>CM038051.1:18433355-19025855 GCA_021397845.1 Areca catechu | reverse complement strand
ATCCAAGGGAGGCAAAAATATAGTTGTTTCCGGTCCAAACATTGCCATTTTTTTTCTCTTACAAGGTAGTAATTATTTGCTGCATCGAGGTAGGTGTCAATAAGCTCATGGTATTAGACTTTACATTTGGGTTATCCAACTCCATCTGTTAAGCAACCATTCTGGTCACATATTTAAAAAATGCGGTAGTTGGGAGATTGAGTATAAAAAGTTTAGTTGTATCAACTTATGCCAAGATTGTAGTTTAATTGACCGGACACACAATCAAGGATGTGCTTGAAAAACTTACATATAAACATTATATTTATAAATTTTAATGTGAGAATTTTCTTGATCTGGACTAACATTAATTAATTTTTTTTATTAAAAGTCGGGTTGATTTTATGGTCCATGTCGATAGACGTAGATTGAGTCCATTATTATGTGATCATTGATTGGACTAGGAGCATCTCATGTGATTTGATGTGGTTGAGACGATACAATATAGGCCTTAGTCCAACTTTACTCGTGATGGGAGGGTCGGTCAGGGTATTTCTATTTTATTGGCTAGGTCCCATTTCCGCTTCCTCTATTTATATATCACGTATACCGTAATTTTATGGTACGGTGATTTTTTCTATCGAGAACCACCTTTCCGAGGAAGACCGGAGAGAAGGACTCTGCCTGCGATGTTCGTGTAAGCATCGGGATCAAGGATCTGCATCGGAAGATCATGGCGACTACATGTAAGTAATTATTTTTCAGGTATAATATATCATTCTAATTTTATGATCGATTCTAAAAATTTAAAAAATATTTTTCGTACACTTATGACCCATCACAGTCACATGGCATGAGTATACAGAGAAGATCATGTATTATCGTGCAAGAAAAGATGCAAGCACATGCTGCTATTTCCAAGTCCTCGGTTCAACCTAAACTATGTCAACACTTTGCTCAAATTTGTGGCAATTAGAATACATGCACGCACCGAAGAAATTAAAGAACACGATTCTGGATCATAAATATCTTGATGGTGTGGTAATTAAGAGTGCAGGCAGTTGAATGAATATAAGATCGGCACACCCAAGACATTTGGTGGGGTCATTTATGATTGTTTGATTTATGCAGCCCTTGGTGGGAGGCTAAATGGTTGACACCGTCTAACTCTTCAAAAACAGAGGGCAGAATATCGACTATCAATCAGAATGGGATGACCTAATAATAATAACCAAACAACCTTATAAGCGAGCAATAATTCCATGATCCTTGAATCCTAAGATATCGATAAACATACTTACTGATTGAAATTCACTTCACCCAGGAAAGTAACCAAGTGTTCACCAGTCCAACCATCAACTCAACTGGTCGAATCTGATTTATATTAACATATTTTAAATAATTTTAAATTATTATTTTTTTTTTTAAATTCTAAATTAACACTGCTCCCAAAATCACATGAATCTACATTATGTACTACTCTTTAATAGTTGTATAAATATAAAATAAATCATGCATCTTCTAATTTTCCTAAATATTTGTGAGAAAATTGTTCGGTAGAGAAAAATATATAGAATTTATCGATATTTTTAATTATTTCAAATAGTAAAATTTTGGAAATAAACAAAAGAATAATATGAGGTTTATCTTTTTATTGTCTATCAAAACAAAAATGAATAATTGAATTTTTCTTTCAATGAAAAGAATTGATAACTATTGAGAAACAAAAGGAGCTAATTATTAATTGAATTATCATAACTAACCTGAAATATTCCTATCAAAAAATAATTACCTTCAAATAATTTCATTAGTGAAGTATTTATATCACTACAAAAAAATAGTATTTTAGCAACCGATTTTGTAACCAATTTTTTTTCATAATAATTTAGCCACCGATTCAAATCGGTTGCTAATGCAGTTACAAGATTCCCATTTCTCAACCGATTTTGCAATCGATATTTTCTGATATAATTTGTTATCGATTTTGAAACTGATTTTTTAATTTAAAAATAAATTATTTAGTAATATATAAATTACATAGATTAGCAACGATATATCGGTTGCAAAAATTGATTAATTTTTTTAAATAACAAAAATCGGTTTTAAAACAAATTTTAATTTTCTTTAGAATTTTGCAACCGAAAATTCGGTTGCAAAAAAATGATTTTTTTTTTAAAAAAAATTCTTGGGAATAAATGTGGGGCGTTGGATCATAATCAAACGGTTAAACATCGATCAAACTTTTACTATAAAAACCTCCTTCAAATCGTGTGCCCTAGCAATTTGGCCCTTCTCCCTTCTAGCCGCCCAGCCGCCAGCGAATCCCCATTCCCCTCCGGTGCTCCCCCTCAACGGCCGACGCCTCCCCCCCGATGGCCAACGCCGCCTCCGGCCCTCCCCCCAATGGCCAACGCTGCCTCTAGCCCTCCCCCTCGACGGTCAACTGTTCGAGCAATCGAGCCCTCTATGCTGCTCCTACGAGCAAACCGAGCCTCGAGGCCCTCGACATCGGTGCTCTGCCTCCACGCCCATGGCTGACGCTTCCCCCCCAACGGCCAACGCCACCTCCCTCCCCCGACAACCAACTATTCAAGCCCTCTACGCTACCTACGAGCGGACCGAGCCTCGAGGCCCTCGACATCGACGCTCTGCCCCCACGCCCAAGACCGATGCCTCCCTCGATGGCCAAGTCCTCCATGGCCGATGCCTCCTCCCCGACGGCGGAGCCCTCTACGCTGCTGCTCCCCCCGGACGGTGGATCGTGGACCCTCCACGGTCGACGCCCGCTGCTCGACATCGTTCTTGGATCCGAGTATCGCTGGCCATCAACATCCTCAATCGTCCCCACTCCCCCACCGGCTATCGCTGCCCCTGTCCCATCGGCTGTCCCTATCCCGTCGGCTGCCCCTGCCCCTGTCCCATTGGCTGCCACTACCCCTGATCCGAGCCCTGCTACACTGCTACAGTACCTTGGTTAGATGTTGTTACCTTATTCTTATTTTTTATTAATAATCATAATCATTAGTGCCACAGCACTGTAGGATGTTTTTTATATTTTATCTATGTTTTAAATTTGTCATTACCATTCCTGCTATTAGAGAATGAAAAAAATAAAAAATAGAATCCTCCACTCTTACAAGCCCATAGGCCATGGTGGTACCTTCCATTTGGGTCCAGGTTTGGGTCTGGATACCGGGTCAGGTTGGTATCAAGCATAACCCGGTCCGACTCGATCCATTTGCAGCGCTAGTTACAATAATACATTTAAAAATATTTTTTTAATTTATTTTTAAATATTTGTAATAGAATTTAAGTTTACAAAAATTAATTTAAAACCAAAATTAAAATTTAAGAAAAAATAAAAAATATTCATTTTAAAAATGATATTTAATATTTTTTTCTTGAAAGAGATAGATTAGGCTTTAAGATTGTGATAAGGTTATATTTAACCTTTTATATTTAAGCTTTAAGTTTGTGATTAGTATATGAATATTAGATTAAGATAATTTTCTGTATCCTCATATTTTGATATGCTACAGAATATGGATATCTTTCATCTTCGTAGTTGGATGTATAATAGACTTTACTGGATCGAAAGGGATATACCGAAGAATTTTTAAAAGGCGTGGAAGATTTTATACTCTTTGGGTTTCAGCAACCTTACTTTCAAAGTGAAAGAAAATTTAGATGTCCTTATTGTAAGTGCAAAAATCAAAGGTACTTAATTACTGATGAATTGAAGCTTCATCTTTACAAAACAGGATTTGTACCTAATTACTGGTATTGGACATCTCATGGAGAGAGTGATCCTCGTGTGGGTGGGGTACCTGATTTACATGCAAATGATTCTACTATTGCACAAATAGATAATGATCCACGGAATACATATCGATGCATGATATTCGATACCTTTGGAACAGAATTTGTACCTGACCATTCGTCTAACATAGAGGAGACACCGAATTTGGATAATCAAAAATTCTATAGCTTGTTGCATTCAGTCCAAAAATCATTATGGTCGGGATGTACTGATCATTCTGAGTTATCAGTAGCTGTACGGTTGCTAAGCATCAAATCTGAAGGTAATATTTTGTAACGATCTTTTGATCAAATAGCGGGTCTTATGAAAGAGACACTTCCAACCAACTTGGTGTCCAAACTTGGTCTTACTGCTATGAAGATAGATTGTTGTATTAATGGTTGCATGCTATATTATGGTGAACAATATGAAGATAAGTGTTGCCGCTCTCGCCGCCGCGCCCGTGCCATGGATCCGCCGATCCCTCCTGACCGCCTGGCGAGGGAGCCTCCCTTCCCGCAGAGAACCTGCAAAAAAGGGGGTTAGAAGACCCTGGCCGGGGATCCCGGCGAGAGAGCTCCGACGGTCAAGTCAGTAGACGACGAGAAGGAACAGACTCTCCACCGGACCCTCGAAAGGGTCCCAGACTTAGAGAGTTAACTGGTGAAGAAAGCACTCTGGGGACCAGAATCTCAACTGGGCCTCCTTGCCGAGCTCACACCCAGTGTTCCCCTCTCGGGATCTCTGGTTTCTCTCTCGGAGCGAGGCCTTTTGCCGGTGCTTCCTCCTTGTCCCCAGGCTGGTTGGCTTACCTTGTCGTCCCCAGATTCTTCCCTCTTTATCTTCTTTCATCGTGCGCTTGTTTCTTCCTCCTTGGAGACTTCCCCTCCCCGTCCTTTTCTCTTTTCCCTTTTCGGTGAAGGGGGCCAGGCGGCTTTCCGACCTCGTCCGCCGGGCCCAGCAGGGAAAAGGCAAAGACAGAAGAGGAAGAGGGGAGGGCGGCGCTGGCAGGGCGGCCGGTAAGGCCTCAGGCCCAGTGAGAGCTCTCTTCCCCAAGCGTGGGCGCCATCTATCTATGGGGCCTGTTCCGTCAGGATCGCGTCTCTCGGCTGCGGGACCTGTCGGGCCGATGCTAGCGATGTTCTGCGTGCCGCCGCCCTCCGTACGGGGCACCGTCTGGGATTCATACGGCCCGAGGGATGGCCTCGGGGCCCGTCTCTCTCCCTGGGGCCTTCTCCGTACGAGCGGTCTGACCTTGGCTGAGTTGGACCCGTCTCCGGGGGCCAACTGGCGAGGGGCGAGGGATCAGCCGACCTCGGCTTAGGTGGACCCCTCCTGGATGGACACCTGGCAAGGTGGCAGGAGGTCGCCTGGCTTCGGCCGAGGTGGACCCGTCTCCGGGTGGCCACCTGGCGGAGGGCGAAGGACCGGCCGACCTCGGCTTAGGTGGACCCCTCCTGGGTGGACACCTGGCGAGGTGGCAGGAGGTCGCCTGGCTTCGGCCGAGGTGGACCCGTCTCCGGGTGGCCACCTGGCGAAGGGCGAAGGACCGGCCGACCTCGGCTTAGGCGGACCCCTCCTGGGTGGACACCTGGCGAGGTGGCAGGAGGTCGCCTGGCTTCGGCCGAGGTGGACCCGTCTCCGGGTGGCCACCTGGCGGAGGGCGAAGGACCGGCCGACCTCGGCTTAGGCGGACCCCTCCTGGGTGGACACCTGGCGAGGTGGCAGGAGGTCGCCTGGCTTCGGCCGAGGTGGTCCCGTCTCCGGGTGGACACCTGGCGAGTTGGCAGGAGGTCGCCTGACCTCGGCCGACCTCACTTAAGCGGGCCCCTCCGGGCCCGGGTGCCAATGAGGGGGCAGAGGAACTCCAAGCCGAGCTCGACCTCGGCGAAGGCAGTTTGCCTTAGACAGTCGTCGGGCGGTGTAATCTTGCCGATCCTGGCTTTAAAGACGTGGCGCTGACTCGGCCAGGGAAACCTCCACGTGGCTCGATCGCATTCGACGGTACCTGAGCCTGGCCACGTCACTGTCATGGCTGTAACAGTTGCCCCCCAGCCCGCCGTTCCGTCGGGACGTCGTAGAACGGAACGTCGGGATTCAATGCGGACATGACGTGGGGAGGCGAAGATCTTGCATCATAATTGCCACGATCCTCGTCGCCGTGGCTCGATGAGATTGAAAACCTATGGGGAGCCGCCACGCGTCGCCCACTTGCCTGCAATTAATGTGTCGCTTCGAGGCAGAGGCCGTTACTCTGCTAACGAGGCATCGGTGTCGGGCGTGCGCCCACGTGGCGATCATCCAGCGGCCTGAAGCGGAATGACGGGTACGGCCGCTGTCGGTTGAGTTTGAAAGGGTGGGGACTTTCCAGAACGAGGCCTTTCCCCTTGCTCCGTGGGCGGTTTGCTGCAGACTAACTCCCGTTGCCTTGCACTCGTCTGGCGCATTTTCGGTGAGTGCCTCCTTCTCCTTCTCCGGTCCCCTTCCTTTCCTCTCTTTTCTTTGCTCTTCGATCCTCTGTCCTTTTCTTTTCCATGGCGCGCCGTCGCCATGTCTCTTCCAACCCGGACGAGGCCGGTCCATCCCGGCCGAGGACTCCATCTTCTTCCTCCTCAGATGAGGAGACGATTCCGGAGGAGATCCGCCGGCGTCTGCAACCCGGGGGTGTCACCATTGGCATCCCTAGGGGGACCCGGCCTCCTCCGGTTGCTCCTGCTGTCCCCCTTCGCTCTCTTCCGGCTCTTCCTGCACCTCCTTCTCTTCCCGCCGGTCCCTCCGGTCATGCCTCCACCATGACCGAAGGTGATCTTTCTCTGCTCCGGGATGCTTACGGCATCCCGGAGTCCATCCGCTTGTTTGTTCCGCGGTACGGGGAGCGCGTCACCATGAGTGGCCCCGGCCGCATTGCCTTCTACGAAGACTTCCTCCTTGGGGGTCTTCGATTTTCTCTGCACCCCTTCTTTCTTTCCTTCCTTAGCCATTTTCGGCTTGTCCCGGCCCAGCTGGCTCCCAACGCCATCCGGGTCATCTTTTCTTTCATTGTCTTCTGTCATTTCCACGGGTTCGTTGCCCGTTTCTCCCTCTTCAGGGCCTTGTTCACCCTGAAGAAGTGCTCCACCGATGACGGCTGGTGGTACATTTCACCCCGGCCCAGGTGTCTCCGGTTCGACATCCCTTCCTCGGTGAAGGGCTGGAAGAACCGGTTTTTCTTTGCCTCAGTCGAAGACGTCGACTGGGCCTGGAGTGAACCGGACCGGACCCCGAACCGGAATCCTCGGGTCGAGTCGGCGGACCAGGAGTCCTATTCCCAGCTCCTGAGCGACGTGGTCCCGGCACTCGAGGTTCTGCTCTCTGAGCAGAATCTTTTTGAGGCCGGGATCATTCCCATCCGCGAGACGGGTGAGACTCGGCTCCACTTTGATTTCTGCCCCCCTTCTTCTTTATAACTGAGCCGGCTGACTTTCCGTTCCTTTGTTTTGCAGGGATGAAATTTTCACTGGAGAACCTCTTGGAGGGGGCAGCCCAGCGGGATGTCGTGGAGGTGGACGAGCCCGCGGCGAAGAGGGCTCGCACGGAGACGAGCCGGGAGGTCGTGACGGCGACCGTGCCTAGCCCAATTGCTGTCGTTCCCCCGCCCAGGCGAACTCAGGGCGGGGCTGGTGATGCCCCGGCCGCGCGACCTGGTGGCGCCGCTGCCGAGAGGGCTCCACCGCCTGCTGCTCCGCCCAGCGCCGGGCCCGTCGTCGCTGCCGCCTCGACAGCGCCGCCTGTGGCCGCCGCCGGCCCGTCGGTTGCGGCCTCAGCTGAGGGGGCGGCCGCCGCAGGAGCCGGCCCGAACGCTTCGACACCGATGCTCACCCCGCGAGACTCGGTCATCCTCGACAAAGGGCTCGCGGAGATGATCATGGAGTACGCCTCCACCGCCCGTGACCGCCGAGCTCGGGGCGGCCGGGATTACGCAGATGCGCTGCTCGGGATCCTCCCGCAGCTCTTCACGGTAAGTCCGAGCTTCTTCCTTCCCCTTCTTTTCTTTTGAGGCTTAGTTTCTTTTCTTCTGACCCGTTTTGCTTTTGTCGTTGCAGATCGGGAACGACGTTCTCCTACTGAGGAACTTCCTCGTAGGGAACACCAAAAGGGACTCCGAGAGGGAGCTGAGACTCGGCAAGCTCGCGGCCGATGTCAAAGACCTGATGGAGAAGGGGGCCGAGCTGCGAGCCGATAAACAAGCCCTCCAGTCCGACCTGGCGCGTTCCGAGGAGCGGAACAAGGAGCTGGAGGCCTCCTTGTCGGAGGAGCGGACCTCCAACCAGCGCCGCAAGGAGGAGGAGGCGACGGAGAAGGCTCGCCTGCAGGCCCACTCCCAGTGGCTGGAGCGCTAGTTGGAGGAGGCCCGACGAGACGCGGTCGCGGCGAAAGACCGGAGCGCGTACGTCAACGGGCTCCTGGAGGCTGCCAAGCGGGAGGCGCAAGAGGCCGTCCCAAAATTCCGGGCTTCCGACGAATACACGTCGGAGGTCCGGGAGGCCGCCGTGGACTCCTTCTTGAAGGGGTTCCGGATGTGCCGGGAGAAGGTGGGGGCCTTCTTCCCCCAGTTGGATCTGAGCGGGGTAGTGATCGGAGGCAGGAGGCCAGGAGGCGAGAGCAGGGCCTCCGGCACGGCCGAAGCGACTCCTGCGGTGCCGTCGACCGGTGATGCTGCGGTTCTGGAGCAGCCTCAGGAGCCGGCCATCGTAGAAGTCGAAGACGCAGCACCCGCGCCCCCGGCAGAGGGCTCCGACCCCGTGCCACAGTGAACCTAGCACCTTCTTTTTTCTGCTGTTGTTGTTGTTTTTGTTTTTTCTTCTTCTTTGGGGAGTCCCGGCCTGTCGGGACTCCCAGCTTGTACTGGCTACTCGTATCAATGAAAGTCCCAATTTGCCAAAACCTTGAGTCCTTTCATTCCATCTCGCCTTTCTTTTTCTTTCTTTCTGAGATGTTGGTATGGAACACTTGAAGCAGCTGCAGGCTTGGTCCTTCCATTGCTCAACTCGAAGGTTGGGGCCTGCCGGATCGCGCGGCTGCAGAGTAAGCCATAAGCGGGCCCGCCCTTGGGTCGCCTTCATGCTTGCGCAGGCAACATGGTTTCTGCACTGCCTTCCAGGCCGAAGCCCAGGATCTCCGGACTGAGCTCGATGCCGCAGGCTTTCTCAAGCCTTGCGCGGCTTGCTGAGCTGTCCTCCGGGCTTGCGTGGGCGAACTGGGTTCGTCGCCACCTTCCAGGCCGAAGCCCAGGATCTCCGGACTGAGCTCGATGCCGCAGGCTTTCTCAAGCCTTGCGCGGCTTGCTGAGCTGTTCTTCGGGCTCGCGTGGGCGAACTGGGTTCGACGCCACCTTACAGGCCGAAGCCCAAGATCTCCGGACTGAGCTCGATGCCGCAGGCTTTCTCAAGCCTTGCGCGGCTTGCTGAGCTGTTCTCCGGGCTCGTGTGGGCGAACTGGGTTCGGCGCCACCTTCCAGGCCGAAGCCCAGGATCTCCGGACTGAGCTCGATGCCGTAGGCTTTCTCAAGCCTTGCGCGGCTTGCTGAGCTGTTCTCCGGGCTCGCGTGGGCGAACTGGGTTCGGCGCCACCTTCCAGGCCGAAGCCCAGGATCTCCGGACTGAGCTCGATGCCGCATGCTTTCTCAAGCCTTGCGCGGCTTGCTGAGCTGTTCTCCGGGCTCGCGTGGGCGAACTGGGTTCGGCGCCACCTTCCAGGCCGAAGCCCAGGATCTGCGGTCTGAACCCGATGCCATGGTCCTTCTCGTCGAAATGAGAAAGGAGTGTTTGAAGTGGGGGAACTTTGTTACAGGAACAGGGAGCCTTACATCACTGATAGTACACCCTTAGGTTCGAGGAGTTCCACGTCCGAGGGAACCTGGCACCTCCCAATTCCTCCAAGTAATATGCTCCATGAGGGAGGGCTTCTGCCACCCGATATGGGCCTTCCCAGTTGGGTGATAGCTTGCCGCATTCCCGTGGCTGGGAGGCTTCAGCGCGCCGGAGGACCAAGTCTCCGGGACGAAAAACCTTCGGCCGCACTCGGGAGTTGTAATATCTGGCTACACGTTGCATGTACGCCGCCATTCGGATTCGGGCCTTGTCCCTCGTTTCCTCGAGAAGGTCAAGGTTGAGCATCATCCTGGCTGGGTTTTCTGTCTCGTCATATTGCTCCACGCGCAGCATGGGTAGGCTGAGCTCGATCGGGATGACTGCCTCGGCTCCGAAGATGAGGTTGAACGGGGTTTCATCGATAGCCATCCTCGGGGTGGTGTGGTACGCCCAGAGGATGCTGGGAAGCTCGTCGGCCCATCTGCCCTTGGCCTGGTCCAGCCGCGTGCGGAGGCCCTGAAGAATGGTCCTGTTCGTGACTTCGGCCTCCCCATTGGTCTGAGGATGCGCCACCGAGGTAAAGCGATGCCTGATGCCGAGGTCGCTGCAGAATTCTTCGAACTCCCGGTAGTCGAACTGGCGCCCGTTGTCAGTAACCACGGTGTGGGGGAGGCCGAAGCGGCAGACGATGGACTTCCAAAAGAATTTGGCGACGTTTGCTTCGGTGATCCTTGCCAAGGGTTCGGCCTCGACCCACTTCGTGAAGTAGTCGATGGCCACTATCAAGAACTTCCGCTGGCCAGACGCCGGCGGGAATGGGCCGAGGAGGTCCATCCCCCACTGGGCGAACGGCTAGGGGGCTGAGAGCTGGGAGATTGGGTTGGAGGGTTGTCGCTGCACCGTGGCGTGACGCTGGCACCGATCGCACTTTTTCACGAAGTCGGCGGCGTCTTCCTTCATTGTCTCCCAGAAGTAGCCCTGACGGAGGGCCTTGTACGCCAGTGCCCTGCCCCCCACGTGGTTCCCGCAGACGCCTTCATGAATCTCCTGGAGTACAAGCTTGGCTTCCGTGGGTCCTATGCACTTGAGGAGGGGGTAGGAATAGGATCTTCGACACAACTGCCCGTCCATCAGGACGAACCGCACGGCCTTCTTCCTGATGAGGCGAGCCGCCTCGCGGTCCTCCGACAAGGTGCCACTGGTGATGTATGCGACGTACTTGTCCATCCAGCTGGGCTCGTGGCTGACCTGATGGACTTCCACCGGTGCTTCGAGGCTTGGGATCTCTAGACGCTCCACATTAGCGCGTCCCTGTATCGAATCCGGCAGGGTCACCAGCCGAGAGAGAGCATCCGCGCGGGCGTTCTCCCCGCGGGGGATATGGAAGATGTTGAAGCGCCAGAACTTGGACGCGCCCGCCTTGACGAGCTCCAAGTATTTCGCCCTTTGGGGGTCGTGTGCGACGTACTCCCCGGATACCTGTCCCGCCACGAGCTGGGAATCAGTGAAAGCTTTGAGGTTGGTCACGCCCAGCTCGCGGGAGACTCTCAGTCCGGCAAGAAGTGCCTCGTACTCCGCCTGGTTATTTATTGCGGGGAATTTGAAACGAAGTGCGCATCCGGCGACGACCCCGTTGCCGTTGGCAAGGATGAGCCCAGCTCCGCTCCCGCCGGAGTTTGAGGCTCCGTCTACATGGAGGATCCAGGCGTCCTCTCCGGGCTCATCGGTGCCAACCTCCATCGGCTGGGCTGGGGGGCCTTCCTCGGGCTCCTTGCCCAAGCCTGCACATTCGACCAAGAAATCGGCCAGCACCTGTGCCTTCATGGCCGACCTTGGCCTATATGTAATGTCGAACTCGCTGAGCTTCAGTGCCCACTTGGCCAATTATCCCGAAGTATCGGGTCGGCTGAGCACCGCTTTCAGCGGTTGATCCGTCAAGACGGCGATGGGGTGCGCTTGGAAATAGGGCCTGAGACGCTGGGCAGACACTATTAGCGCAAAAACAAGTTTCTCGGGCCGAGAATACCTGAGCTCCGCATCACGGAGAAGCTTGCTGGTATAGTACACCGGCCGCTGGAGCCCCTGGCCGTCGGTTCGGACCAAGACAGAGCTGACGGCTTCCGGGGTAACCGCCAGGTAGAGGGTAAGCTCCTCTCCCTCCTCGGGCCTGGACAGCAACGGTGGCGATGCAAGCGTCTTCTTCAGTTCCTCGAAGGCCTGCTGACACTCCTCGGTCCAAGCAAAGTCATTCATCTTCCTCAGCACCTTGAAGAAGGGATGGCAGCGGTCCGCCGACCTGGAGATAAAGCGGCTAAGGGCCGCAACTCGGCCGGTTAGTTGCTGCACTTGCTTCTTGGAGGCGGGCTGCTCCATGTCCAGGATGGCCTGGACCTTCTCCGGGTTGGCCTCGATTCCTCTTTGAGTCACCATAAACCCTAGGAACTTCCCGGCGGAGACACCGAAGGCGCACTTCGCCGGGTTCAGCTTCATCTGATGGCGCCGGAGGTTGCCGAACGTCTCCGTCAAGTCAGCCACGTGGTCCGAGTCGGGTTTGCTCATTACCAGCATGTCGTCCATGTACACCTGCATGTTGCGGCCGATCTGGTCTTTGAAGATTCTACTGACCAGGCGTTGGTACGTCGCCCCCGCGTTCTTGAGACCGAAGGGCATCATCCTGTAGCAAAAAGTCCCGCGGTCAGTGATGAAGGCAGTGTGCTCTTCGTCCTCCGGGTTCATCCGGATCTGGTTGTATCCGGAGAAGGCGTCCATGAACGACAGGAGGCGATGCCCCGAGGTGGTGTCGACCAGCTGGTCGATCTTTGGAAGAGGAAAGCTGTCCTTCGGGCAAGCTCGATTGAGGTCGGTGTAGTCCACACAGATCCTCCACTTACCACTACTCTTTTTTACCATGACCACGTTTGCCAGCCAACTGGGATACTGGACTTCCCGGACAAAACCGGCGGCGAGGAGCTTCTCTACTTCCTCGTTGATCGCCTTCTGCCTCTCCATGGCGAAGCTTCTCTTCTTCTGGCGGACCGGGCGGCAACTTGGGTCCACGTTCAGCCTGTGCATGATGACCTCGGGCGGGATGCCCGGCATGTCGGCTGCTGACCAGGCGAACACGTCGGCGTTGGCGCGGAGGAACTCCAGCAGGCGGGTTCGCTCTTCCTCGGGGAGCTGGGCCCCGACTTGCACCGTCTTTAGGGGGTCCGAACCGAGGGGAAAAGTCAGTAGTCGCTCTACAGGCCCTCCCCTGGGTTCCTTCTCTCTCAGATCGAGGTCGTCGATATCACGGGCGAGCTCCGTGCCCTTGGCGCCTGGGATCGTCTGGAGGCAGAGCGGGACTGGCTGGGTCGTCCCCTTCATCTCCCCGAGCCCGGAAGGCGTGGGGAACTGCACCAACAGCCTCCTCGTGGAGATGGTGGCGTCCAGTTGGTTGAGCCCGGGACGCCCGAGAATGGCGTTGTAAGGCGAAGGGAGCCTGACGACGGTGAATGTTATTAGGACGGTCGCCTGCCGGGGTGGGGATCCGGCAGTGACCGGGAGAGTGATCTCCCCCTCGACCCCCACGGAATCCCCTGTAAAACCTACCAGGGGGGTGTGCACTGGTTTCAGCTGATCGGGGGACAAATTCATCCGAGAGAAAGCATCGTAAAAAAGTACGTCAGCCGAGCTTCCACTATCCACCATGATTCGATGTACAGGATGCTTCGCGATGGTCATCTCGACCACCACGGCATCGTTGTTTACATTATCATTAATTTCCCCCCCTTTGGGAGGGATTACATTCTCCGGGTTCCCGACTTCCCGGGCTCTCTTCATTGCTCGGCCGGACCCGCGTGAGATCATGCCCACGGGCTTCTCCGTCGGGCGGTTGTCGATCGCAGGGACAGGTGGTAGGGCCGCGAGCGGCTGCCCTTCAGAGGGGGCCTCGTTCTTGACGAACTTCCTGAGGTAACCCCTCCTAATTAGCTCCTCAATCTCCCGCTTCAAATGGCGACACTCCTCCGTGTCATGCCCGTGCTCGCGGTGGAACTGGCAGTACTTCGATTTGTCTCGGACGGCTCTCGGGTTCTGAGGAGGAGGTCGGCGGAGGTAGCGCTCGCCCTCGATTTCCATGAGGATCTTCGTTCGAGGTGCGAGGAGGGGGGCGTACCTCCGCTCGGGAGTGGCTTCGCCCCTCGGCCTTGGATTTGGGCGAGGGTCGGCAGACGGCCCGGGCCTCCGAGCTCCCGGGGTGTCCCTCGGGAGCGGCTTCTTTGAAGTCTTCCCGTCCAACTCTCGACGGGTGCGGTCAGCCTCCTCCGCTCGGATTACTTGTGGGCGCGGAGGAGGAGCTCGAAGTACGTCCTGGGCGGCTTCTTGTCCAGGGAATAGGTCAGGCGGGACGTCTTGAGCCCGCGCTTCAAAGCCAGCATGGCGACGGGCTCGTCCAAGCTGTAAAATCTCCAGGGCTGCGGTCTTGAACCGGGTGATGTAGTCCCGGAGCAGCTCCTGGTCTTGCTGGCGGATAGAGAAGAGGCTGTCCACCTCTCTCGGCACCTTTCGACAAGCGTCGAAGTGTGCCACGAACCTTCCTTCCAGCTGATGGAAGAAGCAAATGGATTCGGGCTCGAGGCGGGTGAACCAGACTCGAGCGGCCTTCCGGAGGGTTACCGGGAAGGCAATGCACAGAAGAGCATCGGTGGCGCCCTGGACCCTCATGAGAGCTTTATAGCTCTCCAAATGATCCAGGGGGTCGGTGGTCCCGTCGTAGGGATCCACCTGCGGCATGCGGAACCGTTTCGGGATCGGTTCCGCCTGGATTTCTTCAGAGAAAGGGGGGCGGGAGTCGTAGCCCACCGGATCTGCCGACGAGTTCTGCAGGTCGGCGAATCGGCGGGCGAACTCCGCCAGCTTGCGCTCATGCTCCTCCAGGCGCCTCTCGGCCTGGCGCCTGATGGCTTCGTCGGTGGAGTCTTCCACCGAGGCAGCGGGTGAAGGGGGCACCGATCGGTCCCGGCGCGAGGTCTGGCCTCGGCGTCGCTTGCTGCGATGCACCGTTTCGACCCCGTCGGCCGGGGATCGACTCTTGTGATCCTCCGAACCGGAATAGTTTCTCTTTGCGGGAGCTTGGTGGCTCCCCCGGGGGTTGGAGATGGCCCTCGGATGGGATGGCCTGCCCTGAATTGAGCGTAGGCTCCCGCGCTGCCCCGCGGCTCGGGCCGCGGGGGTCCCTGGCTGCGGCTGGGTGGCCAGGGACCGTTGCTGATGCTGAAGCTGCCGGACCACTGAGGTCAAAGTCTGCAGCTGCTGGACGATGGCCGCAAGGGATCCGTCCACCTGGGTAGGCTGTTGTAGAAGAGGAGGGGGAGCCGGAAGCTCCCTTTCGGGGCTGTGGCCCCCCGGAGGGGAGTGGACTTCCCCCACACGGCTGGTGGACGCCTCGCGACCACGAGTGACCACCATTATTGGAGAGCGCGATACCTGCAGAAAGCTGGCTCCCGCTAGGGGTTAGTGTCCTGCCCCCCCAACCTGGCGCGCCAATCTATTGCCGCTCTCGCCGCCGCGCCCGTGCCACGGATCCGCCGATCCCTCCTGACCGCCTGGCGAGGGAGCCTCCCTTCCCGCAGAGAACCTGCAAAAAAGGGGGTTAGAAGACCCTGGCCGGGAATCCCGGCGAGGGAGCTCCGACGGTCAAGTCAGTAGACGACGAGAAGGAACAGACTCTCCACCGGACCCTCGAAAGGGTCCCATACTTAGAGAGTTAACTGGTGAAGAAAGCGCTCTGGGGACCAGAATCTCGGCTGGGCCTCCTTGCCGAGCTCACATCCAGTGTTCCCCTCTCGGGATCTCTGGTTTCTCTCTCGGAGCGAGGCCTTTTGCCGGTGCTTCCTCCTTGTCCCCAGGCTGGTTGGCTTACCTTGTCGTCCCCAGATTCTTCCCTCTTTATCTTCTTTCGTCGTGCGCTTGTTTCTTCCTCCTTAGAGACTTCCCCTCCCCATCCTTTTCTCTTTTCCCTTTTCGGTGAAGGGGGCCAGGCGGCTTTCCGACCTCGTCCGCCGGGCCCAGCAGGGAAAAGGCAAAGACAGAAGAGGAAGAGGGGAGGGCGACGCTGGCAGGGCGGCCGGTCAGGCCTCGAGCCCAGTGAGAGCGTTCTCTTCCCCAAGCGTGGGCGCCATCTATCTATGGGGCTTGTTCCGTCAGGATCGCGTCTCTCGGCTGCGGGACCTGTCGGGCCGATGCTAGCGATGTTCTGCGTGCCGCCGCCCTCCGTACGGGGCACCGTCTGGGATTCGTACGGCCCGAGGGATGGCCTCGGGGCCCGTCTCTCTCCCTGGGGCCTTCTCCGTACGAGCGGTCTGACCTTGGCTGAGTTGGACCCGTCTCCGGGGGCCAACTGGCGAGGGGCGAGGGATCAGCCGACCTCGGCTTAGGTGGACCCCTCCTGGGTGGACACCTGGCAAGGTGGCAGGAGGTCGCCTGGCTTCGGCCGAGGTGGACCCGTCTCCGGGTGGCCACCTGGCGGAGGGCGAAGGACCGGCCGACCTCGGCTTAGGTGGACCCCTCCTGGGTGGACACCTGGCGAGGTGGCAGGAGGTCGCCTGGCTTCGGCCGAGGTGGACCCGTCTCCGGGTGGCCACCTAGCGAAGGGCGAAGGACCGGCCGACCTCGGCTTAGGTGGACCCCTCCAGGGTGGACACCTGGCGAGGTGGCAGGAGGTCGCCTGGCTTCGGCCGAGGTGGACCCGTCTCCGGGTGGCCACTTGGCGAAGGGCGAAGGACCGGCCGACCTCGGCTTAGGCGGACCCCTCCTGGGTGGACACCTGGCGAGGTGGCAGGAGGTCGCCTGGCTTCGGCCGAGGTGGTCCCGTCTCCGGGTGGACACCTGGCGAGTTGGCAGGAGGTCGCCTGACCTCGGCCGACCTCACTTAGGCGGGCCCCTCCGGGCCCGAGCGCCAATGAGGGGGCAGAGGAACTCCGAGCCGAGCTCGACCTCGGCGAAGGCGGTTTGCCTTAGACAGTCGTCGGGCGGTGTAATCTTGCCGATCCTGGCTTTGAAGACGTGGCGCTGACTCGGCCAGGAAAACCTCCACGTGGCTCGATCGTATTCGGCGGTACCTTAGCCTGGCCACGTCACTGTCACGGCTGTAACAATAAGCAATGCAAATTTTGCGGGGCTGGTAGATATAAACCTCGGTCCCGTGCATACGTCAACATAAAGAGGTCCGATGAAGAGAATGCATTATTTACCTGTAATTCCTAGATTAAAAAGATTGTATGCTTCAATGAGTTCTGCACCACACATGACATGGCATTCTGAGAATAGACGTGAGCCAAGGATATTATGTCATCCATCAGATGAAGAAGCCTGGAAACATTTTGACCGATGCTATCCTAATTTTGCAGCTGAACCATGCAATATTAGGCTAGGGCTATGTACTGATAGTTTTACTCCTTACAGTCAATCATCAGCCCCATATTCTTGCTGGCCAGTCATTGTTACTCCCTACAATCTGCCACCTGAATTATGCATGATCATTCCTTATATGTTCTTGACAATAATTATTTCGGGTCATTGTTACAAAATTAGGCTAGGGCTATGTACTGATAGTTTTATTTTTTTTTCAAATTTTTATTAATTTGTAACCGATTTTGTGATCGACTTTAATTTTTTTTAAATTTTTATTAATTTGTAATCGATTTTGCAACTGACTTTTTTTCTTCGAATTTTTATTAATTTGCAATCGATTTTGTAACCAATTTTTTAAAATATTTTTTAAAAAATTATTACTTAGCAACCAAATTTGCAAGCAATTTTTCGACTTGAAATTTTTTTCAAAAAAAAATAAATTTTATAAATACATCAAAAAATAAATAATTAGTCTCTAAATTGGTTGCTAATTTTTTGCAACCGAATATAATCAGTCACAAAATTTTGCAACCTGTGATTTTGCAACCGAGATCTTTCGGTTGCAAAATTGGTTGCAAATTAATTTTGCAACCGATATTCAATTATTAGCAACTGATTTTTTGGTTGCTAAAACATTATTTTCTTATATATTTTCAAGTATAATTAACCCCTTTTTTTTTAGAAGTTAACTTATGTTTTTAAGGTGTGTCTCGATAGTTTGGGGCTATCTAACCCATGTAAGGATGCAAATGGGTCGAGTTGACCCATGACCCGACCCGACCTAACCCGTTTAGACCCGATCCAACCCATTTTTATGGATCCGTGGATCCGGGACGGGTCCTAAAATTATACCCGTTCTATTTTTTGGGTCAGGTCTGGGTCTATCGAATTTGGACCCAACCCAACTCGAATATACTAATATTATTATGATCATACATATTTGGATCTTTAAATTATAATTTAAAATTTATATAAAACTTTTTTTTAACATAGAAATAGAGTTATAATTATTTTTATATCTTAATTTATTTTGAAAATAATATTATTTGTTATCTATTTTATGGTTAATAATAGTTGGCTATATAATAATTGAAATATGGTTATCTATATTTTATCTAGATCATATTTAGACCTAGTTTTTTTATATTAGAATCGGATTATTCATAAATCCGATCCAACCCGAAACCTGTTGGGTTGAAAATTTTAATAGTGAACCCGATCCGATCCGACCTGATTTTCTAGTGGGTTGGATCTGGATCTAATATTAGGACCCGATCAAAGAACCGAGTCGGATCAGGGTCACTCCTGACCCGATCCGACCCTACCCATTTGCACCCCTAAACTAGGGATAGCAATTTTTACCGATCCAATGGATATCCGACCGACCCGACCCGCCTAATTTATAAACGATATGGGTTATATAAAAAAAACCCGACTCGAGTTCGGGTCGGGTACGGGTAGTAGTACGTCCCGACCTAAACCCAATCCGTTTATATATAAAAAAAATTGTGTTTAAGTAAATTGGATATGGGACGGATATACACGACACGACCTGTTTAGCTTTTAAATAAACTAAGTTTTATGAGACCGGGTATACCCGACCCGATCCGATCCACCCGTGATTTTTTTATACCCGATCCGACCCGATCCAAGACGGGTGGAGCGGGTATGAGACGGATATTTTTTTATCAAGACGGGTATGAAATTTGGATAACCCGATCCAAACCCGATCCATTGCCATCTCTATCCTAAACCCATGAAAAGATTCAATGGCTTGAGCTCCAAAGTTATTGGTAGAAGGTAAGTGTTCCTTAATATTAAGAATACCTAAATCCAGGCTCTAATAAAAGAGCCTGGGATGTACAAAACCACCTGTTATAGAAATTCAGTATCCTTCTTCTTTTCTTTTCTTTTCTTTTCGAAATGGGAAATCCATATGCCTCCTCATCAACTCGGCAAGACTCTTCTCTCCCATCACCTCCTCGCATTTACACTTCGGCCAGTATTGCATCCATCCTGAATGGTTTATACGTATATATAAATAGACCTAATTAATTTTGAAATAATAGAAAACTACCACTATTTATTTTTAAGGAGAGATCAAAATTGTAAAAAAAAAACACAATTTATACAGAAGAAACAGGTCTAGCTGGGAAAAAAAAAACAATATCCAGCTTTTACTCCACAGTGTTATCTAGATGGTGATTAACTGATCCTTAGATGTAATGACAAGCTAATTAATGTTGATCCTCAACTGGACTTATATATGCTTCAAATTCTGAAATCAATCCCAACAGTTAAGTATGCACTATATGATAAAAGATGCGTGACTATTAACAAACATAATTTTAAAATCTGGCTTAAATATAGAATAGTGAATCTTAAGTATTAATTTTATAAGAATAGATAGGATATATATAAAGAATTGTACACATTTAGAAGTTATCAGATGATTTTGTAATTGTATCTAAATATGAGACAGATAATATATATTTACTAATTAAACTCCTAAAACATATATATATCTTGATATGTCGCCTATCACCTTTCTCATTCTTAGATCCAATACCATGCGAAAAAATAAAAAATCAAATTATTTCTTGTAAAATAAATAATGGACTTGAGAGTGCTTTAACTTCTATCCGGACCTGAAATCAACATTGGCAATGTTCATAAGCCACCGAACGCTGGCACATGTTATATGTATGTCTTACAAGCTGTCACGAATTTAATCAATTATCAAATAGAAGTTTGAAACAAAATACTGTTTGTGAGCAATAACAATGGAACACAAATTGATACAAAGTCCCCGGCCATCCCTCGGTCGTCCACCGTGACATGAACGTCATGGTCAAAGAGAGAATTTCCGTGTCAAACGCCACGGCTCCTCCGCGTGGTTCACGTGCATTGGATGATTCCATGACGTGGCCGTCACCGCCGGACCAATCTCCAACCCGCAAACCAAATCTTAGAAGATCCGGACCTCAAAAAGGCAAAAACACCTCCCGCGCGTGTTCTCATTTTTTGTTTGCTCTCATCAGAAAGGAAATTAAAAGTCATCTCATTTTTATAGAATTCCAAAAAATAGTCAAAAATAATCTTTTTTTTTTCCACAATATAAGAGCAAGATGAGAAAATATTCAAAAAAAAAAAAAAAAAAAAAAAAAACCGAAACAGATATGGCCTTTGCAACAACGCCAGCATCCAGGATAACAAACTAAATTAACCAAGGGAAAACTGCATGTATACATATAATTTCATTTTCCTTTCTCCATGGAACAAAAGAATCGATCATGCAAAAGAAAAAAACCCCCAGAAGAAAAGGAAAGGATATGCAATGCTATATTAGTTAATTTCCTGTCCTGTTTTCACCGCTCTTGTTGTCGTTGCTGTTGCCTGTTTGGGCACCACCGCCGATGATGGAGGTGATGGCAGCTGCGATCACCGCGGTGAAGTTTGGGTCTGCCGTTATGGCCGCCGTCGCAGCGCTCACCGTGTCGGCCAGAGATGACGGCCGCACGGATTGTAGCTTTGGATGTGAAAGTTGGGGCCCATCGCTGACCGGCGACATCTGAATCTGCCCAAAATCCAGTGGCAAAGATGTCGGAGCTGTCGAGCCGAGACCAGGAGCCGCGGCACCGTTTGGAAATGGAACCTGGAATTGGGTTGACGGCCTTCGGAACGGAACACTTGGAGAGCGTGTAAGGTCTAATGTCACGGTGGGGAACGGAGCTGATGCCGAAATGGCAGCCATGCTCGACGAGCACGGCAGTACAGTTCTTGAAAGGAAATTAGAGTTCATGAGTAGCCCATCAGCGCTTGACATGGATCCAGATAAGAGCGAATTTGCCGCCGCTGAAGTGGTCGATGCCATCGCCATGGCCGCGTGGGGGAGCGGGTGGTTGTGATTCCCTTCGTAGGTTGTTATCAAGACCGATCGATCCTCTGCACACCTTTGGACCTATATCAGGGTGGCAGGAACATTAGCTTAAATTTAGTTAGTCTTGGTGCACTTATTTGATTGTTGTAAGATTTAATATTGGAATTTGACTAAATTAAATGCTAAGTTTGGTTACTTGTTTGCGGACTGGGCAGCCGACGCCCATGGTGCACCGGTAGTAAGCCCGGGGACAAGGATTTCCCTTCGCCATCTTCTGTCCATACTTCCTCCATTGGCATCCATCTGTGATCTAAAAGAGAACAAACGATGATCGAATTAGTCTAAACTAACTATAAATTATTAATTATTTGTTCGTAAGTATATTGCAAAGTTCTATATATAGTTTTACCATGGGTGCTTCGGACCGTGCTCGGACTGACACACGAGCCTTCCTCATGGTGGATTCCAGGGATTGTTGGTCGGAAGTCTTTGAAGGGGATGAATTGGCGGCTTTGTTTGGGATCCAGCTTTGAGGCGCTTTACCTGGGCTTTCCTCTCTAAACGTACCCTTAACATCCCTGCCATCCGATCTCTCGAGATCGATTGGGACTTCTTCTTTGCTGTTATAATTCTCCTTCAGGCTGTGATCCACTGACAACACTTCCACATTTTTAGGCGGGGATATGGATCGATCCCGGCTTCCACCTTCTGTTGTGGAGTGGGAATTAGTCTCATCAACCAACGAAGCCAGTCCAAGATCCGGAAACTGTCTTGTCACAGTAGTATCTTCATGTTTGTTTCGTTTATCGCCCATTTTCTCATGAATGACCTAATGAAAGATCTTCTAATTTACTGCTTCTTCTCATATTATTATGATTATCGAGGAAATATGAGTGTATTATATATCTTATGAAGGCCTACCTCGTGCCCTCGTAAGCTACCATTTCCTTCGTTCCTCTCCCGTATCAGTGTGATGAGATGCATATGGAGGGAGTTGAAATTGTTGGTCGCATGCCTTAGCATGCTCTTTAGCCTCTGGTTCTCTTGGTTCATCCGCCCAAGCTCGGCTTGCACCGCGGCCAACTATTTTTTCCAAAAAGGAAGCAATATTATTCTTTAAAAGAAAACACATGAATAAAAACAAGCGGTTGCTCTTAATGCTTCACAGAAGAACAGTTATATATTCATATTTAAAAAAAAAAAAAAAAAAAAAGAAAACGTATGGAGAGAGATCCTAACATCGTTCTTGCGCTCTTTATCTTCCTTGAGTGACAACCCGTCATCCACTGTTGACTGATCGCTCCCAGTGTTGGTTGTAAGCAGGTTCAAACCCATCTATGATATAAGAAAAGAAACAATTAATGGAATAGATGGATAAAAAACATACAGTATCAATTAAACAGTAGAAAAATCTAAAAAATCGACAGTGATTTGCTAACATTAATGGTGAGATCTTCTTTCTTGATACTGAGGTCAGGCACGTTGGGATCTGAATCCGTTCGCACCGGTTCCTTCCTGATCTCATCCGAGAAGAAATCCACCTCACCCACCACCCTCCGCTTCTCCTCACCCTCGTCCGGCTCATCGTGGCAGCGGAGACTCATCGGAAAGTGATGCGGAGACTCCACTGATCCACTTTTCTGCTTCAAACCTCCACCAAGGAACGAGTCCATCGCACCACCAGTCTTGAACCCAGCCGAGTCACTAGAAGTCCCCAAGCTCAACCCCCCACCGCCTTATTTCCATTTTTTCTATGTAGAGAAACAACGGAGAAGAAAGAGAAGAACAGAAAAGATAGGATGGAGGTCAGGAGACTGAAGTCTTTCACCGGTGCAATGAGGATCTCTATAAAAAGAGATGGTGATCCAAACTTCCAGAGGGAGGTTTAGGACCCCTAGCAATGACGCCAGACGGTGCGTCAAGGACACGTGGCAGGAGCCGGGATGGGTAGGACACACGGCGGAGGGATGGCATCTTGGATATGGGAATTGACCGGTGAGTGCACTGAGGTCCGGTCCGACCGGCGAGTCCCACGAGAGAGAACCTGTCTAGGTTTGACTGGTCCCACGGTGATCGGAACCGAGAGCGGAGGACGGGAACGGGAGGTGACTGGATCGCGTCGGCTTCAACTCCCACTGCTTTGACTTTTGACCGGTGGCGGGACCTCCATTAACGGCTACCAGCCTGACGGGGTTGCGGGATTCGGAGCGCGAGGCGCGGGGGTTTTGCGGGTTCCAGAGAAAGCCACGTGTGCCTGTAGTTTCGTGATCTTTTTGGACCTTTTCCTGGTGGTCAGCAGCGTGGCGAGAAACTTGGGGCAGAATTCGAATCAAGCAGCCGGAATTATTCCGGTCACGTTCACACACTGGTCTAAATGGCCGTAGCAGCGGTGGATTTAATAAAAGCTTCAGAGTTTTCGTGATAAAAACATAAAAAGGTTCCAGAGTTGGGTAACTCATAGAGTATTGACTATTCGGCCTAGATTAATTATCAAAATAAAGAAATATTTGGTAGATCCTAAAATCGAGAATGATCTATATAAAGATGATAGAATTATATTGTTTGGTTGCGTTCCGGTAATCTTATATAGCAGTAATCTTGGATCACCCTATTTTTTTAAAAATATCGTCTAATACAGAGATTAGAAATCCATTTTTGAGAACGGATATCCAATAATGATATCACGATGATTCTAGATTAAAATATATTAATTAAAATATTAATTAAATTAACTTAGATACTAGGGATCTTGAAAAGAACATGATTTGACAATATGGTTGAAAATTTGATAAAATGCTCACAAAAAAAAAAGGATGTTTGGACTAGCCATGCTAGGATAGGATATGGTTACCAAGATTGCAAATTACAGGCTGAAGTATGATAATGAGTTTATCAATCACAGGCTGAAGTGTGATACTGAAATTACTGGTCATGGACTGAAGCATGACCGTGGTTAGTTCAGAACTCTAAAGAAGACGGAGGAATAAACTAAAATATAAAAATGAAATATGGTTTTATCAAGAGTTTTGTTACATATGGTGATTTAGTTATTTTGGTTACATGACATGATATTTTATGATTTCTTACACTACTATTATTTTCTTACTATTTTTAAATTATATTACTATTAGTGTGACTGTATGAAATCCTTACAGGCCTGTAAAGTCTATATCCCTTACTTTCTTTTCTTCTAAGAGTTGTGTACAATATTCAAGCTTGACGATGGATTGGATTCATGATGAAATGATGAATAGATAGAGAATCATTAATACCGATCCGATGTTTGAAAAGTGACCAGCTTTGTAATTATATGAGTTGTATCATTAGATATTCTCTTATAAATTGTGATCCATAGTGTTATTAGAAATCGAAGTTGTTGTGAATTTTTTAAGACCTTGCATGATCTCTAGGATGCATTTTAAGATTTGTGTGGTCGAACCGGATGCTGGGTTGGGGGCATGAAAACATGATATCAGAGTACAAAACATAATTATCTTTACTCATTAGGGATCGAATCATCCCAAGATTTGGATCATCAGTGATTCCTGATCATCATGATGATCCCATCAACCGAACATCCCTTAAAAATATTCAATACAAGACTGATGAAATTGGACAAATCATGTACCATAACTATTAAGCCTTATACCAAGTGTATAGATATATATCATATTATGTAAGGCGGTCTAATTTGGCTAATGCATTCATAAAAATTGTAGAGCCTCTTGTTGCAACCAAGGGAATCAGTTAAACATCCTAGTTAATGCTTTCATGTCAGCTTGCAACTGGCACAGCAAGACTTGGTTTCTGTTAGGATGCGCGCAGCGGATTGAACTGATTTAAACTTCCAATTAATTCATGTTTACTCACTTTAGCAATTTACCAATCACACAAGCAGATATCAAATCATAAGGAAAGACGAGATTTAACATGGTTCGGCAAATTTTCCTATATCCACACAGAGAAAGGAGCAATCCACTATAATCTGCCCCCAAAATTGGCCACAAAAGAAATACAAATATCCCAATAATAATTGCAGATTAATCACAAATAGGCAAATAAATTGAAAGGGAAGAAGAAAAATAGGAGAGATCATAGAATACCAGGCCTCTAGCTTCGCCAAATCCTGTCATGGATTCTCTGATATTTTATTTGCTCTCTGAATCGTCTTCAATATTTTTCTGGACCTTCTGCAGCTCTCTATTTCATTTCAGAAAAATATTTCAGCGTCTTGTATCGCAGGGCATCTCTATGATTTTAAAAACCATCAGAAACTACGTCAAAAGAGATCTAAAACAAGTCCAATGCCTTCCAAAAATATCCCAGGCCATCAGATAAAAAATCAAAAGCTCAAAACGAGCCACAATCCATGCAAAACACTGCCTCAATGCCAGATCAAACTGTGGCTGTCCGATCGCGCGATCGGACGACCGAGAACTCGCCATGCTGTGGACCGAAGGAAAGAAACTATGCACCGCGCGAAACATGCATGGAAACGCTCCGTGCAACTGCCACAACATGCTGGGCCGAGCCCACGTGCGTTCGCACGCGTGCATCATGGGCTGGGCTAACGGAAGCGCTCTCCTGCGCGTGGATCAAAAGGGATGCGGAAGACTTTTGTCGGTTGTGGCTGCGGGCATTTGGGAGCAAAACAACGGTAACAATCCTTCTCCTTGCGACCAAAAAAAAAATGCCTCTATCAAATATGGATTGTAAAGCCTCCTCCTCATCACAAGCCCTGAAGGGGCATCACCAAGTGCTCAAACCAATCAAGTTCAGGAATGTCCTGAACTTGACCATTGGAATTGGTTTAGTGAGCATATCAGCCGGATTAATAGTAATGCTAATTTTTTGAAGTTGAATATCACCATCCTCTACCGAATATCTGATAAAGTGATACCTGACATCCACATACTTAGTGCGTTTATGATACATCTAATCTCTGGCAAGATGTAAAGCACTCTGACTGTCACAGTGAATAACCAAACAATTCTGCTTGAAACCCAAATCTTGTACTAACCCTCTTAGCCAGATAGCTTCCTTTGCTGCCTCTGTCAATGCCATATACTCTGCCTCTGTAGTTGACAAAGCAATTGTAGATTGCAAAGTAGCCTTCCAACTAATTGCATAACCAGAGAGAGTAAATACATATTCAGTCAATGACCTCCTCCTATCCAAGTCACAAGCATAATCTGAATCACAAAATCCTGTAACAGTGTAACCACTCTGTCCGGAGAATACCAATCCCAAATCAGAAGTGCCATTCAAGTATCTAAGAATTCATTTCACAGTTGACCAGTGAGCTTTTCCAGCTTGTCCATATATCTGCTCACTACACTAACTGCCTATGAAATATCAGGACGAGTGCAGACCATTGCATACGTGATACTGCCAACTGCACTCGCATAAGGCACTTTAAATATATACTTCTCCTCATCCTCAGTCTGAGGAAAATCCCTGGCAGAAAACCAAAAATGACTGGCAAAAGGAGTAGTGACTGGCTTAGCTGTAGACATACCATATCTGTCTAAGACTTTCTCAATATAATCATGCTGAGTAATAAATAGTCTACATAATTGCCTGTCACGAATGATCTCCATCCCAAGTATCTTCTTTGTCGATCCAAGGTCCTTCATCTCAAATGCAGTACTAAGCTCAGCTTTCAGCTTCTGAATGACTGACATATCCCTGGCTGCAATCATCATGTCATCCACATATAATAATAAGTAACAAAAGGACCCGTTTGAAAATTGCTGATGATACACACAACTATCATATGGAGATCTTTTGAAGTCATGGTTGACCATAAACCTACCAAATTTACGGTACCAGTATCTTGGAGACTGCTTCAAACCATACAAAGACCTTTTGAGCAAGCATACATGATCTTCTTTATATAGAGCCTCAAAACTATGTGGCTGTTGCATATAAATCTGCTCCTCCAAATTATCATGTAGAAAAGCTATCTTGACATCTAGCTGTTCTAACTCTAAATTCTGAGAAGCAACTAAAGCAAGGAACACACGAGTAGAAGAGTGTTTAACCACAGGAGAAAATACCTCCTTATAATCAATACCCTCTCTTTGGCTGTAACCCTTAGCCACCAACCTTGCCTTATATTTCAAATCCTGAGGAGTAGCTCCTTCCTTCTTCTTGAAGATTCATTTGTAGCCAATTTTCTTCTTGCCCTTAGGTAATCTGACTAATTCCCAAGTCTGATTCTTTTCCAAAGACTGAAGCTCTTCTACCATAGCCATGGTCCATTGCTCAGCCTGTGAACTACCAATTGCTTCTTGAAATGTGGTCAGCTCATCACCTATAGTATCTGCAATATTTAGAGCATAGTATACTAACTCAGCACAAGCATAATCCTCAAAATCATACCTTTGAGGTGCTCTGATATGTCGCCTGGTTCTTCGAGTGGCAATACTATCATCTTGAACTTGACCACATACAATAACCTCCTCCTGAGTCTGTAACTCTGGATCTGTTTGCTGATGCTGTTCATTCTGAATATCACCTGTAGGATGCAATTGCTGTGATCTAACAGTCTGATTAATATCAACAACAGTCCTATCCTGCTAATCCTGAACCTGATCTCCCGGTGAAGAACTTGGCTGCAGCTACCGTGAAGGAGTGGCTGACTCATCAAAAGTCACATCCCTGCTGACTAGAAAACCCTGGGATCCGGGCTCTGTGCACCATAATCTATAGCCCTTCACCCCATATGCATATCCAAGAAATATGCATTTCCTAGCCCTAAGATTCAGCTTTCCATCTTTGACATGTGCATATGCTGAACATCCAAATACTCTAAGAACTGAATAGTCTACAGGTCTACCTGTCCATATTTCTTCCAGAGTCTTCATATTCAATGCAGATGCTGGAGATCGATTTATAATAAAGCAGGCTATATGTGCAGCCTCTGCCCAGAAATCTCTACTCGATTTAGAACTTGATAGCATAGATCTGACTCTTTCCAATAGTGTGCGATTCATGCATTCTGCCACACCATTTTGCTGAGGAGTATACATAGTGGTCCTATGCCTGACAATGCCCTCTGACTTGCAAAAGTCATTAAATTCTGTAGAACAAAATTCCAATCCATTGTCAGTCCGGAAGGTTTTCACCTTCTTCTCAGTTTGCCTCTCAACCATAGCCTTCCATCCTTTAAAAGTGTGAAACACATCACTTTTATTTTTGATAGTATAAATCCAGACTTTGCGGGAGTAGTCATCAATCAAAGTGAGCAAATATCTAGATCCACCCTTGGATGTAACTATGGCAGGTCCTCATAGGTCAGAATGAATGTAATCCAATATACCTGATGTCATGTGCATGCCTGAAGTAAAGCTGACTCTGTGTTGTTTTCTAAATATGCAATGCTCATAGAATCCAAGTGCACCAACTTTCTGACCTCCTAGTAGACCACATCTGCTCAGCTCCTGTAAACCTTTATCTGACATGTGGCCCAATCTTTGATGCCATAACTGTATCAATTGAACAATAGAGGAATGTGCTGAAGAAGCCTCACCAACCACTATAGTGCCATCCAAATAATAAAGAGTGCCACCTAATTTACCTCTTAACAAAATCAATGCACCTTTATTAATTGTAATAGATCCTCTACCCCATCTGCCCTCAAAACCTGCAATATCAAGAGCATTTACCGAGAGAAGATTTCTTTTTAATTGGAGAACATATCTGACATCATCCAAAGTCACCACAGTATTTGCATGAGATTTGATCTGAACTATACCAATTCCTTTCATTTTACAGATGGCGTCATTTCCAAGAAGAACAGAGCCTCCATCATAGGATCTAAAAGAAGTGAACCATTCTTTATGTGGTGTCATGTGGAAAGATGCTCCAGAGTCCATGATCCAGGTATCAGCCTGACTGACAGTGCATGCAACTGTAAATACTGCATCATCTACAACACTGCTGTGATCTGTTGAAGTAACTGCAACTGACGCCGAATCTGAGATTGTTCCTTTTTCTTTTTGTTCCTTCTCTTTCTTGGACTGTAGAAGTCTACACCCATTTTTCCAATGGCCTGGCTTCTTATAGTAATGGCAAACTTCGGGTCTTTTAGACCTAGACTTTGATCTTGTCTTGGACTTATTTTTACCTTGCCCACCTGTTCTTTGCTCATCTCTACCTCTGACAGTAAGTCATTGTACCGAATTTGGAGCCTGATGCTCCAACTGTACTTTCAACCTAAGCTCATTGGATAACAAAGTGGCTTCAACCTCATCGAGACTTATAGTCTCTCTTCCATAGAGCATGGTAGTAGTAATATTTTCATAGGATTTAGGCAAAGAATAAATCAGGATCAAAGCCTTATCTGCCTCATCAACATTAATACCAATATTCGCCAAATCGAGCAAGAGCTTATTATAATCATCCAAGTGATCATTGAGTGAGGTCCCTTCCGTCATACGGAATGTGTATAGCTTGCCCCTCAAATACATCCTATTTATAAGAGATTTTGGCATATACAAAGTGTCTAATTTTTTTTCATACACTTTTAGCTGTAACAAGATCCACCACATTGCAGAGAACTTTATCACTCAGTCCCGAAAACAGAGTCCCAAGTGCTCTCTCATTCATCTCCTCTTTTGCAGCCTCTGTATCACCTGAAATTGTATCCATACCTTTGAGGGCTATTGACACGCCCTCCTTAACTAGCAAATATTTCATTCTTACTTTTCATAGTGCAAAATCACCTGTGCCATCAAATATCACCATCTCATGCCTAGAGGTAGTAGAATGAAAAATAATTGCCTCAAGAGCCGTAGAAGAATTTGGTTGCCCATCAGATGCCATCCCAATGCTCTGATACCAATTATTGGGATGCGCGTAGCGAATTGAACCGGTTTAGGCTTCCAATTAATTTCTGTTTACTCACTTTAGCAATTTACCAATCACACAGGCAGATATCAAATCAGAAGGAAAGACGAGATTTAATGTGGTTCGGCAAATTTGCTTACATTCACACAAAAGGAAGGAGCAATCCACTATAATCTGTCCCCAAAATTGGGCACAAAATAAATACAAATATCCCAATAACAATTGCAGATTAATCACAAAGAGGCAAACAAATTGAAAGGAAAGAAGAAAAATAGGAGAGATCACAGAATACCAGGCCTCTAGCCTCGCCAAATCCTGTCGTGGATTCTCTGATATTTTATTTGCTCTCTGGACCGTCTTCCATATTTTTCTGGACCTTCTGCAGCTCTCTGTTACATCTCAGAAAAATATTTCAGTATCTTGTATTGCAGGGCGTCTCTATGGTTTTAAAAACCATCAGAAACTGCGTCAAAAGAGACCTAAAACAAGTCCAATGCCTTCCAAAAATATCTCAGGCTATCAGATAAAAAATTAATGGCTCAAAACAAGCCACAATCTGTGCACAGCACTGTCTCAATAATAGATCAAATCGTGGCCGTCCGATTGTGCGATCGGACAGTCGAGAACTCGCAATGCTATGGTCCGAAGGGAAGAAACTGTGCGCCATGCGAAACGCGCGCGGAAATGCTCCGCGCGACTGCCGCAACGCGTTGGTCCGAGCCCACGTGCGTTCGCGTGCGTGCGTCATGGGCTAGACTAAAGGAAGCGCTTTCCTGCCATGGATTAAAAGGGACGTGGAAGACTTTTGTCGGTTGTGGCTGCGAGCGTTTGGGAGCAAAACAATGGTAACAGTTTCATTGAGTGCCAAAATCACCGGTTAAAAATGCTCTAAACTGCAATGTCTCCAACATCTGGTAAAACACCCGGATGTATGGTAAAACACACATACACAATACACATATTATATCTAAAGACTAGTGTATGCATGTTCAATGCACAAATTCACTACAGTAAAAAGGGGCAAGGCCGACTCTTTTCTCCCGATGCTTCTTGGGAACATCGGGAACAACCTAGAACCCATCGATGCTTTTTAAAAGCATTGGCAAGCTCCTAAACCCGTCGACGCTTTTAAGCGTCGGCAAATACAGATGCTTAAAAGCGTCGGCATCCTTTGGAACCCGCCAATGCTTTTGTAAAGCGTCGGCATCGAACGGAACCTGCCAATGCTTTTAAGCATCGGCAAGTACCGACGCTTAAAAGCGTCGCCAAAAAGCATCGCCAGATTTTCCAAAAACCCATTTCCCTCGCCCCAGCCCTAATCCCACCCGATCTTCCCCCCACCCCGCTGCTCGAGCCTGCCCGACCCCCCCCCCCCGGGACACCCGAGCCCGCCCGAGACGTCGAGCCTCCTCCTCATCCTCCTCTGCTCGATCCGTGGATGCAGACCTCCTCCTCCCCCCCGCCCGAGCCCTAGATCCCGTCGGACCCTCCCCCCGCCCAAGCCGTCGATTCTCCTCCTCCTCCTCCTCCTCCTCCTCCTCTGCTCGATCCGTGGATGCAGGACCTCCTCCTCCTCCCCACCCCCCACTCGAGCCCTAGATCCCGCCGGACCGTCCCCCGCCCGAGCCGTCGATCCTCCTCCTCCTCCGCTCAATCCGCGGACGCAGCCCATGACCTAGATCCGATGGTCAATCCGCCCGGTGCAACCTCGTCCTCCACCGATCCCTCCCTCGGTATTTATTTTATTTTAAGATTATGAATTATGATGAGTAGGGTTAGATTTTGATTATGAATGTGGGTAGTGCTAGACTTGAAAATGGTGATGGAACCAAACAAGAAATGACATATGATAAATCTTATAATATGCATCATTTTCTTACATTGTAATTATCCAGTAATGATAGAAGGGATAATTTTTGTAATGCTAGTTGATCTCAACCAAAAAAAATAAATTACAATTTTGGATGATATAAATCATTTTAAAAAATGGTTAATGCTGATTTTAAATAAGTTGGTTGAATCTTGACTCTTGAGCCAGTGTAGTGAGTTCGATAAATGTTTGCTTGAGCCATGATTGTGGAGCAATGATTCTCAAAGGCAATCATTTTTTTTTGTTAAAATTAATTGTTCTATTGGTTGATTTCCTTTTCTGTTGAATGAATTAATTATCAAGTGGAGTCAAAATGGGTCAAGAAAAGCATGATGGAATCATGGAAATCAAGATGCTGGCATGTATACCGATGAGTTTCAACATAATATTTGGCTTCTTTGAATGTTTATCAAGGTTATATATATATGTCATTATTCAACCTTAATCCGGCTCAAACTTGATTTAAGTCAATCTGTTGTGATACGTGTAACAACAATTACCAAACAAGGGACTTTTCCCCGTTGCTGCTTCCAATATTATCGATACATAAGTTTGGCTCTAAATTTATTAAACCGAAATTACAATGGATGGTCATGATCTTAGGATCTTAGGTTGGGAGAATGCTTGCATGCTTTACATAGTAGATCAATTTCTTCAAATTTGATAGTGATTTTCAAGAGATGTCTTATATTAACTATTTAGTGTGAACAATATGCTTCGTACTAGTACAAATTCAACTATTATGATTACGAGAAAAAGGCCTTTCAAATATGATTTTAGATATTATACATAATAGTAGCAATGCGAGCACAATGCCTAACTTCATCCATAATTGTGAATAATTTTCAAATATCCAAAATGACATTCTATCCAATAGTAACATTTGTGAACTTTGAAGTTAGATTATTATGGAAATTTTAAAGTTATATTATTTCGATGCGATTGGGTGGATATAAATACACCGAGAGGTTTGAAAAAGGACTCAAGCAGATTCATACTTGTCAATTTTTCAAGATTGATATATACTGGTGTGTTATTGAAGGATAATCCATTTATATTTTCATCTCAAGCTCGATATGTTTTTTATGTACAAGACTCGAAAGATAAAAAATTGGCTACTGTTATTAAGACAAAACCCAGAGACTTGTATGACATGGAAAAAAGGGTGGAAGAAGATGATGATGATACTTACACTCAGTGTATGCCTTATAATATTGTGCTGGATGATCTATAAATGATACAACCATTTTGGTTAGGTTAGATTCCGAAGAAGGTACAACTGGTTGATTATGACAAGTAAGTAGTTTATAAGATGGTTTACATTTTTGCATGAATGATTATGTTATCTTTTAAATTGCAATTCATTTCCATTATAATTTGATTATAATGTTGACTGACTTGTTTTTAAATAATGCAGGATAGGTATACCATGCCTCGAAGGTAGCGATTATTAGATGTACAGTTTCAGTTTTTCCAAATCGAGGCTAGTACTTCTTCAGTACAACAGCCCGAGGGCAGTCGATCATATTTTCATCGGTTTGATGCCAGTCACTCTATTTCTGCACATCAGGCCGACGCTACTACCTCTCCACCTCAGGACGATGCCATTTCCTCCGAGTCCGCACATCACGATCCTCCTATGGATCATCCTAATGACAAGCCTATCGTCGATGACATATAGATATAGGGTAATTTAATAATTCTATCTTATTTCAATTCATGCATATGCAATAGTTTTGATATACAATGTTCTGTATTTTTTTTTATAGATGGATCCGGGAGACTCAGGCGGAGGCGAGGACCCACACTAGTCCGTGATGTATGGCAGTTACCTCAGGGCGAAAGGATAGTGATAGAGTGCAACAAGCTAAGGCAGCCTCTTAAGAAAGCTGCTAGCTTGTTGACTAGTTTTTTGGGGACAGTAGCACGCCGGGGTCAGCTATGTCCCCTGAATTATTTAAAGTGGAATGACATGCTTCCTACTTATAAAGTAGAGATGCTTCAAGTTGTACAGATAAAAAAATTGATATATTATTTTATATCTTAGGTTTTTAACAATTGAATTGCTTATTTCATTTAATACATATTTTATTGTTTATTTAAATTGTAGAGCAAGTTCGTTCTCCCTTCAGATTCTTCTGATTTTGTGCTTAAGTCTCTCAATCGCAAGTGAAAAGAATATAGGGCGAAGTTGAAGGAAGACTACAAGCGAGAGGGTAGGACAGAAGAGTAGGTTGCATCTACCTGTCCTCCTGATGTTCACCCTCATCAGTGGAGGGAGCTGGTGCACTATTGGTTCTCCGAGATAGCACAGGTTGTGTAAAATCATCAAACACTTTGAAATTTATTAATTTTCACTCGTCATAATTATATTTATACAATATATAACATAGTTTTAATTTTATTTTGTAGACATATTCTGCTATTAGTAGAGCTACACGAGCAGCTCAGTCTGTTCCTCACACAGCGGGGTCCAAGAGTTATGCACGGCTCAGGCATGAGTTTATATGTTTCTCATCCTATAATACTTTTAGTACACTTTTAGTTTTAACATCATGTATCATCATATATCATGCATGCGCCATGTATCATGGTACGGGGGTATAAGATATCTTATTTTAGATTTTTTTGTAATATTTATTCTTTATATAGGCTAATCAGCAGGGGAGGGAGCCTGGTGAGGTGGAATTCTATTGGATGACTCACGTTCACCAGGATGACAGTTTTGTTCGGGAGGAGTCCAGAGATATATATGTATTTTTTTATTTATATTATATCATAATTTATATTTTTATTTCTATTAAGTATTGATATATGTGTTTTTTTATGAAATATAGGATATGGCTACCTCTATGATCTCCGAGCGTGCTGGCGAGAGTATATCATCTACTCAGAGCAGTCGCATCGAGGCCGAAGTATTTTCGGAGTTGATGGGACCAGAGCATCGTGGACAAGTGAGGGGTTATGGGATTGGAGTTACCCCTACTCAGTTATCTGAGGTGAGTAGATATACTCAGGATATTAGAGAGAGTCATGATTAGTCATATGTTCGTCGACTCTAGGAGGAGATAGCAGAGCTCCGACAAACACGTGATGCAGACAAAGCAAAGCGTGATGCAGACAGAGCAGAGATGCAGACAATTAGGTCTCAGCTGGAGCATGTTACATCTGTGCTGCATATGTTCATGTCATCTCAGGTAAGTAATTATTTATTAATTTTGTATGTATCTAATAATTTAGAATATATATAATGTATGTATCATAATTCCTGATGTGTATCTTGTAGGTTCCTAGTGCATCTGCGAGTCGCAGACCTAACGACAACCAGCCTCCCGTGGATCAGTGATGCCAGCTTTTTTTTTATTATTTTTGTATGTATTTTTGTTTATTTGAACTTGTATTGATACTTTTATATATATAAAAAAACTTTTTATGATTGGTTTGTGTTTGTACATGTTGGGTGTGATACAGGTTTTAATGTTTCATTTGTTTATGTATGTTAGACCTGATGCAGGTTTAATGTTTTCATTTTGATAATGTATGTAGGTTGTGTTGTATGTACGTATATAGGTAGTATAGCAGTTTAGTTCTTTTAAAAAAAAAAATAAATATGCCGATGCTTTAAAGCGTCGCTAGGTTTTAAACGTAGCGATGCTTTAAAGCGTCGCCACCTGCCGACGCATTTAAAAAGCGTCGCTAGGTTTAAAACCTAGCGACGCTTTAAAGTGTCGGGAAATGCCGATGCTTTTCAAAAGTGTCGACAGGTGGCGTCCTTACGCTTACATAGACGACGCTTTTGCGAGGCTTTAAGAAGCGTCAAGAGATTTCTTAGCGACGTTTTAAAATATCAGGAAAGGCCAAAAAAAATATCAGCATATCCCTGTATCACTGTAGTGATTCTATGCAAAAGGGTTTGCAAAAGGCGCTGCATGAGTAAAAGGACAGTGGCACATAACTTGCAAGAAGGATGAAAGGAAGTTTTGTTTTCAATAGCCATTAGATGAAAGGCGACGACCAAGTAAGCAAAAGGGGAAGAAAAGGACTTGGAAAAAAAGTTTGAGGGTGAAGACTAGCCTGGCATCACAAGGAAGTGGGTGGCCTTGTCCCAGTAATGGAGTCGATGCCTATTTCAACAGTTTCCATCATATGGTAGTGTGAAAGTTCGAGCATTCCAGACTGATAAATTGTCTAATGGTTGCACCAGGAACTTGGGTTCAAATTTTGTTCTCAATGGAAAAGGAAATTATAAGAATACCCGGTAACGAGCAAACTCTCATATGTATCACCTATTGCTTACGTATCTCTTTTAGCACAAGAAGGAGGGAAATCAAGGAATATTTTAAAAGAGATGATAGCTGAGGACGTTGGAATCAACGGGATAAGAAATATTAATAACCTTCTTCACCATCCTGATCAATTTTATTACTACCTCGAAACCTTCCTGAAAGTCCTCGACGATCCAAAGCTTATATTCTTCATGCATTCTTCATGTTACCATGTTATCAAGAAATAGTTTTATTAGAGATTCTGCTGTCCAGCGTTCTTTCTTCAGTGATACCGCCGCAATTCTTGATTCTATCAGAATCCTTGATTTTCCATGATACTTCCTTTTGATTATCCATGAATTATCATACCCTGGAATAAATAGGAATGGGACCAGCGAGGCATTAAGTCTATATATACACTACGTGTGACCACCGACACCTAATTTAAGAATTTAAGACCAAGTCTTAAATTAGGAACGGAAGAAATATGATTAGAATTTTGATAAATATAGTCAAAGTTTTAGATCATGTGGGACAGGAGTATCTCATTTTTCTCCATGAAGCGGATGTCTGTCCCATCCCATCTTGGCGGCAACCCTGGTTGGGAGTTTTGTAGGTATCCCTTCATTTTTATTTATTTTTTCTTTCTGTTCTTCTCCTTTTCATTATTTTTCTTTTTTTTTATCTTTTTTTTTTTTTTTTCCTTCTTCTACCTTTTTCTCATTCTTTCTTCTGCTTCTTCATCATACTTTTTTTTAAAAAAATTTCTCATTCTCTTTTTTTTTTTTTTCTTGCTTCTTTCTTTTTCCTATTTTATTTTTTTTATTTTTTATTTTATGGATGGATTTCAAAATTACAACTTTATCGCAGTCCGTTTTGTCTAATCCCATCATAACTTAAAAATCTTGAACGTAAGCCCTACCAATCCAGAGAAGTCTTTGGTATTCGTGGGGGCCGTGGATGTCATCTCGTTGTCCAAAGGCCAATAGAAGAGCAGCTTCTACAACTTGGAAGTAGATAGCATTACTTTGGGATGTGAGCAATCTTTCGCGTACGTGGCATCAAAATTTGCTGCTCAAAATCTACTCGGAAAAAATATATATATACTGTTCAAATTCGTGCTCGAGTATATCCTACGTGCACATGAATGGTATCAGTTAACCCAAACATCATTATTCAGTGGGGCCTCAGAAACAAAGCTTCTTTTTTTTAATTTGAACAAACACCTATCTTCACCGCCCATCACCATCACTCTAAGCCACCTATGTGGTGATAATTAGATTAAGTGTTATGAGAGCTCGCTTTTCCCCAGAGAACCATGAAGCTGAATTATTGATGGGTATAGTGGGGAGAAGGCTATTTTGACATTTAATAATATGATTCTGGAAGGAGTTTGATACTGGATCATGATTAGGATTTAGGAACCACAATTTCCTCACGAGTTATCCAATCGTTTGTATTTTGGCCTTTCGCTACGGTATACTAAATTCAATATTTAAGCACCTTATATTAGCCTTTATTCTCAATCAAAATTTAAAAAAAAAAAAGAAAATGCATGGTATCATGGAGGGAATTACCTAACCTAACCTTGGATGAGGTGGCAAGTACCTATCAAATACATATTAAACAAAACTTGAATGGATAATGATCGGGCAAAGATTGAGAAAAGGAAGAGGATCAAAAAGCCAGTCGAACCATTAAGATGGTAGCATAGTTGGTGGACGCTTTGACTTTCATCACCTTGATCATGGGTTCTAGGGTTGAGCTTGTGGGTTACTCTATTAAATCCAGAAATTTTTTCTGGAATACGTGACTGGTGGCGGGAGGAGCACTTCACTCTAGCAGCTTAGTGGGATCAAGCTAACGTACTCACCTTCACTGGCGGGAGGAGCACTTCATTCTGGCAGCTTAGTAGGATAAAGCTGATGTACTCACCTTCAGATGAGAAGGGTACGTAGAAAAATTATAGCCCAAATCTAACATAGCCTGGCAGGATGGGAATCCTGTGAGAACAGCTACAGCAAAAATTTTCTCTCCTTCCTCTTTTTTTTATTAAAAAAAAAAAAAAAAAAAAAAAGCTAGTCCTTGACTACCATAGTCGAATACGTAGCATATCGGCTCGTCTAGCATCAATAAATAAGCAGTTCTCGGGTCGGACTTGTCCTTGGCCATGTATCGATGTTCATATATATTGGACGAATGCCGATTCACCTTGCAAAGGATAGCCAGAGCACCAATTGCCTTCCATGGCTACTCTATAACTTCGATCGCCAACCAATCCAAAACCAAAATGACCTATGACCTGCATGATCTCGCCATTATTGATATATGGGCTGCAGACTACTCCACCATCTTTTTACAGCTGATAATTATGTTGTAACAAATTGAGATCCTCTATTAATTTGATCCACCCATAACAACTCACTATCTTTAGCTAGCCTACTCATATTCTCTAAATCATAATAAATCAAATGGTTACAAACTGTTTAACAATCTCCCTTTGTATAAAGGAAAGAGAGGGGGACCGTCATGTAAGTTTTAAGACTTTCTTTTAGAGATCCCTGGAAAAGAAAGCCATGTTGGTGCCAAATCAATCTCCAACTCGATGAGAGGCTGACCTCATTATTTCAGTCCAGGGAATTGCAACAATGTACATATTTACCGAAAAAAGGTAAAAAAGAAAAGGGATGGTGACTTCAAGGTTTGTTTTTTTTTCATGGTAGACTTCAGAATTCATTCTAGAAGTATGAAATATATATATATATCATTGAACCTATAAACAAGTCAACTAGCTTGAAGTTTCATGCATGATTCTATGCTCCAATTTCTGAAAGTTTAAAGTCTCTTTAATGCAAGAAATTAATCATCTAAACTGATGAGTTGCATTCCCTTTTTCCTTTTATAAAATAACATCATGATGATGGCCATAGAAAGCATTGAAAAAAATTAAATAAAAGTCCCACAATAGTTAGTCTTTTTGGTTTGTGAGCGAGAATTTAAGCAAAACTTATACACAGTTTTCAATTTTAGTTTCTATGGTAATTCAGATACTAGACTAGTGGAGGTAATCTTGCCATCTCAGGATGATCACACCCTCTCCACATTAAATAAATAAATGCAGGATCTGTAATCGCAATTTTCAGATGCAAGCAAGTCAGGTAGACACTTGCATATACAAATACAACATTCACAGTATAGAAAATGCAAGCATCTAGAATGCAAATAATCAAACAACCACTTGGTTCAGGTATCGAGGCCTAAGAAATTTCATATATAATGGGCATGCATACCTAGACTTGTTGCAATACGTACACTAACTTATGATAGAATTTAGAGGAGCTTTGATATCAATCCTACGGAAAGAAATATTTTTCATATCCAGGAAGAAGAGAGCAAATCTAATGATAAAAAAAAAATTAATATTTCATTGAGATTCCTACATTTTTTTCTTAATCTAAAATGGTTCAAGTAGATTCTCTTATATAAAGAATTTTATAATTCTTCGACTATCCTTTACATAAGACACCAAGAGTCATATTTATGATTATTTTTATATAAGTGACCTTTTGATTTCGTACACAGAAAAATTTTTAGTGAAATTTATAAAAATTACTAAAGATCATTGCTAATAAAAAGAAAATATTTAATGATCGTTGAAAATATCAAAGGATTTTTAAAAAATATTCGATATCAAAAGATGTTTTGAAAACTTGTATGCATATTTAAGTTTAATTATTTTCAACGACCAGCCATCACATCTTCTAAAAAAACATGCGGTTTTGGCCCATCAGAGAACTAACCGGTCAAGGTGTGCAGATTTATCCGAGCGGAATTTCCAATTCACCAAAGCCTTTCTATACGTATATCATGAACTTTCAAGGGTCGTTCTTGAATGATGTTTATAGATTTCCTGTTTCACCCATTCGTACGAAAATAACAAAGCTAATGAAACTCCTGCTTTTTGCCATCGGAAATCGATTGCTTGGCATCTTTGCTATCAGAAATTTCTGCAAAAAAAAAAAATTCAGGTCCATGAAGGACCAGAACTGAAATCTTGCTTTCTACTTTAAATTAGCAAGAATGGTCAAGAAATTGCTTCCCGGTAGTATGGCATGCAGTCTTCTACCCTTCGATTCAGTCCTATCAGAAGTTCGCACCATCGGTGATGCGAATTGGATTCCCTGCTTCGTCAAAGGTTTTAGGTGGAAGCTAGTTTGCAAACGCAACGGAGTTCGTTTAAAAAGAGAGATTGGTCGCCCACGCCAATTTATTTCCAAAACGCTTCCTCCACGTTTCAAACCGTAAGTCGATCCACGAGACCCTCTAAACCGACAAAGCACCACTCTTCCAAACGCACGAAAGAAAGCAAGAGGGGAAAAAAAAAACTGTGACATCACTGCAACTTGGATGCCAGCTTGTAACCCGCGTTTGGCAACGAAATTTTTAGTTTAAATTTTTTTAAAAAAAAATAAATTATTTTATAAATATATAAATTTTACGTATAATGTAACATATAATATTTTTATCGACCAATAATTTATATCCATATAAATTTTCATCTATCATAATTTTTTCATTTAAATTAAAAATATGAATATCAAAAAAATATATTAAAATATTGCTTAATTGTGTTATATGATAAAATTAAAATTAAAATGATTGAAAAAATAAATCATAATATTTAAAATTAAAGAATTTCTAGATGAATTAAAAAGAGATAAAGAATAATAATTAAAATATGTAATCAGGTTGTGCTTGATAAATTTTTAGAAAATGTTTCTTGAAAAAGTTTGATACGAATCTGTCCATCAAGATTTCAAATGATAGATTTTTATCATAAGCTAATTTTTTTCATAAATTATCAAATCAAGATTCACTTTTCAAAAATATGTTTGTGGCTTTGAAATTATACGTGCTGTTATTGAAACTTTATGAACCAAACATAATTTGAAACATAGAAGTATTATTAAAAATATTTTTGATCATAACCGGTAGGCTAAATTTATCATATTTTATAATAATTATAAAATTAAATAATAAAATATCAATTAGTTATTAAACTAATTTTTAAAAAAATTATAAAGGTCACTGTACCAGTTTCATCATCAATAATACTATTTAAATTACATCTTAAGACAATAGATATATTAAAATTATTTTTTGATAAAATAATATATTTATTTTTAGTAAATAAAAAATAATATTAAAAATATATCGTAACTTTATCATAGTACAGAAGGTTGATCATTTTTACTGCACTGATTGTACTAAAAAGTATCACTATAAATCTTTTTTATACCACTAACTATAGGAAATATAAATTGATTTTAAATATATCTAATAAATAAATTTAAATTCCTAAAAAATAATTAAATATTTATTTTTGTATAAGCAAGTTATTTGATTTAATAAAATATTACTTTATACCTGAGATTTTATCAATCCAACTCTAAACCAATCCCTAATTGAACTAATAATATACTAAAATATAATTTAAAAAATAAACAAACCACATATTTTAATCCAATCTTGATCATTGATTTGTTGAGCTGAGGATAATACTAAATTAATTTAGCTCGACATATCTAAAGCATATCCAAGTTCATAAACAGATTATTTATTATAAAATATTAAATCTTAAAATCAATCAATAAATATAATTTATAATTTAAATTTAATGTTTTAAGTATCAATTTTCTGAATCAAACACATACACACACATATATATATATATATATATATATATATATATATATATTATCATTTCATATAATTTAAATTATCAACTTTATTTACGATATCTTTGAATATTTTTTTGGATCGTATATAATAAATTTAAATATTTCTACCTGTTTCAATATAGGATCCTAAAATTAATACTAAAAAATTTTTAAGATTTTTTTATAAATTATTGTCATTCAATTAATACAATCAATTTTAATTTTTTAATTATTTAAATATTTATTTGCCCATGATGTGGTGGGATCGCTGACGTGGATCCTATGTCAAACCCAGTCAGATGCCACGTCGGAGGAAGCTGCCACGTCGGACGTTCCTTTTCGGATTCCTTCGCCAGGTGGCTCCCTCAAGGTCGAGACGTCCTGGCTGAAGTCAAGCTCTGGCTCTCTTCGGACTCCCTCGAGATCGAGACGCCCTGACCGAAGTCAAGCTCCGGCTCTCTTCGGACTCCTTCGTCAGGTGGCTCCCTCAAAGTCGAGGTCGAGATGCCTTGATCGAAGTCGAGCTCCAACTCTCTTCGGACTCCTTTGACAGGTGGCTCCCTCGAGGTCGAGACGTCCTGGCCGAAGTCGAGCTCTAGCTCTCTTCAGACTCCTTCGCCAGGCGGTCCCCTCGAGGTCGAGATGCCCTAGCCGAAGTCGAGTTCCTCCTCCCTGAACCAGCCCCACTTCGGACGAGGGGACCGGCAGCTGAGGGACGTCGCCGCCTTCCTTGAACGACGGTAAGCCGCCCAGGTACCATGGAAGGGCACCCACCACGCTGCAATAATTGCCCCTGATACCATTTATATCGAAGGGGAAGGGGTCTCCCAATCGAGGCGCCGCATTCCCGACCGACCATCTACGCCACCCAAAAAAAAAATCAATCCAAGAGATTCAAATCCAGGTGAAGGCTGCCCCCCGATCGAGGCTCTGCCAGCTTCCCCAAAGTGGAGCGACCGGAGGGAGGGTCAGAGCGCACGGTATAGTTTCCTATCATGAATGGGGAAAGGCACCTCGTGCATAGCACGGGATGTCGCCGCACGTGCCTGCAAGCGAAGGGAGGATCCCAAGATAGGTGGTGCGCAGCCATCCTGGCTTAAAAGAGTTCTCCAAGGTTCCAAGAAGAAGGTAAGTAACATACAAATGGACGAAAGGGACGGCATACGGGAGAGCAACTGAGAAGCCAAGTGCTCTAGGCTACCAGAGACTCACTGGAAGGGTCTCAACGAACACAACCATCAAGCTTAAACACTCTTCCACTGCCGCTTTCCCCGCTCTACTCTCAATCCATCCACACACTCCAAGTACATAATTTTCTCCTCCTAGAGTGGAGTCCATCTACGGGGCTCGACCAGGAGGATCTGTTCCCCTCGATCACCACTGACTCAAGCATCGGAGTGCCCCTGCCGGGATCCCCGGCCCGGGTCTCCTCTGTTTTGCAGGTCCGGGCATGCGAGCAGGTTCCCGAGCGACAAGGGTGGGGTTCGAGGTCGTCCAAGTTATAGGCCACAGCGATCGGGCGGCAACAGATTGGCACGCCAGGTAGGGGAGCAAGACACATTTCGATCCAAGCCAATCCCCTTGCGAGCAACCCCACCAAGAGCATGGTGATGACCCATGCGAGGGAGGTCTCCACTAAACATGTGGGGGATCCCCCTTCCCATAGGGACTCTCACAGTCCAGAGAAGGAGCTCCCCATTCCACAGTAACCGCCTCCAGCGGACGTTCAGTTGGTCGCACTCACCCAGTAAATGCAACTTCTAACTATAGCGATGCGCCAACTACAGCATCAGCACCAATCCCTAGCCACCCACCAACAGTCAGGGACTCCCGTGGCCCAAGCTGCCGCACCCCGTGATAGCCTGTGGTCCTTCCAAGGAAGGCCTTCACTGCTGCGAGCCACAACAGATCGTCGGGGAAGCCACAGGACCCCGGCGAAGAGACAGTGGACCGGGTCAGCCGACCAGGAGAGCCGGTCCCCGACCCTCGAGCAGGCTGCTATCAAGCACCACCGAGGTCGCAGAGGCAAGGCCTTCCATCGCGACCCCCCTCAGCAGCCACCTTCACCTCCTTTGTCGGCTTCAGCAGATGGCTCAACAAATGAGGCCATCAGGCACATGGTAGAAAGGCGCCTGGAGGAACAGGAGCGCAAGCTAGCGGAGCTATCCCGCCAGTTTGCAAATTTGTAGGGCTCCCCTCGTCAGCCTGCGGGCTACGATGTTCGTCCCCCTTTCTTCCAAGTGATCCAAGAGGAACCAATCCCGGGTTAATTCTGCATGTCGCAGGTGGATCCCTACGACGGGACCACCGACCCCCCGGACCACCTTGAGAGCTATAAGGCCCTCATGAGAGTCCAGGGGGTGACCGACACTCTTCTCTGCATCACCTTTCCAGCCACCCTCCGGAAGGCGGCTCGAGTCTGGTTTACCCGCCTCGAGCCTGAAAGCATCGATTCATTTGCTCAGCTGGAGAGGAAGTCCGTGGCCCACTTTGATACCTGTCGAAAAGTGCCATGGGAGGCGGACAGACTTTTCTCCATCAGGCAGCAAGACCATGAGCTCTTGCGGAACTACGTTGCCCGCTTCAAGGTTCCTGCACTGGAGATTTACAACCTGGACGAACCAGTTGCCATGTTGGCCTAAAGAGAGGGCTCAGGACTTCTCGCCTGACCTACTCACTGGACAAGAAGCCAACAAAGACGTATTCCGAACTCCTCTTCCATGTTCACAAGTACATCCATACCAAGGAGGCAAACTATACGAGGAGGGAGTTGGATGGAAAGCCGCTGAAGAAGCATCTCCTAGGGAGACATTCGGGGTGTGGAAGCCCAGACCGGTCACCCCGAACTTCCGCCAGGGGTCGAAGTCGAAGAGCAGCCCCATCCCAGAAGAAAGATACATGCCTCTCCTAGCCCCGAGGATGAAGATCCTTATGAAAATTAAGGGCGAGCGCCACCTGCAACACCCACCCCCACTGAGAATGTCTAACGGTTGTGACAAGATGAAGTACTGCTAATTTCACCATGACCACGGCCATGACACCGAGGAGTGCTGCCACCTCAAGAGAGAAATTAAAGTCCTGATAAGAAGAGGCTACCTCGAAAGGTTCGTGGGGGCAAGACCCCGGTGGAACCTCAGGCGCTCGCTGCTCTCCCTCCGGTCCCTGCAGTCGACAACCAACCCACCGAGAAGCCTATGGGGATGATATGTTGGGGAATCAAGCACGCCCCCAAGAGGGCCCGGGGAGGAGAGAGTTTGAAAAATGTACTCCCCTTATGAGGGAGAGGGAATCTGAAAATGAAAATGTAAACAATGATGCTGTGGTCATTGAGATGATGATCACCAAGCATCCAGTAAAATGGATTATGGTCGATAGTGAAAGTTTGATTGATGTCCTTTTTTATAATACTTTCTCCATGATGAATATGTTCTCTACTCAACTGAGGCCTATGCACACTCCCCTCATCGATTTTACAGGGGACTCCGTGGGAGTCGAAGGAAAAATCACTCTCCCTATCACTACCGGGGAACCATCTCGATAGAGCACCTTCATGATGACCTTCATAGTTGTTAGGCTTCTCTCAGCCTACAATATGATTCTTGGCCGCCATGGGATCAATCTCCTCGATGCGATCATTTCCACTAAGCGGCTATTGGTACAGTTTTCCACTTCTTATGGTGTTGGAGAAATGAGGGGGGCATCTCAGCCAATCCAACACTGTCTCCAAGCCATTCCTGGGGCCAAAACCTCTGAGGAAAATCCCAGTACCGACGACCTCAACCAAAGGATGCAAGACCCCAGAGATGGTCCGGTCAAGCACCTATTATCGTATCCACTCGGAACCGACCCAATGAAGACGGTGCAAATTGGGGCCCAGCTGCAAGAGGAGGAGCGGGCCCACCTGTTGAAATTTTTTTGAGCGAATGCAGACGTATTTGCCTGGACAGTGACAGATATGCCCGGGATTTCCCCTGACATCATTATCCACAAGTTGAGCATCGACCTGAAGTATTGTCCTGTTCAACAGAAGAAGAGAAGCTTCATCCCAAAGAGGCAACGGGCAATCGATGAGGAGGTGAATAAGCTCCTCACAGCCGACTTTGTCCATGAAGTATAATACCCTAGCTGGCTGGCAAATGTAGTCATGGTCAAGAAGAACAATGGAAAGTGAAGTATCTGCATGGACTACACCGACCTCAATCGAGCTTGTCCAAAGGACAGCTTTCCTTTGCCAAAGATCGACCTACTGGTGGATGCCACCTCGAGGCACCGCTTGCTCTCCTTTATGGATGCATTCTCCGGATACAATCAAATCCGAATGCATTCGGAGGATGAGGAGCACACTACCTTCACACCGATCGAGGGACGTACTACTACCGGATGTTGCCTTTCGGCTTGAAGAATGCTGGTGCCACATACCAGCGGCTGGTCAATCGGGTCTTCAAGGACCAGATTGGTCGAATCATGCAAGTATATATGGACGATATGCTCGTTATAAGCAAGCCAAAGTCAGACCACGTCGTCGACCTGGCGGAGGCTTTCCATAACCTCCGAATGCACCAGATGAAGCTAAATCCAGTGAAGTGCGCCTTTGGCATAGCAGCAGGGAAGTTCCTTGACTTCATGGTCACTTAGAGGGGAATCAAAGCGAATTTGGAGAAGGTCCAGGCAATTGCCAACATGGAGCACTCCACCTCGAAGAAGCAGGTCTAGCACCTAACGAGCCAGATTGTCACCTTGAGCCGATTCATCTCGAGGTCGGCTGACCGCTGCTTACCTTTCTTTAAGGCGCTGCACAAAGTGCACAACTTCGCTTGGACCGAAGAATGCAAAGCAGCCTTTGAGGAGTTGAAGAAGTTCTTGGCATCACCGCCACTGCTCTCCAGGCCGGAGGAAGGAGAGGAACTCCTGCTGTATCTGGCGGTCACCCCGGGGGCCGTCAGCTCGGTTCTTGTTCGCACAGATAAGGACGGATCCCAGAAACTGGTGTACTACACCATCAAAATATTCCAAGATGTGGAGATCAGGTACACCCACTCAGAAAAGTTAATTTTTACTCTTATAATGTCTGCCTAGTGTCTCGGGCCATACTTCCAAGCATATCCGATTGTGGTCTTGACGGACCAACCACTGAGGGCCATGCTCAGTCGCCCCGACACATCTGGACGCTTGGCCAAGTGTGCATTGAAGCTCAGCGAATTCGACATCACATACCGGCCTAGGCCATCTCAGAAGGCCCAGGTGTTGGCCGACTTCCTGGTCGAGTATGCGGGACTAGGGAGATGTTCGCCACCAGCTTGAAGGGTACCCTGCGGTAGTCCTTCTCCCTCTTGTTCATCGCTGATGCGAGGTCGCCTGCTCCTCCGGTTGAGGAAGCATCGAAGGCGCGGTGGGAGCTTGGCACCACTCTAGCCGGCACCGCCGATGCCGGCTCCACTCTCTTTGGCTCTCCATCCTCTTCGACATCGACGATCACCAGTGGAGGAGACGCCACGATGGTAGCAGCAGCAGCAGATCTAGCCCGGATGAACACCTCAGGCTCTGGGGCCGGGAGCAGATTGCACTGCCTTGGTGACTCGAAAGCGAGTTTGGCAGCCCTCCTACTCGGCTCGAGAACGGGCTCGACCTCCCTCCTACCCTGCTCAAGGTCGGGCTCAGCCCTACTCCCGCTCGGCTCGGCTAGCGCGGCAGGTGCAACCCTCGCGTCGCTCTCTTCACGAGCTCTCTTCGAGAGGGACTCACTGATCCCCACCGATGGACCCCTCTTCCAGGAGAGTGAGAGGAAGTCATCCAAGGAGAACTTCATACCTGCACGCAGAAGGAAAATGTCAACTCCGACCATAGAAGGTCAAAGAAAAAGCACAAGAAGACAAAGCCTGAGCTGAACTCACCCAACTCTCATGTTGGGCTGACTCCGGCTTTGAATAGGTTCTGCTCTGACAGCGAAATCTCGAGGGAGGGGACCTGGTCGGCATGGGCTATTCGTAGATCTCCCGATCAGCCGCTTCGATCGCTGAATTCTGGTTAGGGGACCGATTCGGGTCACTCCAGACCTAGTCGACCCCCTCAACAAAGGCAAAGAAATATTTACTCTTCCATCCTTTGATGGAAGAGGGAAATTCAAATTTGATGCCCTTTGGACGTGAGGAGATAGACCACCACTCCTCCTTGGAAGGGTGGCGTTTCAGGGTAAAAAGATCCTGAACAAAGAAAAACATGCAACAATCCCATGAAAATGGCACAAAACTATGAAGCAAAAGATCATCTTGACAGCATTGGAAACTAGCTGAGCAGGAACAAGGCGATAGTTGCTCAGCACAGAGAGAAAGAATGGGTGGAAAGGAAATCGAAGACCCCTACGAGGGTTTCCTCGTAGAGGGCGATCTGGCACGGGCCACTAGAGGTGACCCGCTCCCCCGGTCGAGGGACCAAGAGGTGGATGGAGTCCGGGACACCGTAGGTCTCTCGGATGGTCGCGAGTTCCTCGATGGTGATCGACGAAGCAACCTCGCCAGGACCTGTCGACCGAGAAGGTTCAAGGGCAAGTGCAGGTGGAGGGGGAGATGAAGGACAGGCCCTAGGCTCCCTAATCACGATCCCAGTGGGGTGGGGCCTCCTGCTAAACTCAAAGCGTGTCTCTTCCTCCTCCTCATTAGAGGAAGAAGGTGGCCTCGGTCGAGAAGGCCCGGCCTTACTTTGATCGGTCAAAGGACGAAAGTTTGGATCGAAGCGAGACATCTAGAGGATGAAGACGAAGCCAAGGGGTAGAGAAGAAGAGAACGAACAAGGTTCGGGAAGATCCTAGACCTAAAAAAAAGTTCTACCTAGCTGGGAGAGGGAGAAGGAGACAAACCTGGCTAACTTTGGAAAACAAGGAAGGCCAAGGGAGAAGAGGGGGCTCTGGTGCGATGGCGGGCATGCAAGATTTGAAAGGAGATAATTTTTAGGAAATATTGCCTTTCTTTTCAAAGTGACGAGATGCCTAACTGTACCGTTACAGCACCACCAACATCGGATCTGCACCACGTGTCAGCAATCAGCAAAGATGATGCCTCGTTTCGACCATGGCCACTCAGGATTCTGTGCCAGTAATAAGTGCTCCTTGGACGTGCCCACGTGACTCCCCCACGTTGGTTTTGAGAACCGCTTCATGAAGTACCAGCGATCATGGCCATTATTGCACCGGATCTCTGCCTTTCCATAGTAGCACTGCATTTACTCCCTTCGCCCTGAGCACCATGCGCCAACGGGACTCGAGAGTGGGGGGCAAAAGATGTGGCAGGATCGCTGACGTGGAACCCATGTCAAACTCATCGTGAGCCGCATCGGTTGAAGCCACCACGTGGGACGCCTCTGTTCGAACTCCTTTTCTAGGCTGGCTCCCCTCGAGGTCGAGACACCATGGCCGAGGTTGAGCTCCACCTCTGCCCGCTCCTTCGCCAGGCTGGCTCCCCTCGAGGTTGAGACGTCGTGGCCGAAGTCAAGCTCCGCCTCTATCCAGACTCCTTCGCCAGGCTGGCTCCCCTCAAGGTCGAGATGTCATGGCCAAAGTTGAGCTCCGTCTCTGCCCGCTCCTTCGCCAAGCTAGCTCTCCTCAAGGTCGAGACATCGTGGCTGAAGTCTAGCTCCGCCTCTGCCCGCTCCTTCGCCAGGCTGGCTCCCCTCGAGGTCGAGACGCTATGGCCGAAGTCAAGCTCCGCCTCTACCCGCTCCTTCGCTAGGCTGACTCCCCTCGAGGTCGAGACGCCGTGGCCAAAGTCGGGTCCAGCTCTGCCTCTGCCCGCTCCTTCGCCAGGCTGGCTCCCCTCGTGGTCGAGACACCATGGCCAAAGTCAGGCCTCGCCTTCCTGAGCTCGCCCCACCTCGAACGAAGAGACTTGTGGCCAAAGGATGTCACTGCTTCCCTGAATGGTGGCGAGCCACCCAAGGAGCACAGAGAGGCACCCGTCAGGCCGCAATAACTGTCCCAGCTGTCATTCACACCCAAAAGAGAAAGAGTCCTCCGATCGAGGCACTGCGCTCTCTACCAACCGTCTGCACCCCCCAAAAGAGGAAGTCAACATGAAGTCACGGTTGCCCCCCGATCGAGGTTCTACCAAGTTTCCCGAAAGGAAGCGATCAGAAGGAATGTCAAAGCAAATGATAAGAGACTTATCACGGATAAGGAAAGATGCCTTGCACACTCCACGAAACATCACCACCCATGCCTGCAAGCAAATGGGGGATTCCAAGATAGATTCAGTAGGTAGTCATCCTAGCTTAAAGGAATTCCCAAGGTTCCAGGAAAAGGTAAGCAAGCAAAGGAACGGGAAGGGAGGAGACACATGGGAGAAGAACTAAGTGATCCAGGCTACCGAAGATCCATGGGAAGGGTCTCGATGGACATAGTGGTGGGGACACCAGGATCAGACACAGATCATTGGATTCTATTTGGTTTACCTAGTCATGTGTCAAAGTTTTGAAAATTTTATAATCAATTAAAATTGAGTTCTATAATAAGTTGAGGTTAGTTGATTTGTCTCAACCCTCAACCTAGTTAGTATATTAAGTCCTGTACATCAGTTATGAGTCCAGAATAAGCCTAATTTTTATACAAGAGAGGAGGTTACCCTATTTTGGAGTTCCACCATGCCACATCCAGGAGTTAGAGGCCACTACATCAGATTATTGAATTTTGTGTGACACCATAGGATCCAAGATGCCTTCAGGAGACCCTGATTCCTTCCAGATGCCCTCCAAATACCCAGATTCCCTTTCAGATGCCATAGTATATTCCCAGACCGAGGCATCCATGATTTCAGAGGTCCACCTGCATCCTAGCCCAAAAAAATCAAGCCCATGTGCCAAGCCCAAGCCCTTAAGAAGCAAGATACCATGGAATATTCCTGCTACCAGGCTACCAAGCCACCCCAGCTTCCAGAGGCCCAAGCCCATGTACCCAAGCCCCTTTGGGCCGGCCCCTTGCTACCCCTAGAAGCCCAACATGCCCTCCTAGGCATCCTTGGAGGGTTGACCAAGTCCAAGCTCAAAGGGAGGTGTCCTTAAGTGAGAAGGAGAAGACTAGTCTAACCTAGTTAGAATTCCTAGTTCTTTTAAGCTTTGTAATTCTAACATAGCTAGGAAAGGACATGTAATCTAACTAGGAAAATGCTTGTTAACCTAAGTATAACCCTAGTTATAGAGGGCATGGGAACTCTATAAATATCCCACCCCTCCCTCTCTTGTAATCATCTCTTTCTTATGAATACAACTTGCTGAAATTTTGTGATATTGCCTTGAATTTGGTGTTCTAGTGTTAGTTTTCTTGTTCTTGTGTGCTATCCTAGTGTTCCCGGATTGAAACCCTATTGCCCTAGCTTCCATCTGCATCTTTGGAGATCAGCCACGCCCAGAGGAAGATGCCCTAGCTGCTGCCCCAGTCAAGCAACTGCTTCTTCCCCAGGACATCCACACCTAAAGCTAGTTTCTCTCAATTCTAAACTCTAGTTTTATTTTCTTTATTTAATTGCTATTTTGATTGACCCCTGATGCTTGCAAAATTTTCGAGGTGTTTCACCTCCTTAGAGGAGGCTTTCTTTGCCTTCAGACCGAGTCCAGATCAGCCATCTGATTCAAGGAACTGAAGCTTCTTCATCCAGGCTCCAATCAAAGTGTGAGTGATCTTTTCCACTGCAAAGTTTTCAATCTCTAACTGGTAAGAAACCTTCTCTTCTCTTATTATTTATTTTGATGAAGATAAGCTATCCTAAACTAGGAGTTTCTCAACTCTCGGATCCTGGCTACTTATTATCTTGCATGAGTTCTTTGCGATACTATAATTCTTTATAATGCTACTCCTTATACTAGTTCTTATTTTATTTGAAAATTTAGCCTACAAACTTAAATTATAAAAATCACAAAAAAATTAGTTTACTATTTTTCATGCATGTTTAGCAATCTTAGAGTTGTCCCGCATCACATAGCCCTCCAGTTCAAACTCCTCTCAGTCACCATCTCTCCCTCCCCGTTTTCCATACATTCACACTCTCTAACTTCTCAAGTTTCTCCTCCTCGCATGGAGTCCACCTGCGGGGCTCGACCAGGAGGATCTGTTCCCCTGGATTGCTACTGACTTGAGCGTCAGAGTGCCCCCACCGGGATCACCGACCCGGGTCTCCTCTGTTTTACAGGTCCGGGCATCCGAGCAGGATTCTGAGTGACAGGGGTGCGGTCCGAGTTCGTCTTCAGCTATAGGCCACGGCAATCGGGTGGCAACAACTATCAATCATGATTGCTCTTTAACCACATACTTTATAACATGCTAAAAAAATTCCATGACTTCAAAAGAAAGCTGTATGTCTCCAAACACAATGAGATCTCATAATTATCAAATAAGACATATCCATACAACTATCATTCTCGTGATAAAACATATTCTTGAGATACTATGTTTTATTTTATTATTTTACATATGTACATTATAGGATCGACGCCCCAACCAACTATCCAAAAGGAATGTCCCTATTTAGATATGGTGGTTTATCTCTCTTAAAGCAGGCAGCGCAGCAACCTCGGGGTGCACGAGTTGACCCCCCCACTGAGCACTGCAGTACCAACCCAGCATACTATCACCAAGCCAGCTCCCGGTTGGGGACGAGCACCGCAGCACCACTCAAGGGGCGTTGATGTGACACCAGCCTCACCTTAATTGTAGCGCCCATATTCCATGGGCCCAAACCCCCGCACCTCGAGGGTATGAGCTGGCCCACCTAACAATCCCCCCAATGAAAAATCTCTCGAGAATTCCACTTGCAGGGATTCAAACCCGTAACCTCGGCTCTGATATAAACTATAGGATCGACACCCCAACCAACTATCCAAAAGGAATGTCTCTATTTAGATGTGGTGGTTTATCTCTCTTAAAGAAAGCGGTGTAGCAACCTCGGGGCGCACAAGTCGACCCCCCCACCGAGCATCGCAGCACCAACCCAACGCACTATCACCGAGCTTGCTCCAGCTTGGGGACGAGCACCACAGTACCACTCAAGGGACGTTGACATGGCACCAGCCTCACCTTAATAGTGGCACCCACATTCCATGGGCCCAGACCCCCGCATCTCGAGGGTGTGAGCTGGCCCATCCAACATACATAAACCATATAGGAATGCAATCCATCAACTATCATGTCAACAATGTATATAAATACACATGATAGAATAATCAAATGAAACCAAGCTTTACAATAATAAAGCACAAATATAAAGTCACTACCACTAACCAAGCACAACAAAAAAATTTAATATGTCCATATTTTCAACATGCTTTGTAAAGTATACGGGCTTCAAATTCTTAGTTAGAGAATCAGTCGATACAGACTTTATATATATACACCTGACATTTATGTATCCTTGGATTACAATCAAGTAATCAATGACAAATAAAATTTATCAATCAAGTCAATGTAAATATATCAAACTCCCACTATTCCAAAAAATCAAAAAATTCTAAAATGTCCATATTTTCAATATATTTTATAAAAACTATGGGTCTTATTCATTTGACTAGTGGATCAACAAACATTGACTTTATATAAATATATTTTACAAAATATCTTCCTTTTAACTAAAATCTCTGTCTGACAAATATTTTATATTTGCATAAATAAAAATAATGAAAATTTTTATTATTCTTTTAAAGAATATAGCTGCCTATGATTTTAATAAGTTTTAAGTGATTTTAAGATAGAATCAATAATTATAGTCCTAGAATAAATTTTCATAATAAAAGCAATATGAATTATGACTTTATAACATGCCACAAACTTGACCTATATATCCAAAAATGTCACTATATTATATTTTCATATCTTTGTCATTTTATAAAACAAACCCTCTAGCTATTCATATATTAAGAAATCAAATTATTATAAGAATTGGCATATTTTCATTTTTTTATCATATGATTTCTTTGCTGGTGATATATCAATTAGTAATGGATGTACTATAATTAGTTGTATATTTAATATTGCTCTCCCACTGTCTTCCAGTAGTATGAAATATGATATTTATATAAATAAAAGAAAATAAGAGTAATAACTTATTTTTTTTTTAATATTATAATTTTAATATATAAGCATCTAACATTATGCAAATCAGAATCTACAAACATGGCATAATTTGACACAATATTTTTTATACCTCTATTAGGACAGTAAAATATGTATTCATTTAAAATTACCAAGATAACTAAAATAAACGACATATTATTATAAAATTAAAGTTTATTTACTGATAGATTATCAATGATTAAGTATTGTAAGACAGATCCAACCATAAAGTTAAAAGATATTGGGCTTCCTACCAATCTTTAACACAAAATATATCTTGTATAACTATTTTATCAAGAATTTTATTCAAAATATAGATGGTAATCATTAGAATTGTATACTAGAGATATCAAAGTAAATTGTATCCACTCATCATACTTCACATCATATCTTTCAGCATGTACTTTGCCTCTCAGTCACATCATTTTATTTAAAAATTTTAGGCATAATGTATTAAACAATTATCCCATACTTATATAAATATTTAATAATCTTATTTATTTATTATATATGGGATCCTAAAATGTGACTAATATACCTTATCAATATTCTTGTCCTTTTCTCAAAAGTATCAAAAACTTTTGAAACAAAATAGAATATAATTATTAATAATTTTATATATATAATTTTAAGTTCATTAAACTATAAAGCAGGAAACTAAAATATGATGAGTAACCAATATATTAAAGATAAAAATCTCATTATGCTAATTTTAGGTACAATTCTCTCTAGTTCCAAGATATAAATTCTAATACCATCATACCATCCATCTCATATTAATTTATCTATCCATTAGCTATCCAGACTTTCTTTTATTAGATTTTATATATCTATCACAAATGAGGTCAACATTATATAAGATTACCATTCTTAAATACAAAAGTAAGAATATAATCAACTATATAAATATATTTCAAATAAAATGATTCACCTTTTACTACTTTTATAGGTAGCTTTATTTCAGAGTACTCTAATAAGACAACCAAGATAGAAGATCATTATATAATGTAATATCTATATTCCATCATACTTAGTGCTAGTATAATTTCAATTTTCATATTTTCTTTCAGTCAGAGTATCATAATGGGAGCATTCACTCTATTGAATACAAATATACTAACTGCTAAATAATCTTTATATAGTTAATCAATAGAAAAATATAATAATATATTTTAAAAAATCTTAATAAGTATTATTTTAATGAGAGCCCTTGGTCCAATGCAATAAAAAAATTTTAGAAAGAAAATAATCCATATAAGGAATATCTCTTCAACATATAATGCTATACAATCCCTTTTCAATAACTCACAGAAAGATCTTGTAAATCTTAATGAACATGCTACTTTGATAGTTATCATCTATCAAAATTCATAAACTTTCCAATCAAGGATTATCAAGTCTTGACCTTTGAGGTGGCATAAGACATATAAACAACAAATCAAGATCATGCAACATGTTTGAAGTACAAACAATAAATAAATAAGGGCTTTAAACATAATTACCATATACATCATTATAAAACTCTTCTATGGGTAGAGAATATGACATACATCTAAGCTCTAATAATGAGGTTAATTTAATGAGAGTACAAGATTTTGAAAATATGTCTTCTTAGGATAAACAAATTTCTTAAGCCTAATATATATCTTTTCAAAGAAAAAATAAAGGTTAACATAATGAAAATATAAGGTATTTTTTAATATTACGTATCTTTTAACTTATCATTGTATGATTGTTATGTTATAAATAGTTATGTATATAAAGCATATTTGTAGATATATAGCTTTTCATTCTAATTGTCAGCATACTTAATTTTTTTTTTTAATTTATTAATGTTATATTTAATTTATTGAATATAGCATGTTTCATCAAGTATTCATTTAATTTTTTTATAGTAAGAAATCAGAGAAGCTATCACGGTGTTATGTTATATTAATAGTTGTATCGTCAATGAAGAATTTGGTATTAAATACAATCGGGGACCAGAAAAGGTAATTAGAATTAAATATGGAATCACACATGAAGAACTACTAAACAAGTTATATAGTGTCTTCCATATTGACAGATAATGTATAAATTGTTAATTACATATAGATATCCACAACTTATGCAGTCGAAATTAGTGAAGTACAAACCTGTTTGGATCATCGATGATGAGGATGTAGAGATAATATTTTTTACTACCAGTGAACATCAATGTCTATCAGGTACGGAGTTGTATTTAGATGTACAACTCATTGAAGATGCTCAACCCATTCATGAATCAAATGAATATGAAAAGGTTGTTCAAAATTTAGCAACAAGTAGCATCAGTGAACAGGTTGTTTGTGTTCGTAGTCCAAACATTTACAACCTCAAGTAAATACTACTTCCTTATATACCAAGAATCACATTCATACAATGGAAAGTGATGTGCCAGAGAGTGTCATCAGGCATTCTTCATTAACACAGCTGCTAGTGATACAATACATGCAGATAATGAGCTTTTTAATCTAGATGATGTTCCTCGCGAAGATGATGTTAATCATGAAGGACAGGAAGAAGGCCCTTCTCATGCTACACAAAGTTCACATGACAAACTATACTAAACTATACTGCATTTGAGGCTCCATCGACAATATTTACTCGGTTCAATTGGGAAGCTGTTAATGTCTCAATATACTATTCCCTTCAAGAACCATCTTTTAACTAGAAAAGTGGTCAGGAATTATGCAAAGAACTTCATTTTGCAAACAAGGTCGAATTACAAAGTATTGTGAAGCAGTATTCAATTAATAGATATTATGAATTCAAGATTGCTGAGTCAACTCCAAATTTATGAGTTGTGAAATGCAAGTATAAAAATTCTGGATATCAATAAAAGCTCAGAGCAATTAAATGAAATGATTACTTCGAGATATCACGATATTGTAATCCCCATACATACATATCTGAAGTGATGTCTCAAGATTATTCTGGATTAGACTCTACTTTAATTGCCAATAATATACACGATCCGGTAAAAAAGTATCTACAATTGTTATTGTAGGACTTAGTGTGGTCATAAAGAATAAATTTAATTACATTGCCATATATAGAAAGTTATGAAAAGCAAAGCAAAAAGCAATAGCCATGTTATTTGGTGATTAAGATAAATCATATGAATTACTACCTAAGTGGTTTTATGTAGTAGAGGAATTTAATCCTGGTTCTTGGATAAAATTCATTAGCAATCCAACCAATCATTCAACATGTATTCAATTTGATCGGGTCTTCTGATCTTTTGCACCGTCCATTGAAGGGTTCAAGTACTGTCGACTAGTAATCAGTATTGATGCTATATTTTTATATGAAAAATGTAGACATAAATTATTGATTGTAACTGTTGTTGATGAAAATAATTAAATTTTTCATTTTCTTTTGCTATTGTTGATGAAGAGTCTATCAATACATGGGATTGATTTCTTACTTGTCTGCGAACTTTTGTTATCCCATGATAGAAAATTTACTTAATTGCTGATCAGCATCCTGGCATACTAGTCATAGTGCAAAATGAGCACCTAGGTTAGCAGCAACCAAATGCATATCATGTATATTGCTTGCTTCATGTGGCAAGCAACCTCTATAACAGATTTAGGGATGCCAAATTAAGGAATATGATAAAAAAGGCTGGAATGTAAACACGGATCATAAAATTTAAGAGATATATGAAAAGCATCAAGAAATTGAAACTAAAAGCTATTCAATAGTTGAGCAATATTCTATTAGATAAATGGACATGTGCATAAGATGGTGGCTGAAGGTATGGAATAATGACAACCAATTTGTTAGAGTGTTTTAATGGAGTACTTAAAAATGCTCGATTCCTGCTTGTAACTGCATTGGCATAGTTGACATTCTTCTGACTTGTATCTTACTTTGATGGTCAACATGCCCAGGTAGTTGATGCACTAGATAGGAATGAAAGATTTACTCCATGCATCACGGGTCATGTAATCGCCAAATAAGCTAAAGCTACATCTCACACAGTTACAAGATTTAATAGAGCCAATAGTATATTTCAAATCCAAATAGCGATGCATGATCCATATATGAACAAAGGAAAGGTATAGCTTCAAAGTCAATAAATTTATGACATCTTTGTATTATCTACTTTCTAATGTATTAAATATTAATTTTCGTAATGTAGATTGTTCGACTATCGGATCATACATGTACATGTCAAAAATGGTAGTGCTATCATTTATCATATTCACATGTCATGGCTGCTTGTGCACGTGTTTCAATTTATTTTTATAGATATGTTGTTCGATGCTAGTTTGAATGATTATCATCAGTCTTATGCACCTCAAGTTCAATTCATTCCTCACCAAGCATACTGGTCACAGCTTGCTGAAGATATTACTATTATCCTAATAAAACACGGTTACATTACAAAGGTAGGCCATGCTCCACCAGAATTAGGAATGATATGGATTTGAGGAGATACGGAAACAGATAGAGGTGCATGATATGTCGAGAGGAAGGACATGATAGAAGGTCATGTCCAACTAGAAATGCAGATTAGTGCTATCATCGAAAGGTAATTATATAGTTCATCCAAAATTATTTTTTACATATAATACAATTATTATATATTAATAGTTATTAAAATTTTCATGTTACATTTTTAATATTGAACATTTTTTGATCTGCCAGGATTGGATTTTGTTGCATTAGGGATAATAAACTTCAGATTCCATTACTCCATGTTACTAGAATTATATTATATCTGTATGAGAGCCATCATACTTCATTGTTCCTAAGATCGGTTGCCTAACTAATTCAGGATGTATTTATTTTTCATATAATTACTTAATTGTTGCTAGTTGTACTTGGATTGTTGTTGTTATCCACGTTTTGTATCTTATTAGTTGAGTAAATGATAACATAAAGCAATCCAGTTACGTATTCATGTAGTTGTTTGTTACATGTTAGTATTATGCATTTTATTTTTCAAAAATATTGATAATTATTAAATTTTTTTTTAATTATAGTTAAAGCAAATTTTTGTATATATGTGCAGCTTTTTATAGATATGAATCCAGGGCCAGTAGGTCGTTCAGTGTTGTATGATTAGGACACCCATCATTCCGAATTGATATGGGATGGATAAGAGACATGTTTCTTTTAGTGTCGACGTAGGGAGCTTGTTTCATGCAGGTCGATACCACTTAATAGACATATAGTACCATACCTACAGCAGGTCAAATTTTATGGACTGGCATGTATAGGTTAGATACAGTTGGATTGGCACTTGATTATGGCACTGATAGAGCGGTGGTGTCAGAGACTCATACATTCCATCTGCCATGTGGAAAGTGCACCATCACATTACATGATATTTCCATCCAGTTGGGTTTACCTGTTGATGGATTACCCATCATCGATGGTACACAAATCGATTGGCATCCAGTTGGGTTTACCTGTTGACTTCAGAGATCATGGTTGAGTCTGGTATGGCTAGCTGAGCAGTTTCACGAGTTATCCCTTGATGCATATGAGATAGCGATGCAGCATCATGCTAGAGTTTTTATATTACAGTTTATGGGTGGATATCTATTTATGGATACGTCAATGAAGGGAATACATCTCATGTTTTTATCCCTACTACATGATTTTGAGACGGCTCGACATTATAATTGAGGTAATGCAAGCTTAGCATGGTTGTATAGACATATGTATAGGGCTAGTCGAAGAGATGCCCACGATATTGCTGGACTATTGATATTACTACAGCTTTGGGCATGGGATAGATTCTCGGGTATTGCACCACATAGATTATTCGGATGAATGCAGATCCTATGATTGACTTAGATGATAGTGGAGCTGAATTATCACAGGGTTCCTTGGGGATCAGGTAAGTATCAAAAAAAAATTTGAAATTTATTTGTTATATTAACCATGCAATCTTTATTATCTACAGATTGAGAGATCAATCTTTGATTAAAGAGGTGCCAACATGTGTGGTCTCTTCATACAAACTATATCTTGATCACCTGAGACCAGAGCAGGTAATAAGTAAAATTTAGTTTTTTGAATATTATTTTCTTTAATATCTTATTATTTTAAATTATGATTAACAGGTGATATTCTTGCCTGTCTACCCAATTATTGTCTACACGGTCATGATATATGGTGTACCCGAGTGCCACTTATTTGTTTTCACATCATAAGTGGCACTTTGCTGATTGAGTATTACGGCAGTTTGGGATCTACCAATCCATACCAGATCGGTGTGATACAGATGTTGCACTACACCATATCGATCTTAGAGAATGACATGATCAGGACTGGTCCTTTACTCATCAGCATTTTATACAGCTTTGGGAGAGCTATCAAGATTATATTTTAGATGGCCCTCCTGTTGATGGTATCATGGATTATTATGATCCGTACATGCAGTGGTATTGTCGCATCACTAGGCGGTTCATCAGTCATACTAGTGCAATGCATGATTGCTTGGTAAGCAATTAAATTATTTTATTTAACATACTTCATAGTTGAATTTTTTTAAATAATATTCTAATTACATGTATATTTGAGAGCGATGGTATGGTCATGATTTGACAGCTTGCTCAGCCAAATTATATATCCATGTCATCTCAGTCCATCGTGGATATATGTGATACTATCTTTCATACTGTCCATGGCAAACTCGTATCTAGTTATGAGGATTTGCTCATGACGATTACAGAGAGGATGAGATGCCTGTATATTTCTCTTATGCAACATTATCAGGAGCAGCTCCTGTACCTCGGCATACGTGATGTACTCGTCGATGCAGTACTTCTTCATTTTTGATGCCCAAGTTCACTCTCTACTTACATGAGAACAGTTATCTACATGAGGATGTCAGACAATTCACATCTATGGAGGATGCTACAGTGCAATTCGATTATAATGTCACACTGGAATACATGATGCATCAGGAATACTCAACTCATGGGAAAGAACTTATCGATGAGGGACCGACACATGAGGGTGCTACACAGGAGCCAGTTCACACTAAGGTAGAGCTTCCGATGGGATATCAGGGACCGAGTGAACTAGAATCTTCACATTATCAAAGGCAACCTCCGTGTAGGAGGAGACGGTCATCTTGTGGAATTTAGGATATATTTTTTTACTTTCATTTATGTATTACATTTATGTGTAGACCATATTATTTTAGAGATCTAGCATTATAATAAAGTTTTATTTTAATAAATTTTTTTTAAATATTGAACATACACTCAGGTACACATAACTAAATATTCATATACTATATTACATTATTATTTTTTATAAATAATATAAAATATTTCATAATTTAAAATAATAAAATTTAAAAAATATAATTAAACCAGTCCGGTCCAGTGACCACCGGTCCGGCGATCGACCACCAATTTGCTCGAGGGTCTGGCCACCAATCCGGTCATCAGGTCGAAACCAGTCCGGTCCGACCGTCGGTTCGGTTGCCAGGGTTTGGCCATCATCATCCAGCCACCGCCACAGTTAAGGGATCGGCCACCAGTCCGACTAGCAGTCTGTTCACCGGTTCGGCGACCGACCACCGATCTACTCGAGGGTCCGGCCACCAGTCCAACTTAAACTGCCACCAACCTAGCAGTCGGACTGGCACCAACCTGGCGGCCAAACATGCAATCAAATCGATGATCAGATTGCTATCGAATCGACAGTCGAATTGATAAACAAATCGGTAATGCCACCGGTCCGGCCACCGATTTTGCCACCGGTCCGGTTGCATGTCCTACCACCGGTCTGATCGCCGGTCTGGCCCCGAGTTCAGCCACCGACCCAACCAAGGGATTGTCCACCAATTAGGCTAGCAATCTGGTCATCAATCCTACCACCGGTCTGCTTGAGGGTCCGGCCACCAAGTCCAATTCGGATTGCCACCAACCTTGCAATCGAACTGGCACCGACCTAGTGGCCAAACAGGTAATCAAATCGATGATTGGATGGGCTATCGAATCGACGGTCAGATTGACAATCAAATCGATTCTGCCACCAATCCTGCACCAGCCCGGTTGTCAGGGTCCGGCCACCAATCTAACTAGCAGTATGGTCACCGGTCTCACCACCGGTCTAGTCAAGGGTCTGGCCACCAGTCCAACTCGAATTGCCACCAACCTGGCAGTCGGACTGCCATCGACCTGGCAGTCGGACTGCCATCGACCTGGCAGTCGGACTGCCACTGACCTGGCGACCAAACAAATAATCAAATTGATGACAGATTGACTATCGAATCGATGACCAAATTGATAATTAAATCGGTCCTACCATCGATCCGGTCGCCAGTCCTACCACCGATCCGACCGCCAGGATCCAGCCATAATCGTCTGGCCACCGGCCTGACCAAGAGATCGACTATCGATCTGGCTAGCAGTCTGATCACCGGTCCACCCGTCGGTCCTACCAACAGTCCGGTGACCAACCACCAATTTTTAAGCAATTTTTTTTTATAGAACGGGGTATTTATTAAAGAGAACGAGAGTGAATACAACCCAAAAAGTCAAAGAGAATAACATCCCTAAGGGCTAAATGCTAGTCGGTCCAAACCGACGAGATGGAATGCTAGGCGATGAAGGAGGCTACCCAATCAGCAGCCAAGTTAGCCTCCCTATAGATGTGACGAATCTTAATGGACACACAATCCCTAAGAAGAAGTGGATGTCCCTTAGGATGGAGTGGGCAGAGGATGCTTACATGGATCGCCGAATCCAGGAGATGACCGTCAAGGAATCTCCCTCGATGATGGACGATCAAGGTGGAGAATCTGATGGGCATACCTGATGCCAGCCCAGGCTGTATACAATTCCATCCCGGGAATGGAAGTATCAAAGAGAGGAAAACCGCCCGCAGCTAGGAAGCCCAGTCGAGAGTCACGGATGACAAAGGTAGCGCCTCCAGATCTATGGTGGAGACTCCCGTCAAAGCTGACTGTGAAGTACAGTGGAGGAGGGGGTACCCAAAAAATCAAAATCACCCGGGATGCTTGAAGAGCAGAACAGGGACCCCAGATCTCCAAAGACCTCCCAGTCGAGCAAAGATATTCATAGGCCGAAGCGGTAGCCCTATCAACCAGCGACCGGGAAGAGCATCTAACCGAGCTGAAGACCTGCTCATTCCTAGCAATCCATATGTGATAAGCAAGATAAGCCTGAAGATTAGCATAAGGGAATTCTTGAGCATATCTCAAGGTAGAGAGGAAAGAGTCATCAGCATCCTGGGTCCAGGAGATAAGCCCAGCAAGGCCAGCCACCTGCCAAACTCTCGAGGCCCAGTCACAAGAAAATAGGGCATGGACCTGGGTTTCATCCTCCATCCCATATATAGGACAACCAGGGGGCATGTGAATGCCTCTAGAAACCAACAGAGTTCTGGTCGGGAGTCAATGCCGAACTAGCTTCCAAAGAAAAAGAGAGACCCTGGGATAAACCGGAATGGCCCAGATCCAATGGAAAGAGGAGTCCGCAGACTCATCCAGAGTAAATATGAACAGCATATCAGACATGGGCACTCGGGGGGAAGAAGAGTGCCTCCAAACTCTCATATCCGGGGCGAGAGCATAAGCAGAATAATGGAAAGAACTCGACGACCCAGGATATCCTCGAAGAAGGAAATCACGACTTGGCTATCCCATCGGGATTCCCCCAGAATGATGAGGTCAGTAATAGAAATGGTGTCTGGCATATCAACTGAGATAAAGGTGGGCCATCTAATTAGAGGAATATCAGAAATCCAAGGGTCCATCATAAATCTAACCGATCTTCCATCTCCAATAACCCAAGAAAGGTGGGGTGTAATGAAAGGAGCTCTTGCTAGCATCTCCCTCCAGATAGCCGAACAGTGCCTTGGAGGATAATGAGATCCATCGAGGACAGTTGAATAACCCCCGTAGCGGGCTGTCAGCATAGTCGACCACATGCTGTCAGGACATAAGAAGTATCTGGCCAGGTGCCTGCCGAGCAAATCCTCTAACCTGCTAAGAAGAGAGGTAATACCCAGCCCCCTATGATCGGTCAGCCTGCAGACAGTCTGCCAATTCACGAGATGAATCCTTCGATGGTTAGGACAAGAGTTCCAGAGGAAGGCCCGTATCATCTGCTCCAAACTCAAGATAATAGTCTTCGGGATAACAGCATGAGATAGGAGATAGATCGGGAGAGAGGTGAGAATAGAGCAAATAAGGATAATCCTCCCCATGGACGAGAGGGTTCTACCCTGCCATCCTTCAATCCGCTCCTGCACAACCAGAACCATCCGCAATCCGACCTAGAAAGTCTAGATCCATAAATAAGCACACCCAGATAGGTGAGAGGACACTAACGCTCCTGAATACCAAGGACATCTAAAATCCGATGACGGAGATGAGTGGAAGTCTTAGGGCTGAAATAAATGCCGGACTTCTGAAAATTGACTCTCTGACCTGAAGCCATACAATAATCCACCATAACCCTCCGAATCCCCTGGGCACTAGCAAGTGAAGCCCAACCCAAAAGTAAGCAGTCATCAGCAAATAAGAGATGAGATATCGGAGGGGCACCAGGAGCAGGGACGAACGGCTGGATGCCCAAGTCCCGGACTGATGCACGCAGCACCCTGGACAGAAGGTCAGCACAGATAATAAACAGGGAGGGAGAAAGGGAACAACCTTGCCAGAGGCCCACTTTAGATATAAAAAACTCTATAGGAGAACCATTAGTCAGCAGAGAAAATGGAGGTCTGATAACACAAGCCAAAATCCTGGAGATTCAAGTACGATGGAAGCCGAAAGCATGCAGGGCCGTGAGAAGATAATCCCAGTTGACCCTATCATAAGCTCGCTCCATATCCAGCTTGATTGCCATCAGACTCCGACGAGATGAAGCTCGGTTGAGATCCATCATAAACTTATGGGCAATAAGCACATTATCAGAGATGCTGCGACCCGCCACAAACGCTCCCTGTTCCGGATAGATGAGCTGAGGAAGAATGGCTCTCATCTGATTGACCATCAGTTTAGCACATACTTTATAGAGGGTATTGCATAAACTGATAGGTCTATAATTAGTAGGCTCCATGGCATCGGGATGCTTGGGAATAAGAACAATAAAGGTTCGCTTCCAAGAGTTGGGCATGGAACCTGAACAAAGAAGGATTGTACAATAGCAACAAGGTCAGAGCCAACAATGTCCCAATATCTCCAGAAGAAGAAGAGAGGATAACCATCAGGGCCAGGAGCTTTATCCTCCCCTAGGTCCCACAGGGCAGATCGAATCTCCTCCCGGAGGATCGGAGAGAGCAGGATAGCATTGTGACAAGGATAGAGAATAGTGGATGAGGGGGAACAGAGGGAGTAACCGGACAGGAGTCTGTCCATCTGGATCTGAAGAAGGAAAGGATCTCCTAGCGAATAGCACCCTCGTCCTCCAACAGCTGACCATCAGAGGAACGTAAAACTCGGGTAGCATTTTTGTGTCTCCTGATAATGGTGACCTGATGAAAAAATCGGGTGTTCCTGTCCCCATCCTGTAACCACTGGACTCTAGATTTCTATCTCCAAATGACCTCCTGATGGAGAAGCAGAGAATGGTGCATGGTAAGGTGTGCTCGAAGGATGTCAAGGTCAGGCTGTGATAAACAACCTAACCTATCTTCTTTATCCTGCAGGTAACTGATAGTATCTTCTACAGGCTTCAATCTGGAAAATATATTACCCACCTCCACTTTGTTCCAGTGAATGAGACACCTCCTGAGGAGCTCCATCCTCCTAGATATCCGATAAGAGGCATCACCACGAACAGACGTCCTCCACACCTCCCTGACTATCTCTCTAGATTTAAGAAAGGAAAGCCAAAACTTTTCAAATTTAAAGGGGGTGGGACACCAGATACGGGCATCTATCGAAAGAAGGAGAGGGCAGTGATCCGAGACAATCCGATTGAGATGACGCATCGAGTGGGTAGGGTACAAGGAGAGCCAAGACGGGATAGCATAGCATCTATCAAGTATCTCCCAGACCCTAGCAGCACCCGACCTGTTGTTACACCAGGTGAACCGGGGTCCAACAAACCCCAAGTCAACCAGGCCAGAGTCATGAATAAAATTTGTGAACTCCAAGGAGGCAGCATTTTCCACGAAGGGCCTGCCGCCCCTCTTGTCCTCAGCCCGATCAATTACATTGAAATCTCCAGCAACCACAGTGGGAACCCCCTGGTCAATCAATACAGACACCTCCTCCCAGACCACGGTCCTTTCCCTATCTGAAGTACTGGCATAGATACTGCACAGAAGCCAAGAAGGTCGATTAGGTTCCGATACGACAATGGCAACCATCTGAGAAGACCGATGAAAAGTATTGACTTTAGCAGCATCCTGATCCCATATGACAATAATACCACCCGACAGGCCATGAGAGTCAATAGAATAAAAGCCCTAGTTATGAGGAAAACGACGCCGCACGCGTTCGAGACTAGGACCCGAGAGTCTAGTCTCCAGAATAATACATATCTGAGGGTTGCACAGTTGAAGAAAGCGACCATAAGTAGAAAGAAAGGCGGGTTTCCCTGCCCCCCGAACATTCCAAACTAAGATTTTCATTAGAACTCAGGTAGACTTGGATGATCCGGATCCCGATCCGGCACCATCCCCAACAACAGCAGACACAGAAGAAACTTTCGCAGACAAGGCTAAATCCTGGACAAGCTCCACCCTCCCGATACCAGGCCCTTGAACATTGGGCAATGGAGTAACATCCTCCTTCCTGGACCCCCCAGACGACCCCCCCACCGAACCCAGAGCATTCTTCAGTTTAGATGAGACGGTTTCATGAGAACACTGCCCACCCTTAGGAGGCAGAAAGGCAGCTACAAGGATAGAGGATTCCTGCTGTAAGGGGACTAGAGTAGCTCAACAAACTGGCAGGGAGGTCCCCGACAATCCCTCCAAACCCCGCTTCACTGACCCAGAGCCGCCCAAAGAGCTACCACACCCAAATTCAACATTTCCCCCCATACCACCAACAAGCAAGGCAGACGCCGAGGACTTCCCCACAGGAGGCAAGGAGGAACCCTTCCCCAACCCACCCACATCAGCAGCAGTCCTCGTCCCAGACAGGGCCCTCCCAAGCAGCCCGAGCCCCCCAGACAAGGCATCAACAACAGGAACATTCACCAACACCAGCTCCACAGAGGGTAGATTAGAGACCCCAGATAACCCCTCCCCAGAAGCACTCTGTTTTGAGGCAGCCTCACGAACCCAAACAGGGGCTTTCCCCACAATCCTAGGGATGGCCACATTCCTCCCAGATTGACCCGTAACTCCAGAGGAGGCAGCAACCAAATTAGTAGATAAGCAAAGTTTAGAAGGAGGCACCTTTTCAGCAAAGTCAGAAACCACCGTAGGAGGAGTGGGGTCAGGGGAATTTGCCTGGCTTCGGCCATGCTTGAGAGAGATGGCTAAATACTCCAGCATGAGGTGGTCCGTCGGTCCCGCCTCCACCGAGACAAGCTCCATACAATCCCCCAGCGAAGCAAAGCTCCCAAGAGAGCTCCAAGACCACCATGAGCCTCCAATTGTGCCGACCAGCCCGCCTCAAGGGAGCGGCGCCGTGCCACTTTCAAGGGCTTCTGCCACCCATCGGAATTGGGTGACCAGTTGGGAGAAGATGAGACCATAGTGGAGACGATCGGGGCGGTGATAAGGATGGGGGATCTGAAGAAGAGATAGGGGATTTACCCTTCTGAGGCCCGCGACCATTCTTCGAGAGAGCTGCCGGCTGCCGAGGCAGACGAGCTCTGGATGTAACCATCCATGGGCCAAACTTTGACCAGCCTTCCAAAGAAGCAGGATCTCCAGGAACACCCGCCGCGCCCAGATTGGAACCCCCCTCGACCCAAACATCAGCAAACAGATTAGTAGGTCCCAGAACAGGGCCACCAGAGGGATGCAGCTCCGGTTTGCCCGGGAAGCTGCAGCCAGCTGCTAGGTGCCCAATGTGACCGCAGTGGAAGCAGACAGAGGGGAGGTTTTCGTATACAAACTGTTGCCATGACACCGACGAGTGCCCTTGGATCGGCACACCCGGAAGAAGCGGCTTGGAGGCATCCAATTCCAGCCGAACCCTGGCAAAACCAGTTTTTTCAGTCGGTCGGTGAAGTTGTCGATCAAAATCGGACGGCCAACTTCACCGGCCACCACCATAATCGCCGACGGTAGCCAGTACTCAAGAGGGAGTTCCGGGAGCCTCATCCAAACCACCGTCGTGTTGACAGGACGACGGGCCAGGCGAAAGTCCAGAACCTATTTTTCCAGGGCCAAGAGTTGGCCACCGACGAACCATGGCCCACTCCCTAATACCTTTGTACAGTCTCCGGTGGAGGTCAACCCTCATCCAAACCACCGTCGTGTTGACAAGACGACGGGCCAGGCGAAAGTCCGAAACCCATTTTTTCAGGGCCAAGAGTTGGCCACCGACGAACCACGGCCCACATCTAATACCTTTGTACAGTCTCCGATGGAGGTCAACCGTAAAACAAGGTGATCATCTTCGATCGGATAGGTTTCAGGATCATAGGACAGCTGCAACTTCGACCGAACTTCCCGAACCACCCCAACAGGAGAAACCCGGTGGCCTAAGCTCCAAAAAATCACAGCTACTCCCTCTCATTGCCGATGGGAGTCTTTCAAGAGTGGCGCCGACTGCTGCAGCACTTTGGTGAAGCACATTTGAAGGTGATCCATATCTTCGTCGGAAATTATGTAAGAGGTCCACACTGGTGCACGACCCGATTCCTGAACAACCTATGCCCACAACCGATCGCCCTGCTACCGATTGCCATCATCCATGCTGCTGGAACCCGACTGCTTCGCTGCATCCGCCATCCTCGAACGGCGAGCTCGATGAAACCCACAAAAACTCGAAAGAAAATAAGAGAGATGAAGGAACACTTTCCAAGAGACTCAGAAGCTAACCGCAAATTTTATTTTTTAATAATAATCGATTCATTCAAATATTTTTTTTAGTTTACAATCACACGACAAGTATTTTTTTAAATCCTAATTAATAGCAAGTAAAAATGCAAGTGCTACCTGCATGTTCAATTGTAATTTTTTTTTATACATTTTTAAATCTTTTTTATACAATTTTTTTAGAAGACACAAGTTTATCCAACATCTTCAATATAATCTTTTTTTTAAAAAAAAAATTTTTAAAAGATGTAGATTAAACCTATATCTCCGTTATTTATTTTTTAAAATTTTTTTGAAAGGCCTGAGTTCAACCTGTCCTTTTAAGATGCTTTTTTTTTTTAAATTATTTATTATTATTATTATTAGAAGACGAGGATCCAACCTACACCTTCAAGATACTATTTTTTTAAAAAAAATATTAAAAAGCACATGACCAATCCATACCTTCAAATGCCTTTTTCTTTTTCTTTTCTTTTCTTTTCTTTTCTTTTTTTTTTTTTTTTTTTTTTTTTTTTTTTTTTTTTTTTTTTTTTGATTTAGGAGGTACTGGTTAAACTCTGAGAAGAGACAGATGTCACCTGCATCTTAGGTGGTTAAAAAAAAAAATTGCACGACAAAAACTATGATAAATTGATAATATTGTTCAAAATGATATTATTTTGATAATATTATTTTTTAAATATAATATTTAAAAAAAAATCCCGTCCAGCAGACTATCCAGAACAGCCGCGGAAGCCCAGACCATGAAGAACTGAGCGTACAACGGAAGAAAACGCGAGCATAGGCCAGTTGAAGGAACGCTTCTCTATGTTCCCACCTACGTGCAGGTTACGATAAAAATCGAATTATAGCAAAACGGGCAGAACAACATGCATATACAAAGGAAAAGCCATTACATAGTCGTCTTCTATCTCAGAAGTATCTTAATCCAGAATCATCTATAAATACACACACTAACTATTCCTCGTATGAAATGTAAAAACCCAAAGTTTTGAGATGCCAACAGTGTACAGGCATTTGTTTCTTATGCTGCGTCTGCAAATCCAACTTTCAGGTTCCCGTAGTCAAACACGGTATGATAGACCCCCATAAAGACATCTCCCAGAATCCTGTAGCAGTTCCATCAATCAATCAGAGTCTGACGAGTAAAAGGGGAGAAAATAGACAAGGGTCTACGTACCACAGAGGACCCCGAGGAGGAGGTACATCCAAGGCTGTGAATCCACTGATGCACTGTGCTGCAACACCCTCACCAACCTTCAGTACGTACTGCACAAGCCCAATAACCCGGTCAAATAATGGTACAAACAAGCAGTACGGAGACATGAAGTTTCACACAAGCAACGTCATAAAAATAAAAAGAGCAAGAACAATTGAATCTCATTAAATAAAACATTTTCTATTATCTCTACAGAGCAACCACCCCTGACACACGGAGGTACGAGCCGTGCACCCGAATCACTTATCGGTCCTCGACATTCAAGTGCAGTGGATTGGGGTAACCGATCACAGCATTATCTAACAAGTATTAGAAATTTCATAGCCTCTACAGAACCTCAACAGTGTAACCTCAGACATAAGTAGCTACCCTCATCTTTTTTATTTGTAGTTTCTTGTGAGAGAGGGAAGGATGGAGAAATCTACCCTTCAAGGTTATCGAGACTTAATTGTAGGAATCAAATTGTTAGACGAATTGAATATCAGATGCATGACTTAATTACCATGATACGAAAATAAAACAAGCAACACTTGGAACAGACAAATAGATTTGGTAGACGAGAAGGATGTTGAAGAACCGACTGAAATGAAATGTCTCTTATGCAACTAACATTTGATATACAAGACCAAAGGGCTCAGAAGTCAAGAATTGGAAATCAAGCACACAAGTGCAACTTGTACCATGGCATAGGATGCATCCTAAGTATGACTCAGCGCTAACCAGCTCTAATAACTGGAGTTGAGGGCAGTTATAATAAAAAATATATATACTCATCTAATTTTTAGAAAAGGAGGGGGGAGTTGCACTATATCAAGAACTGACGAGTCCTCAAGCATAAATCTTAAAGAGATTGAGGAAATGGCATGAACTATAGCAAATTATAAAAAATATATATGCCAATAAGAATGTGTGCTCCAAGAGGAGGTGGCGACCTGACACTACTTACGTCGGTGTAACAACATTGTGGATGCCCAGAGGATCCATAAATTAAATTAATGTGATGAGCATTCATCATTGAAGTTGATCTTCTTAGGTGATTCAAATTGGAGTTTGACTGGATTGAAGTTCTTAAAAACAATGTATACATACAAGAACAGATCTTGATTTCTATCTTCTTCTCATGGTGAATTTTACTATCTTATATATCTATTTTTAAAGCATTGATTTTTCTTTTCCCTGACTTCTTTCTAATAAGTCTCATAGCATGATCTAGATTAATGGTCAAACTGTTTGTCTGAATTGAGAACGTGAAACTAGTTGTTTTCCCCTCTTCATGTATAATCTGGCCCCTCACACCCAAGAAGACACATCTTTCTTTCCTTTTCATGTTTTCATTTTTTAAAAGTAATTTTGCTTTACAGTTGATGGATAATGTAAGACAATTGCATGTAGAATAGGACTGAATACACACACATAAAAAATTTAGTCAAACACAATATAGCTAACAGACCACAAGCAAACTGCATGTGCAACATGCATTTGTTTAATAGATTACTAGATAATCATGAAAAAAATTCACCATACCTGCTCTGGTGTGAGCTCAAATGATTTACCACCAATAGTGAAAGAAATAGAAGGCATGGAAGCAAGAATAGCACAGTCCACAGATGATTCTCCCATGGGACTAGGCAGTCGCTCGCATAGCTGCAAAGCAACCCAAGACATGACTATCATAGGATACACAAATGTGGTCTTAAATAAGACCATCTAGTTCAAAATAAGTTTACCTCGTTGACATAATTCAATATGCGTTCCCGTGTCTCATTCTGTTTCAGCTGATTCTGCATCCACACAACTGCCATCTCGCAAGCAGTACATAAAGCATCACTCTGAAGACCAGCTGCTAGATCCTCATTGGCATTCACAACCCTTTCAATACCAATGCTGCGCAAAGAGATAAAAGGCAAAAAACGCCGGTGTTTTTTTGAGAAAAAAAGTAAACAATATATTACTGAACTCAGCATATACGCTGCAAATGTGACAAAGTTTGCCATCTAACCTAACTCCATGGGTTCCATCAAAGGCACATAGGCCAATACTAGAGCAAATTTTTGCTGGTTGTGTCTGCAAGACAAACCAAAATCAACAAATATTGTTACATGCGCATAATAATCAGCATTGGTGTCAGACAAATTAAAAATCACCCTTGCGTACTTCACAAAAAACTGTGGTACAAACCTCTGACAATAGCATATCCAGAATCTCTTGCCCATATTGAGCGACCACAGCTTTGCACTCTTGGCTAACAACACCAGAAGCTCCAATCTGATGATTAATTTCTGCAATAATGGTCTGCACAGAAGATGAAGGTGATGTTAGCGATCACCCTGCATCCAACAATCAATCAATGAAAAGGTTTTATTAAAAAAATGGTATTTTCAGACCAACAAGGTGCAAGTTCAACATAGAAATTAACTGGATGACTTGTTTTGTGGGGAAAAAATAATGCCTGCTTGATAATTCAAGGGGTGCCAAAGACTAGCATTCCTCTTATAGCAATGCAATCCTCCTCGCATTCGGAAAGAATAAAACGGAAAATTTAAAATATTGTTAAACAATCGAGTTGTCTTCTTGGTATAAAATGATTATATGACTACTCTCCTATTAACTAACATCACCTGGTGCCAAGTGTCTCAAAGTGTTGGACAACCTCCAAGAGTACCCAACAGGGGAATAATAACCAATGTTGCATTGTTGCTAGTGTCCAGCAAACCAAAATGTAATTATGGAATCCTTGACAATTTACTCTACTATTACAAGAATCTTAATTTTGTTTCCATGCAACAGGTATAAGTTATTCATTATAACATAATATATTATTTCTTATGTAATGAGGCCTCTGTTTTTTTGGTGGCAACCATATTGCAAAATACATTAGATAGAATTGGCAAACTTCGAATGCTGAACAAAATCAAAAACAAAACCAGCAAATCAACTGCTTTGTCCTTAAGTAGCTCGTGCAATGAAAAAAGTTATCACCATACCATGCTTGAATTCACTAATCTTAATAAGAGATTGCCTCCCATGACCTCATATTCAATCATGCAGGAACTTCAAATTTTTTGGAAAACGAAATTCCTCAAATAACAACTGTCCATATAAAGAAAAAGTGAATAGAGAGAACCATCAATATTATCCCCCAGTCAATAATGCCTGTGTTATTTGACAAGGGAAAAAATCTTAAATAGCACTAATTTTCAGCTTAATGGGGCTTGGAATCTTTATATTGGCAAAATTCCAATGATCCGCAAGTGTATTGAAATTCACAACAAAGTGGGAGTGCATAATCAATAGAATAGTCAGATTAGCTAACTTCATAAACCTAGAAAAATAAGATTCTTCAAGAAGTTTAGAAAGAGTATATGAACCCACTTAATTATTAGATTTACATTGAATGGACAATGGAGTACAGATGAGCCAAAATACATATCACTGGAAACATGACACAAATCCATTTCAGATGGCACTAATATTAAAGAAGATAAATTATAAAAATGTATAAATAAAACAAAACTTTAATTTTTCTTTAAATGGCCATCACAGGAAAATAAGATGTATAGATGCTTGCATGAAGATTTGGAAACAACATGATTTCTCTTAAAAAAAAAGAAATTATAGGCTTGAAGGGGTCATAGAAGCTATATATCAATACATACTGTTGGACCAACAATCAAAGAAGTTCCAGAATCAGCAATTGCTGCACAACCTCCAGAACAGAATCCTAATAAGCACATATATCATGCGGAGTTAGGGACCATAATCACTATACCAAACAAGAATATCAAATTAAATAACAAAACGATAGTATAAAATAGATTACATATGCATTACCAGTTGATTGGTTACCGATAAGGACATCTCCCATGTCAAACTGCAACAAATAATTTTAGGAGAACATATTAAATTAATCAGTATAGGTGGTAAATGATGGCATGTTGTGCACATGAATAATAGAAGTATTTGGTGTACATTCAAATAAAAGAAGAAAATCGAATATGAGAGCCACCTGCCAGTAACCTTTCTGAGTCACGGGGACATATGTGTGTTTACCCTTAAAATGATTTGGGTCAACTCCACCAAATACAATCTCACCTCCCTCCCCTTCATCTGCATGTCGGTTAAACCAGAAAGAGAAAACTGGTTCTTTGATGAGACCTTGCTTAACCATATTGTACCTTTACATATATGCAGTTTGCAGTAAGAAATTTGCACACCAAGAGCATAAAGTACAAAATTAACTGTCAAACACTTGACAATGATCCAAGTACTCGCCGTACAAAACATTCCCACCCTTCCCATCCATGGGAAATTAAATATATACAGGATAGAACAAGAGTATTTATCTGCTCCATAGATAGAGTACATGACAGAACCAGCATGAAAGCACTCAAAATTAGCCCATCTTTGTTCATATTGTCACGACTAAACATTTCCGAGTATCGAAATTTTAAATATTCTAATGATGAGTTAAACTTTTCCTGCCATTGTGGAGCAACACTAACTCTAACAGGCCTCTTCGTCAATAATCTAGGTCACTGGTAAATGCAACTCTTCCTTACGAAGATCACACACTCATCCAACAAACTTTTTTAAGATATTTTGCTGTTACACAAAACATGCTGATAAGTTGCACCTAGTGTTGATCTACAAAATTTTAACTGCAATCACAACCATTTATGTATGGCTTTACAACTCATTCTTGCAGACTGCCATGTGCTCTTATTGATGACTATGTCCACAAGAAAAAAAAACCTTGCGGCATCCCACATAAAGAAATGCCTCAAAATTAGGATAATTCAAATAAGATCTCAATTTACAGTTTTTCCATCATAATAATGGCTAAACAACTTTAAATAGTTTATATGCAACTACTTAGGCATGTAATTCAATAAAGTCATCCATTTTGAGCAATTACAAAGATAACTACTAATGCATTACATATAGATATAGTATAAAATATATTTTACTCAAAGTTTAGCAACAATACATCACAACTAACAAGTACTTGATAGTGATGTTTAGAAGAAACTTTAGTGTTTTAGAATATTTCATTTTCTCACAAATAGGATTATCTCGAAAGAGAGGTTCATTTGGGGATTGTCCCTGTTAAGAAGCACTGGCACAGACTAGTTTCCTCAAGATTGAAGGAGATTTTAACTGGAAAATCAGTTTCGCTACACATTGTAGCTGAATATAGGAGGAGGAAGGGTAAAAGAAGTCAGTGAGATCGTAAGGTAGTAGCATTTCCAATGAGTTCAAAATTTAAACTAACTTTCTAGTGACTTAATTCTATTAGCACCTATTGCATTTGCTGGTCAACAAAGTTGCCAAGGAAAAAGTATTCTAAATGTTTTACGCCGCCGATTATTAAAAACTATTAGTCAGTCATATAATTGCTCCTGATAAAATGTAAAAAAAAAAAAAAAAAATCTATAATAGCATCATAAAATACCATTTTCAATTATACAAATTCATAATTAGCAGTTGTGTATTTATTTTCAATAATGAAGCATCTCATAAAGCATCATATTTGACATAACATAAAGGGGGAAAAGATAAATAATGCCCCATGACAAACCAAGAAAAATTTCACAAGCACATATAACTAAGGTTTACCTCCAAAAGGCTAAAAGAAATCATGCATCAACCCAAACATCATTATTGCTTTTCCAGCATGTATCATCTTCTTTGATAGTTTTGCAAGAAAAAAGGCCTACTCCAATCAAAAAATGGTCATAACAAAAGCATCCAGGGAGAAAACCACCAACCTCATCTTCGTTATACCAACAACTTTTATTAATAACCTTAAGTATTAATAATAAAATCAAAGAAAAAGATTTTCATAAAGCAAATAAATAAAATATTGTCAAACAAGTAATTTAATTATCTGGAAAATAAAAATAGAAAAGTAAGATTGTTTATCTGTGTAAGTTATGGCTTGTTACACCATGAAAAATATCAAAAGATGATGGTCAGCATAGATTGGCATACCAGACAGGCTCTACATTACCAACTGAGATTTCTTTAAACCCAAGTCCAAGTATGCCATCAAATTTTGCAACTAAGAAAGTGATGCTTGGCTCCTTAGTGGCTTCAATAAAGACCTGAGGGAACCTTCAGTGTAAGTCCACACAGCCCAAGATGATATGTCCAGAATATAATATGGTAGAAATTTCTATAAAATTACAAACCTGGTCTTTGACAACTAGGTCACCGAGTGTGACATGGTCTTGGCTAAGGAAACCAGAAATGGATCCTGATCCATAGTGAATATCTGCTGACTTTCCTGTTCAAGAGAGAGGAACCACACATTACAAGTTTTTCTTTTGAAATAATCCCTAAAGCCATGTTTGATAGCAAGAAAAACTTCATGGAAACTGTTTTCCTTGGGAAAACTAATTTTCCATTTGTTGGTTTGCACATGAAAAACTTGATATCATATTTCTGAGAATTTTCTCCTTTTGATGGAAAAGTTTTAGTTTTCCTTCTTTGTCATAGATTTCCTTGTAACCAAAGACTAAACAGATTTTAGGAAATCACAAGCATTTCTAACAAAAGACAGGTGATGAGTAAAATTATTAGGAGACACTGTTTGTTCAGGCAGAAAGATGAAAGGAGTAGAAGAGAATCATTTGACCTATTCAAAGGATGATGAACCTGAATGCATGATGTAGGAACTAATGATTGCATAAAAAAAAGACATCATCAAGATGGGTAGGAGAAAAAGTATGGGGTGTGTTTGGGGGTAGATGCACCAAGGCTAACAATTAGAATGAGAATTGACTAACTCATAAGCACCAAAATTTTCCCCCTATTTCAACAAGAGACACAAGTTAACATTAAATCACAATTGTTTTCAAGATGGACCAACACCACAAGAGTTTGACTTCACAGTGGGGGAGATACAAGGATGGCCATTGTCCGTCATGTGCATGTTCAATGTTAACCATCTGCTTACTAGGAGGGTCCTCGAATCCAGTTTCGATTCAATAACTGAATTAGGAAATTGCGGTATTTTACATAGCAGCAACCCACATGCCAGACCCCTTAAGTGACTATAATTGAAGATATCTAGCAAATTTCACATGTAGAGTAATTAAAGACATATTTACATAATTTACACATGCATACTGTAAAAATATATGATTTAAGACAGTTATATCTTCATCAATGAATCGCAATGTAACTTCTTTCATAGCCATTATTTCATAGTCGCAAATTCTTCTAAATAACCAGGTAAAACAACCAAATTTCAACATAATCAGGTAACCCAGGCAAGGAACAAAGAAGAAAAACCAACAGCTCAATACGCAAAATATATATAGGTTATATTAGAAAACCTCGGAAAGTATATACAAACCATTCTTCTGATAGCTGCTTGAACGGGTTGACCTATATCTCGAATGGAAAAGGCAAGCAATCTGCAAGCCAGCACAAAGGCAATAAGCAAACCTCCAAATCCAATTACTAGCTATAAACAAACACCAGACTAAATATTTTGCTTTGAGCTTTATAACTTGGAAGAAAATCACTAACCGAGAAATAGCACTTGGAAGATGGAACCCAAAGATTAGAGCTTCCGGTATCAAAAATAACAGTGAACTTCTGCAGCGGGGTCCCGATTGCAATCTCCCCAAAGTACTGAGCGTTCAAGTAGTTCTTGAGCGATATGATGTCGGTCTCGTCCCCGTTATCGAGACCGCCTCGAAGGCCATACTTGCCGGCCATCAGAGGCTTCCCCTCCTTCTCCACCAACCTTGCAGCCAGCCGGCTGTTCTGGTCCATCGGTTTCTTATTCAACCCGATTCTCATCAAGCCATCACCCTCCGCGGAAACCACCGTGGAAACCAAAACGATCGAAAACAAAATAGTTATCGCAAGAACTCCACTCCCAGTCCCCATGGCGACCTACCGGTCAAACAGAAAAGAATGAAACCGATAATTTATATTCGTGATCACCGATGGCGACGAAACCCTATAGTTTCTCTATTCAGAGCATGATCGGATCATAAATAGCAAAAAAACAACGACAAAACGAGATCGTTTGCCAAAAGTTACACCAATAAAGGTGGGAAGAGATTGAATTAAAAAAATAAGAAAAAAATCAACGAAAAACTCTAGAATAGCATTAAAAAAAAAATCCAGAATCGAACCAGAAATTAGCTCACCCATGAGAGGAAACGAGATCAAGAATAAGAGATAGAAAGAGGAGAAAATTTAAAAAACAAAAAATCGCAAGAATAGGGCAAGAAGGAGCTGAACGAACCTTCTTCGCTACTCAACACTGCGAGCTCGCTCTCAAGTCCCACCGTCCGGGCCTCTCGAGTATATATATAAAATAGTCAGAGGAACGGAGACCACGCCCTCGTTTTCCATCGTCCGATCTTTCGTGCGAGAAATAGGGGCCGTCGGATGAGGAACCGTGCTGCGGCCTTCCGGGGCGTCACGATTCCCCCGGGGGCGTCACGAGGTTCATATTTTTTGACAGGTTTTGTTAAATGGACCCGAAAGAGAAAGGTAACCACTGGGACCCAGTGGTTTTTGGGTTGATGTCATAAGGGGGTGTGTACTTGGGGTGCTTTTGTTGCTTTCCAGTTATTGGTTTTATTATCGCGTTGTGATAAGGATTTGCGACATAAAGTATGCCGACGGGGTTGGACTCCACTGGCATGGACGTTACGTTCGGAGTGTCTTCGAACATTTCGTATAAAGCAGAGCTGGATGGGAATCAGGCGTGATTTTCCACGGCACGAAGGGTGGGTCTGATCTAATCTAACCTAAAATATATTATAACATATATATATATATATAAAAAATTTATTGATAAAGTCTGTACTTATATCTATAATTTTTTTAATTATATATATATTTATATCATATTAATATATAATATATAAAAATAATTAATATTTATAAATGCTACACCATTTCATATATATATATATATATATATAGGGTGGGTCTGATCTAATCTAACCTAAAATATATTATAACATATATATATAAAAAAAAAAATTATTGATAAAGTCTGTACTTATATCTATAATTTTTTTAATTATATATATATTTATATCATATTAATATATAATATATAAAAATAATTAATATTTATAAATGCTACACCATTTCATATATATATATATATTTATATATATATATTAAAAATATATTTATATATAGTATACGAAAACATATTATATTTTGGAATGCTAAAAATATATTTATATCATATTTATATACAATATATGAAATATGTGATGTATATGCATATTAAAAAATTAATGCAATATTTTCTTAAATTTTTTTTCAAGTTTTTTTTTTATCATTTTACTCTAATTAATCTTATCATCCATTTTTTTAATGATATTTTTAATTAATCTCATCATCCATGTCCAATTTTTTTTTGCTTCGTCGTATATTAGCCATTTTATCATTCAAAATAGCTTTTAGATTTGTTAACTAAATAGATAACAAAATACTTCTACAATTTTAAGATAGTTTAAGATATCGATAACCAAGGAAAAAATTATTTTTTATTAATTTTTTTTAATCACAATATACAATATCCCAAAAGTATCCTATGTCCACTATGTTTACATTAAAAAATTATATATCTTATTTTTTAGAAACACATTTATACCATATATATATATATATGATATATGAAAACATACCTTTTTTTTATATGCTAAAAATATATTTATATCATTTTTATATATAGTATATGAAGTTAATGCATATTATATGCATAAAATAGCTTTTTCTTTTTTGGTAAAACAAAATGCTTCCACCTTTAAAAACTTATTTATACCACATATATAGATGATATATGAAAAGGCTTTCTTTAAAAATATATATAGTAAATGATCTATTAAATAATATTTAATTTAATAAATGATTTATTAAATAATATATAGTTTTCGTATGAATCACAAATTTGAAATCATGAAGGCAATGGTGGCCCTTCATCTCTTTCGCATTTTTACAAATTTTTATTTTCTTTCTTCTTTCCCTTTTTTTTTATATTAATTACTTCCAAAATTTCAATACCCTAAAAAATAGAAAGATTTTTTTTTTTTAATTTTTGAAGTTCAGATGAGCTGTCAATTAAAGGTATGCTCACCACCTGATTCTTAATCGGGATCTTACAAGGTCGCCATCCATTGTTTCCTCGTCCTACAAAAAAATAAAATGTAATCGCCGGAGATATTTTTATGAACAAATCCTATATATAAATATATTATCACTTTTTCTCGAGCTCGAAGGTCCCATTGATGATAGTAATGGCTAGCGAGCAACTTTGTCAGCTATATTATTAGAGAAGTTCGGGGGTACGAGGGAAGAGGATCGAATGAAAAGAAAAATGAGAGACGAAAAGAAAAATTTTAACATTTAGATATCTAAACTTTAAAATATATATATATTCTAAAGTTTAAATCTCAAAATTTTTAATATTAAGTTTTTTTCTCAATTATTAAATTTTAAATCTCTTGTGAATCATTAGTCAGGGGTTCGCTCACCAACCAATTGGGATCTCATAAGACCTTCCTGATTAGGATCTCATAAGACTGCCGTTCATCACCACCTGCTCTTGCAAGAAATAGAAATGTGGTTGTTAAAAATATTTGTATGTTTAGACTTAGTATATTGAAACATTTTTGTGCTGTTCCTGAGCTAAAGATGCTATTGTTATTGGTGATGATGGTAATCGATAGGTAACATTGCTGTCTCTACTATATGGAAAGAGTTAAAGTATATGGGAGAAGAAAATCCAAGAAATAGGAGAGGGGGGAGATGGAGGCGCTAGAAAATAAATAACGCAAAAAATATTAAGAAACGATGGATTTTAAAAAATATTTTATTAACATAAATGCATATAAAATATAGGTGCACCGAGCTAAAATATTTTTACTGATAATATAAATTATTTTATTTATACAAAAAAATTTATTATTTTAAAAATAACATATAAATTAATAAAAAAATTATATTTAAAAATTATTTCTTTTTTAATAAATAAATATATTCTGCGGGATGTACCCTAGAGTAACGATCGAGTCGATAACGTGCAAGCAGGGTAACCGATCGAGTCGATAACGTGCAAGCTGAGCGATGCTTTCCGCTTTGGTACTTTGCCACGTTCTTCGTGAGTCGTGGGCTTTTGGTTTCCATCGCCTGGCCGGGCACGGCAGACTTGCACGCGAAAATGCAGCACCGAGCGCGTGGGCGCGGCATGACGGGTCCGTCCATCGGAGCATTGCGGTGGTAAACGTCGGGCACCATCGGACTTTTTTTTAAAAAAAAAAATTATGGAGACATGGACTCGTAGATACAAAAATAGAAATGCAAATGGAACCTGGATACGTAGGACAGAGACCCGAGAACATACACAATAGTAAGTAGAAATAAACCAAAGAATGCCAAGAATGATGATAAACACACACCAGTGGAGAGATAAGACAAGCCCAACTAAAAATGTTCAAAGAAATTAAAGATGAAAATGGACCATCAAACTTTGATTTGGATGGTAATACCCTTGCTTATCATGGGCGGGGTAGGGCATCGTTCCTAGCTTTGTTCTTGTTTATACTATATCTTATTATGTTTGTCTTGATACCTAAGGTTGGAAGTATTAGTTATAAAGTATGAAAAAATATATTTTTTTTAAAAAAAAATATTTAAAAATAATTTTTTGTGACGTGTGTGATAGAATAATATTGGTATAATAAAATAATTTAGAAATATAATAGAACTAGATTAAGTAGTCTGCCTTGAAAGGCGGATAAAATCATTATCTTAAATAAAATTTGATTCTCTTCTCATGCGAAGAATGATTGGACCACACACTCTCCTTCAAGGTACAACCCAGAAGCTAACACTCCAACACCCGCCGGTAGTCTCGAACGGATACCGATCAGCTTGACTTCAGTCCAAAAATTTTAAAGTAGAAAAAAGATAGGAGAGAAAGAATTTTAGAAAATTTTAAACCAGAAAAATATAGAAGAGGGGGAGCTTAAGATTTTTTTTGGATACTTTGTAGGGCTGTGGTAGATGCTATTTATAAGCTCAAAATCCTAGAAAAAATTTTCAAAAGGCTCTCAACTAGCCATTATGGCATTCAATTAAAAATTAGCATTTATAAAAATTAAATTTTAAAATAAATTAAAAAAATTAAAATGGAAAACAGTTAAAAAATAAAATGCATGACATGTTGAAAAAAAAGAAAATAAAAGAGTCGTGTGATGTGCGTCTGCGCGAAGCATTCATGGAATACTTGCACGGAGCACGCCCGGGGCTTAAGGAGTTTTTGAAGCTCCCAACTGGTAAAAACATACAACAATCCCTACAAGTTTCAAAAACTCATAAAATATTTAAATCTTGATAATTTTTTTTGACTTTTACTGTACCTGGTACAAATATTTTATAGATTTGAACTTGCATTTAGTATAAAATATATACAGTATGAAGATGAACTGATCATAATACGATGTAGCGCTATCTAGACTATGCGCTTGTCCTTGATTTTCATAAGAGTTACTAGGAATTCATCCTGATTCCATAATCGTGACCTCACGACTACTCTCACTAAGATAGATCCTCCAAGGATATATACAATGGAATCGTACCTCGCTGAACTCTCAGCCTTGGATCTATTAAGAGCTATGCTCAACCTAACCATCATAATAGAGCACCACACCATAAGAATGGGATGAAGATGGACTCCAAAACGGTGCTCTCAAATATCACCTCATAGGTTGTTTCCCTTTGAACCTTAACCATGAGGTTACCATGACGATAGATGTCCACTCCGGTGCCTAATATGTAGGCTTAAGTCTCATCCTCCTCGATATCTCAGATACCGCAATCTTCAAAAGGTCTTTGGTCAAAAGATTTGCCAGATTATTTTTGGATCTTATAAATTATAGTGATATCACTTCTTTCATTTTATTTTTATAGCTTTATACCTGATCAGGATATGATTATTCATCTTTTTATTAGTTGTCTATTGATTTAACAAATTAATTAGAGCTCTACAATCATAATTTAAAGGTTTTTTGAGATTTTTGGTGGAAGAATCTCTATATCATTTATTAAATCTTTTAGTCATTATGCTTCAATACGGTTAGATTAGTTTGATTGGTATTATTGGTTTGGTTGAAATCTAGGCTTTGATTTTGGTTTGGTAATATTGTTGGTCTAATATTGTTAGGTTAAGTTAGCTTGGATACTTGGAATTCTAGTTTATTGGGTTTTAGACTTATATTGGTCTTCTATTTTGATTGAGTTTAGAAGTTGGGCTACGATTAGCTCTCCTTACTTTTGGAGCTGACTTTTAACAAAGCCATTCCAAGAAGGAGGTATTTTATCTAGAAGGCTAGAGACCTTAAATTCTTCAGAAAATTTATCTCCATTGGCTTGAAGCTTCCTAAGGTACTCTTGGAATTGGTGAAGCCAGTCATTGACGGGTCTATCTTCTATCATATTAAATCTAAGAAATGATATAGTATTAAATCATTCAACCCCAGCATCATCAAGGCCATACTCAGACTCTAGGGTATCCCATAATTTCTTCGCACTCGTGGCTGATAAGTAAATGTCGTAGGGTGAGTTGGAAAAGGCACTAAGGATTCTATTTTTACATAGATAATCCTCTTATAGAGTAGTTGGTATAATTGAAGTAGAGGAACAAGCGGACTAGTCAATCACTGATCAAAGTCCTAAGGTAGTTAGTCAAAATTTTATTTGGCTTTGCCACCTCCTAAAATGGGATCCATCAAATTTTTTGGATTTAAGGCTAATCATATCATCTTTAAGGATTGCTATTAGATCTAAGTCAAGTTCAGAAAGAAATATCTAGAAAATAAAAATAATTTTATCAAATTTTTTTTAAAATAATTTAAATATTTTTAATTTTTAAAAATATTTTTATTTTTTTAATTAAAATGATTACCAATATGATCGGACCTATGGTTTGTTAAGATTTCTAATTGAGTTATTTAACTCTAAATCCTAAAAGCTTTGATTAATTTGTTTATATAGTCTTTTAAAAATTAATTTGCATGCTACAGTACAGATTCAGTAGAAATCTTAAATTAATTTTATACAATACAAAAAAATAGATATTATATTATAAATAACTCAAAATATATTTTTTAAATAAAATTATAATATAAGTAAACTATAATTAAGTTTAAATAATTATATTTATATACATGCACTGCAAACCTAACCAAATTTAGATTGATAGTTGTAAAGTATGAAAAAATATATATGTATTTATATATTTTAAAAAATACTTGAAAATAATTTTTTATGGCATGTGTGGCAGAATAATTTCGGTATAACAAAATAATTTAGAAATACAATGGTACTAGGTTAGGAAGTCTGGCCTAGAAGGTGGATAAAATCACTATCCTAAAGGAGATTTGGTCCCTTTCTCGTGTCAAGAATGATTGGACCACACTCTCTCCTCCAAGATACAATCTGAAAGTCAACACTCCAATGCCCACAGATGTCACGATCTCGAACGGATACCGATAGGCTCATCTTCAGTCCAAAAATTTCAAAGTGGGAAAAAGATAGAAGAGAAAAAAATTTAAAAATTTTTAGAATAGAGAAATATAGAAGAGGGAGATCTTAAAATTTTTTTGAATGCTTTGTAGGGCTGGGATAAAGACTTATTTATTGACTTAAAATCCCAGAAAACATCTCTAGGAGGCCCTCAACTAGCCATTATAACATTCAATTAAAAATTAGTCATTATAAAAATTTAATTTTAAAATTAATAAAAAAAATTAAAATGAAAAATTGTTAAAAATTAAAATGAAAAATTTTTAAAAAATAAAATGCATGAAAATGTTAAAAAAAAGGAAATAAATGAGTATGGTAATCCGCGTCCACGCAGAGTATTCACGGAACGCCCATATGGAGTATTCATGAAATGCCTACATGGAGCACGCCCGGGGTTTAAGGAGTTTTTGAAACTCCCAACCGATAAAAACTAGACCTATCAAAATGGTAGAGCCCATGGGCCAGCCCATTTAACCTTATAAATGGGCGGGGTTGGGCTGAAAAAAAGTGGATCATTTATGTAATCGGGCTTTTTGGCCCGGCCCTTGTAGCCCATGGGCTAAACTGGGTTAGGGCCGAACTAGCCCGTGGGCCATGATTTTAAAAAAAAAAATGGGAAGGAAACTACAGTATTAAACACTTACGGACGGTTACTCGGTTAGGGTTAGGTCTCAAACTCTCATGGAGAGCCGCTGGAAAGGAGAGCCATTGGAGAGGAGAACTGGGAGTTTGGGAGAATCGGAGAAGTGAGAACCCCACAGTCCCCACCCCATAGCCGTTCTTCTTCTTTCGCGAGACTACGATGCGACGTTTATCGGAGCTCTCCCATTCGGGTGAAGGAGAAGAAGCGGTGGCAATGGTGACACCGACCGGAACCCCAGGACTTCGGTCGTTTGGTGGTGAGGACTCCTCATTCCTTAATCCTTTTTTTTTTATTTTTCTCTCAATGGAGAGTTAGAGGCATGGGTCCGAGGGGGCCCGGGGGGTGCCGCCGTCATTGTGTCGGCCTACCAGGAGGGCTCACCAGGATGGCTGGATGGGTTTTCTTCCTCCATGGCCGCCGCCCGCCACATCGATGTCGATCTGGAAGTTTGATCTCCGGCTTTGCCCCATAATGACGAGGGCCCTTTCCCGGCTTCCCAGCTCCCACCGGCCACCGTTCCGAGTGACCTCCTCCGTACCATCCCCCTCTGGCCCTCTCCAATCTCCATGTGATGTCTCATGTCTAACTCTTTAAGAGCTTCAGCTTCAAGCTAATGAAGCTCTATATTAGATTTAATTATTGAGTGGCAAGCACCTGGCTCGAAGCTGCCTCAAGCCTGCATTTTCCAAAAGAGGAAAATATATACAAACAATCAGCATGTAAAAATTTCAACAAATAATATTTATGGCCATCTGATAGGAATATAGGATTAGTTGCAATGCATAGAATTATTGATGCCTGAATAAAGGATTTCAAACTAGAAATGCACACAATACACCTGAAGTAGCTTTAGACAATTTCTTCTTCATAGGATTTTCTGGTTGTTCTTGCTCATGAGCTTCATGAAGAAGATAAATTTTATAGTTTAGAGGCAGCTTCGAGCCAGAGCTAATGAAGCTCTATTAATAAATTTTATAGTTTTAGATTTAATTATTTAAAGTTTACTATATTTTACTATATTAGATTTTGAATAAGGTGCTGACTCTATTGATTTATTTAAATTATTGGATTATAGGAAAATAATGGAGTCTGTAAATATCACTATTAATAATTTGGATGATGATGAAGTTATTGGATTATAGGAAAATAATGGAGTCTGTAAATATCACTATTAATAATTTGGATGATGATGAAGTTATTGAAACTCTTACTTCTAAAAATACTAGAAAAAAATATCAAGTGTTTGGAAATATTTCTCAAAAATTGGCAAAGATAAAGAAGGGATTGAAAGGGCAACTTACAATCATTGTAAGAAAGAATATGCAGTCGGTACCAATCCTAAAACTTGTATCAATTATGGAACTTCATATTTAACTCATCAAGCTATAAAGAAATTGCATATCAAGATGTGGGTCAAATGCTCATTAATCAAGATGGAGAAATGAGGTCAAGAAAGATAAATCAAAAGGTTCATTGACAAATGCTAGCAGAAGCTATAATTCAACATGATTTACCTTTTTCTTTTGTTGAATATGAGAAGATTAGAGCTTGAGCAAATTACTTAAATTTAGATGTTGTCATGCATTCTAGAAATACTGTTGTTTCTAATATCAAAAAAGTCTATATCAAAGAGAAGGAGAAGCTTAAGCAAGTCATGGCTAAGATTTCTAATAGAGTATGTTTGACTTTTGATGTATAGACAGCATCTACTATAGAGGGTTATATTTGTTTGACTATCCACTTTATTGATGAAAATTAGAAATTATGTAGTAAAATTCTCAACTTTTGTCGTATGAAACCTCCACACACTGGAATTGAATTGGAAGCAACTATATTTGATTGTTTGAAGCAATTGGGAGTTGATAAAAATGTTTTTTCTCTTACCTTGGATAATGCTTCTACTAATGATAATATGCAAGATATCTTGAAAAACTATCTCTGTTTGCAAAATAGTTTGTTATGTGATGGTAAATTTTTTTTGTACTGTATTCTGCTTATATATTGAATCTTATTGTTCAAGAGGACTTAAAAGTAGCCAATGAAGTATTATTTAAAATCAGATAAAGTGTTAAGTATATAAGGGGATCAGATGGGAGGATGATTAAATTTCAAGAATGTGTTCAGCAAGCTAGCATTGATACAGGGATTGGTTTAAGGTTGGATGTATTAACTAGATGGAATTCGACATATTTGATGCTTGAAAGTGCGATCAAATATCAAAAAGCCTTTGATATTCTATAGGTGATTGATAAAAATTATAAATATTATCCAACAGATGGAGAGCGGAAGAGGAGAGATAATGTATGTGAATTCTTGGAACCATTTTATGAGATAACAAACATGATCTCAAGTTCATCTTACCCAACCTCCAACTTATATTTCATGTAAGTTTGGAAAATTGAATGTATGCTGAATGAGAACTTGTACATGATGATAAGGTAATAAGGGAGATGGCTATTAGGATGAAAGGAAAGTTTGATAAATATTGGAAGGATTATAGTATGGTACTTGCTTTTGGAGCTATTCTTGACCCACGCATAAAGCTTGATTTTTTAAAATTTTGTTATATAAAGCTTGTCCCTTCAACTTTCCAAGAGAAGGTAAAAAATGTGAAGGAGAAATTAGAGAAGCTTTTTGGAGAATATGCAAGTAACTTCAATATACCAAGTACTTCTCCATTATCTAACGAGTCCATCTTGTTGCACGGGCCAAGTGGAAATGGAAGTAAACACAAGAAATCAAGAATTTTCAATATAAGTTTTATATTTTTTTAAAAATTTGACCTTTTAAATTTTTTCTAATTATATATTAATTATTATATCTTATTTTTTTCATTTAATTTTTGTCCATTTGTTTAAAATATTGCAAGAGTTTAAAATATTTTAGAATGAAAATATTATTCATACTGGCAAAAGTGAATTTGATATTTATTTGGATGAAACAAAACTTGATTATGACCACTATGATGATTTGAATGTTCACAATTATTGGAAAACTAATGCAAAATGATTTTCTACTCTCTTTGTTATGGCACGTGATGTATTGAGCATTCCAAATACTATAGTGGCATCATAATTTGTTTTTAGTATTGGTGATCGTGTTCTCACTAAATATAGAAGTTCCATCCTTCTAAAAAATATCCAAATTCTAATTTGCACTCAAAATTGGTTGCATAATGTTGTTCCAAAACTTGCTAGTAATATTTCTTTTATATTTGTTGTATATAGTTTATAATTTTAGTTCATTAATTTATTTTTAGAATTAATTAGTTAATTGTTTTTTAATTGGTTATGATTTTTGGATGAAGATGATAACAGTGCCAGTCTCGAGACATCAACGGTGGATTTAAATATGCTCCAAGAAGATGAATTTGTGAAGGAAAAATTTATTTAATTTAATATTATTTTATGAGTTTGAAGAAGATGAATTTGTAGAAGAATAGTTTGTTTGAGTTGATATTGTTTTTTAAGTTTGATATATTATAATGAATGATATATTTGCTATATTGGTGCGGACACCAGGATTAGAAAGAGACTTCAATCAAACGAGGTCAATACCAGCTCCTTATGGATTGCAGATTGAACTTCAACCTTGTTAATTTCAACTCCAAGTTATGAGTCCTGTAAAAAGAATCAAGTCATGAGTCTTGTTAATTTCAGCTCCTAATCATGAATCCTTAGTCTTGTTAAGTCATGAGTCTTGAGTCAATTTTAATTAAAGTCAAGTCCAAGTTGAGTTGTAAATAGAATCAAGTCAAAGTCAAGTCCAAGTTGAATTGTAATTTTCTTCCTAAGTGCATGAATCTTCCAAGTCAAGACCAATCTTCATTTAGTCAAGGGAGCATTACATATGGACCATTGGATGGAGTGAAGTCATGATCAAAGCCACATCACCAAGGCGCCTTATCTAAGAAAGAAGGGCCCAACCGCCACCTAATCTCCATGCCCACCACGCTTGCCACATCATTGCCATGTCATCTTCTACGCCACCTAGATTGGAAGGAAAGAAGAGTTCAAATTCAAATGGGACGCCCACCATTCTCTCCATGAATCAAGCAACTCCCCACTCTCTTCATGGTTACAACCCCTCCATGTATCTTGCTTAGGTTACAACTCCCCATATTTTCCTCCATGTAATTCGAAAATTCAAAATGCTTGGGAGGTTTATAAATACCTCTCCCCCTTGTAATGGCTCTCGTGCTTGATTGAATGAAACATTTGAAGTTTCTTTCCATCTCCATTTGTGTTTGCAAATGACCTCCGAGAGAGAGTGAGTGTGAGGCTCAACCTATTTCGAAGTAGCTTTATTTCGGCCAAGGCTCTTCATCCAAGGATGCCAACTCCATCAATCCAAGGAAGCCAACCCCCTCCAGCCTAGAATCTCCAACAAGCCTTCCTTTCCCTTCTTCCACTCCATTTTTTTTTTCTTATGCTTGTTTTCATTTTTCCCACGCCACTAATGGTTTCACTTGCAGGATCCTAAGGAGTATCCAGTCTAGGGTGAAGTCTTCTTTGCCTTCAGATCAATGGTGGGAAGCCTTTACTTCCAGGGGTGATATAGCTAGCTCAACCAGTCGCCAATCTTGAGGGTTGAAGAAGTGATCCTATTGTAAGGTTATTGGAAGCTCATTATTGGCACACAAACCTAATCCTTCCCTCTTATGGTCTGAAATTATGAATATAATTATGTCCTAGTCGGGTGGTTTTTTAGCCATGAATGTCCTTTCTTTCTTGTTTAAATCAGAGTTGCACTGCGGGATACCAAAGCCTTCTAATTTAGTTTTCTTTGGTGCATTTCAATGACTCCATTATGACTGAAATCTGATCATATGTTTAGAAATTTTAATTAGCTCAATTACTTCATTTTTTTATGTTATATTTCTCATGATTAACCCGCATCATATATGTTCATCTAACTTTGATGTATGTTTCTGTTATGACCTTAATTTGGCATGCTTAATTTCTCTATTGATTATTTGATTATCATCCTTCCAATATTATGGCATTACATACAAATTATAGCATTATTGAGGAGCTACTCTTTGCTTGATACATGAAAGTGGGATGGGCTGGCGCTCAAAATAATTTATTTAAATCCTAGTTTCCTCATTTCCTATTTAGATACATGAATTGTGTGAGTTTTAATTGATGTAAGTTTCCTGTTTAGTTGGCAAAATTGGCAGTGGGCTAGCCTGGCCCTAGCACATGGCCCGTATAGGGCCGGGTCGGGTCAGGTTTTCTCGGCCCATTTTATGTAAGTAGGCCTAACCTGGCCCAGCCCATATATGTCGGCTCATATAGGTTAGGGCCGGCCCATATTGATAGCCCTATTAAAAACATACCACAAGATGTGGATGAAATAAGATAGGGGCATGTGATATAAGGTGGGAAGCTGCCCCTATGATCTTAAATCAAAAAATAAACAAATAAAGTAGCCTCTTGGGGTGTTGACTTTGAGACCTCTAAAATAATATATGACTAGTATGTAACCTACATGATCCACGAGGTATGATTTTTTTTCTATTCCAATTATTTTTGAAGTACCATATGATAATACAATAAATTATAAGAAACTATATGCTGGGCCGGCCCGTGCAATGCACGAAGTATAATAATTTTGATATTTAGTATGATTTAAAATTTATTTAATAAAACTTATCATCTATTATATTTATTATTTAAAATATATTCAAAATTTTATGTTTGAAAAATTTTTATGGTACAAGTTTTGGAAAGAAAATTTTTAAAAAAACTAAGTCAAACTTATTTGTTTTTATATATATAATTTCTTTGTTTTTATAGATGTAATAGATTATATATAAGTGTAATTTTGAGAAAAACAAAAGGACTATAAAAATTTGATACTTTGCAGTCATTGAATCTATATCGTACTATTTTAGTTATATATAATAGATAATATATAGGTAGTAGGCTAAAACAAATTTTTATTATATGTATACTAGCGATGGCCAAGAATATTAAAGACACCATCATCAATACATGTGTATATTAAGCAATAAAATTTTCATATTAATTACAATATCATTATCAAAGCTTCCATTTTAGATATGCGATAGTTTTGGCAAATATCTACCACTAAACCTTTTTTAGGTCCTAAGTGATCCAATTTTACCGAGGTGAATGGGAAAATCTGATTCTTAGCATGTAGTGATTTGCCAAGTTGTTCATCATTACAAAAATATTTTGCAACTCAGAGATTGGAAAATAATATAATGTGACCATTTCTATTTTAAGAATGAACACAATTGAACTTAAATGGAGGAAGGAGGGTACCATGGCTTACTTGTTTGTAGATGGTACAGCTGACATGAGAAAACATGAATGGAGAAATGGCACCCATCCATGTTTCAAAATGAAGTATTAATTGACAAATAGAGCTCGCTATAAATTTTCATCAATTTTTTCACATCATGCTCAACTCTTGCCACATTCTGCTTATTTAGTTATGGATGATGTTTTGGTCAACATAGGCTATGTCAACGCAGGTGTCTCCTTTTAATTGTTGAATGCTTGAATTTTGAAATATCTAAAAAAATAAAAAATACTGGAGAAAATTTTAAAAAATATCCATTGATTAGGTTGACCATTTGGAGTAGATGTATAGACAAATTGAAGATAGAAGAAAAGTGATTTATATATAATCAAATAATCCATCTATATATACAATTATAATTTTCCTATGCTATTGCTCACTAACCAATATGTTTCAATAAGGCGTGGTTGTTTGACATTTATGAGAACGATAGCAAGTATAGGTTTAGAAGGATTAAAGGTGTATATATATATATATTATATATTTTTTTTTAAATAATGAACACAGGGCCATATTTGGTTGTTGCTAAGAAACATATAATCATTCTTTTTTTTCTTTTTTTCTTTTTTTTTTTGTGCTAAAAAACCTATAATCATTCACATAAAATTTGTTTTTAAGTTTCATGACTTACTAGCATATGAATAACCAACTCTTCTCTCTCATCTGAAAATGAAGATTTGAAATGGATGAGCATGTTCAAGGTCCGGTTTCAAATATTTCATTTCCAAAGTAGTGGTTCGTGTTCTTATATAACTTGTGTGGCTTAGGTCATGTGTAAACTTTTCCCCCCCCTTTTCTTCTTTCATGCTCGTAAAACATAATTATCAAATAACTTCCAAGCACATCATAAGATCTACTATTATAATGATATTTTTATTTTTTATATATAAATATATGTCTTTATAATACCTTTTCTTCTTTATGGTTGCCTAATGAAATTTTAAATATCGCCATCAACAGACAAGAGCGAATATGATTGGACTCCTAAGAGCAATGAGCCAGCCATCAACAATTATCTCGATAGGCTAGGAAGTGCAAGAACCAAGTGTTGGATTTGTTAATTAAAATTAAATAATATAAGGTATAAAAGGGTGTTAATTTAGAAAACCAAGAAAGTCTTGGCATTTTAAAATTTTGCTAGTTTTTTTTTTAATAAGATGAAAGTTTTATTGGTTATAATTAAAAGATCAGGAAAAAAAAAAACCGGCCGGGTCACCTCATTTGTTGCATGTCATTTTGGTCGATGATTTTTTTTTTTTTTTCTCGTTGTCCCTCGCGCTCCGTCATAAGCGCAAAATCTTGGCTCCATCGCCACTAATATTTTCACGCAAAGCATGAACCCATGAATAAATTAGATGGTTTGAAAAAAGGAAAAGTCTTTCTGCACCGCACGAGGTGCAGAAAGTATCATATTTTTTTATTGATCCAAATATATATATACTGTAGTATGATAGGATGGGAACTGAGCGTGACTAGCATTAATTATTATTCAGCTTTTATTTGAAATTTTCGTTCAGACCAAAATATCCTTCCCTCCAGTCTATTTTCTACAGGGATGTCGTAGGTTTTGAACTAAAATACCGTAGCTTTTGAAATAGAGTGTCGTCATACTGCTTCAGGATTTAATTTATATTTTTTTGCAGGGGTGTCCTAGGTTTTGAACTAGGGTGTCATAGCTTTTGAACTAGGATGTCGTAATACTATTTCAGATTTTAATTTATATTTTTCTGCAGAGATGTCGTAGGTTTTGAACTAGGATATCGTAGCTTTTGAACTAAGATGTCGTAATGCTGTTTCAGGTTTTAATTTATATTTTTCTGCAGGGTGTCGTAGGTTTTAAATTAGGGTGTCATGGCTTTTGAACTAGGATGTCGTAATACTGTTTCAGATTTTAATTTATATTTTTCTGCAGGGGCGTCATAAGTTTTGAACTAGGTGTCGTAATACTGTTTTTCGTCATTTTTGAACCAGGATGTTGTAGGTTTTGAACTAGGATGTCGTAAGTTTTGAATTAGGATGTCGTAATACTGTTTCAAGTCATTTTTGAACCAGGATGTCGTAGTTTTTAAACTAGGATGTCGTAGGTTTTGAACTAGGGTATCGTTTCAAGTCATTTATTGAACCAGGATGTCGTAGATTTTAAACTGGGATGTCGTAGTTTTTGAACTAGGATGTCGTAAGGATATTTTGGTCTGGACAAAAATTTTAATTAATACTAGTCATCTCAATTTTTATCTCATCATGCTACAATAAATATTTTTGGATCAATAAAAATGTGTGATGCAAGCTATGCTGGACTTGCTGTACCGCACGCGGTGCACAAAGAATTACTCTTTCGAAGGGCCTTGTGTGTATAGTGTGCATGTGATCCAATGGGCCCTGAGCTCAACCAGAACCAATTCCGAAATCCACGTTTGGGCTCGGCCCGTTACCGCCCCGTTTCAGCGGCCCCGGCGGAAACCTTCCCGATTCTCCATCGCGTCGCCGAGAGATCGTCCCTTTCCGGCTATCCTCCCTCCGAGCAGTCGCTCCAGCCGCCTCTCGGCCTATCCGAAATCAAAGCCAGAGATGGCGATGATGAATCGAGTGCTTCCCTCGCGTTTCCTCTTTCTCCCCAAAGTCGGTTGGTCACGCTCAATACCCTCTCCGATAGTTCCAGGAATCCCTCAAAAACGGAAACACTCTCTAATTTCTCTCTTTCGTTCTCTTCGCAGGCGCCCCTTGTAAGCCCGTTCCTAAGTCATGGCCGGTATGCGATGCTCTCTAATCTCTCTTTTGCTATTTCTTATCATTCTATTTTCTATCTTCTTTTTTTCTACTCGTATAACTGGTTTGCCTGCAATTGCAACGTACTGACTGATACGCGTCCTTTTCGATTGCTAAAAACCTTCAGTTGGATCATGATTGGATGTTAAAGTTGCAAATAGAAGCGTTCTAATCAATTGATTAAGTTTGTTTGATGGTGCTGATGGTTGGTTTAACCTACGAAGATGTTAAATGAATCGTCCAAGTTTGTCCAATCCCTTCGGTCATTCTGACTTGCCACCCTAGTGATCGTCTCGTGTGCTTTAGTGTTCTCTCTTTCTTCTTTTCTTTTGTTTTTCCTTTCTTTTTTGATAGGATTATGAGTGTTTCTTTATTATGCCTCTTTGGAGCCTTCTCAGAGGCTATGGCCAATGTCTCCTGCTTGTTTGTCTTATTTCGTGGACCATTCACTTGAGAGATAAGGTTATCTCCTTCTGGGAAGAGAGATTATCCAACCTTGTCGAGGTTTTGTGGCAGAGCTGGTTACACCTCTCTGAACTCATCTATTTTGCTCGCATTTGGCTGAATAGGTCAGAGTTTATTTTCATTAATTTTAGGAGAGAATGTACAAGTTGGTGTTGATTCTATCATTTTGCCTGGCAGCAATTTGGAAGATGGATGCTTCTATTACGAGGCTCTCTGTAACCTCCTATTGAAATAGCTTCTAAAACTTTACTACAATAAGCACTGCCAACTTCCTTCTGTACAAGTGTGATTCGCCTGCAGTTGATTGGCCATCATCTGTGTTAGACTGTATATATGTAGTTTGTAGTTTAGATATTGAGGTATTCTGCCATTGGTGGTGATAACACTTTTTTGCATTATATTTATCTTGAGCTATAGCTTCATGGGTATTGCACATTTCCACATACTTGGCTTCTCTTCTTCCTGCTACTATCATCTATCAATCCGATCCTTCCCGTGTCTTTCCAAATATTAGCCATGTACTCTACCCTTTAACATTGCAAACCATTTTTCTCGTAGTTTAAATTTAAATAGGTATAAAGATGTATTTGTAAAGTATCGTTTGAGAATGGTGACCGGTTGATCTTTACATTGCTTTGTCTTAACGCAATATAGCATGGCAGAATCCTTCACTATGATGAACTGGCTGTACTTTCACTCCCTGCATACATTTAGCTTGTGTGCATCATCAAAGTACTGGATATGCTCCCCATCTCTCTCTTAGCTAGCCCTTAACAGCTGCATGTTTTCATCACTTTCCTGTAAAAATGGAGTATGCTGGAAGTACCTAAACAGTTGCTTCTGCACTCCTGATCCTTGTTGGAAAGTTCGGCAAAGGCCTCGAGATTCTCTTTATTTTTCATGCAACCAAGGTTTTCACCTCTCAAAATTCTTGGACTTATGTCTCTGTGTATCTTGTTGCCCTTGGTTCCTGTCTCATGAGATCCACTAATTCCACTTCTAGAACATTCAGCGTGACATTCTATGCAGAGTTGCTGCTGTTGCTTATTTGCCAGTGCAAACTGTCCAGCTAGTAGATCCTCTATTGTGTTGATTGCAACTGAACGGCGACACAGTTTGAACTTTGAACATCTGATTAGATATGGGAATGAACATATGATGGTTGAAAAGCTAAAGTAGGTATGTGTATTACCGGTCAAATGGTTGGAAGCATACAGTCCTTGCGATTTTTCTTTACTCACATTGCCATTTGTATTGTTGTTTGTGATTGCTGACCAAACCATCTAGACTATCAGTGGTTAAGTACATCTATTTAACCCCATGAGCTGGTAAGGTTATAGGATGTGCAGTATCATTTCCACAAAATTTATTTCATTAGCAGTTTTTCTATATTCAGCAAGCTAGCATTTTATATTATCTTTCTGTGTTGTAAAGATGGTGTTTTATATTCATGCAGTTCGGATTGCTGGATATCCAAGATGTGTCAGGCCCGAGTTGGAGTATCGCCAACTAGGAGATTTAGCTATGGGTTTAGTTCTTCTTCTGCATCACAAGGTGTGTGCCATCCCTTTCGACACTTGTAGGTTGCCACTGTATAGTGAATATAAGATCTGCTCTCATTGTGTCTTGGGTAAACAGACATATCCTTCTTCACACTGTGCTCTGTTAGCTTCCTTGCCGTATAGACTTTTTAGAATATTGTTTGAGATTGCATTGCAAATCTCTGAAAAAACTCTAATGTTGTGGGTTAACTGGTGTTTATTTTACATACCCATTTCATGTTCACTCTCAAGGTTGATACATATTATATCTGGAGATTCTAATCAATCAACATCTTTATGAAAATTAGTGACCAGTATCTTTATGTGAAGTTAATTATATAAATTTTATATAAAGCTGGTAGTGTCCCGAGCATATGGTTGCATGATTAAACACATTAGGTCCTAAAGTGAAAGTGACATTTTCCTTTCCTGCAGCACTGCATGAACTGTTTCACTCTATTGTATCTAGGTGGGTCACAAGTTCTTCTGTACGTTCTTATTGTTACCATTTAATGACTTTTATCAAAAACTAATTAATTCATGGACATCAGCACATTAAATTTTATTATAGCTCAAATAACGAAATCCAAAAATAAAGAATTCATTTTTGGCATCTCATGCATGAAATTTGCTCGATAGTTACTTTAAGGAAACTAGATGGTGATATATTCAGAGCCTTACTAACCAATTCCTGCATTATCTGCTTTTGCAAGAACACCTTTTTTTAGTAGAAATATGGTGGTGTTGCCACCTCCAGGAGGTGAACCTAGATCTCTCACATGGAGAGAGGAATTTTAACCAGCTGAGCTTAGGCTGATTGGCAGTTTTGTAAGAACACTTTTAACAGTAGCAGATTAAAACGTAGGCTATAAGAAGAGAAAGAAATCAGCTGGCGCAGAATGGTAATATGTGCCTTGAGGAAAAGGAAGTCAGCATTATACAGAGAAATCTAGATGCCCAGACAGGCATCTAGTTAGATGCATGGAGATTTAAATGTGTGAGAGCCTATAGGTTTGTCCCCATATATCAATACATGCATGTATGTTCATACATACTACACACATACTCTGTGGATGTAAAACAGCAAGAGATGATTTGGACATGGATGGGTTCAACTACACTGCGATGTATTCATAAGGGTGGAATACTAATTTACACTTGTGAATATATTTATCTAAATTCTGGAAATTCGCTAAGATAACTTTATGCTATGGATGATTTGATATATAATTACCATGTTGTATATGGAATGACAATCATTGAATATCCATAGATAACCATCTTCAAAATAAATAGTTCAAATTATGAGGAATCTGGGGAGTATCTGTACAATTTTTACGATCAGTTCCAGGTGTTTGTGTGCTAGATACAGGGATTTCATGCATGTATAAGTTTCCAGGTATGGTAACACATTAATGGACAGATGCATCCATAGAATAAAGGGAATGACATCAGTTAGGGAGGGCATTTTGGATTCAAAAAAGGAATATCTACTTAAAATTTTCAGATAATTAAATGCACAAAAAAAGAAGAAAGAAAAGTTGCAAAATAGGTGTAAAAGTTGGTGTTTCTATCAGAAATTTTTTTTATTATTATTAATTCTCGCTTAAGAGTTCTCTTTGCTTTTTAGATTTTTAGAAAAGCTAATGCCATTCCTGGTTCCATGAATTTCACTGCATTGGTATGTGTTAGGGGATTGGAGCATTCACCCTGACATCATATTTTAGATACCTTTTAGTGCACAGTCTTGCTCTCTATCTCAACCCAGCATCAGAAAAGTAAGGAGTTATGAATTGTCAAAGTGCCATTCCACATACATTATAGTCGGAAATTTGAGAAAAGAAAAAGGTATAGGAAACGTCAGTATAATGATTTGAGAATTAACTCAAAATGTGGCAACAAAATTAGATTGAGCTTGTTTGTGAGTCAAGGATGCAATTTCCTTGGTTGGGAGTAACACGCAACACTAGTGGAGACATCAAGGATTTAAAAGTTGGGGTACAGGCTCATGTTGGTATTAGTATGGTATGTTTCATGTTGTGTACATACCAATACAAGAAGAGACCTGCACCGACCTTTCAAATGAGCGGAAAAAGAGGATATCTCTAGTAGTTAGATGTGGTGTCAAGTAGCATGTGGTTGTGTCAAAATGATACTTAGCTGTGAAGTGCTGCATGCTGATCTCTTATTGGTCTGGAATGTAGCCAGTAGTAGCTGGTAATCTTGGCCCTTATCATCTTCAGTGGAAAAATGTAGTTGTCCTTTCTTTTTATGATGATACAGATTTATGATTTTTTCCTAGATTTAAATACATCAAAAATCTTTTGTGGTGATAAATAAGATCCACATGATAAACTTATAATTACTGATGTACCAAGGATTCCAAAATGCTATTTTTCCAGGTTTCAATTTCTATGCCAAATTGTAGCGACATCAGGAATGTAGTTTTGTCTTGCTGTCTAAAAATCTTCTGATGCTAATCACAGATTTGACATCCAAGAAATGTGTTCCATGTGACTCAAAGGATGTTCGACCAATGTCTGAACAGTCAGCAAATGAACTACTTACACAGGTTCGCTTGCAACCTCTTGTTAGGCTCCTTTCTACATTTGTTGAGTGATGATGCTTCTGACCTGCTTGTTGAAATTAGGTACAAGGTTGGAATTTGTTGAGTGACGATGGTATTATGAAGTTGCATCGATCATGGAAAGTGAAGGGTTTTACAAAAGGGTTGGAGTTATTTCAGCTCGTCACAGACGTTGCTGAGGCAGAGGGTATATTTGGTTTCACATGTTGCCAGTCAGATATAAGCTTTTGAGATATTGTTGTTTTCTTTATGTAGCATTTTCCCTCATTTCAAGTTTTCATTTTTTGCCCTCAGGGCAGTTAGTTTGCTAGGAAAAAGGCATCTAAAAATAGGTTTTCCTAAGAATTTTTTTAATCTGTTTTCTTCTAAATAGGAAAAGTCTAGAATATGAAAATTATTTTCTATTTTTGCTCCAAAATTTGACTTTGTAATTTCAGAAAAGGTTCAGGGAGACAAAGTTTAACTTTTGCAATGTACAAGTGAAGCATTTTCTATCCTCAAATCGTCAAATCTTCTGGCAAACTGAAGTGACATTTAGGATGAATCTTTGCAAGGAGTTTTTGATTGAGTTTTGAGTTAGTTTAGGACCCTATGTTAGTCGCCACATTGGCATTTTTTTTTTTTTTAAGTACTTAAAATTGTTCTAGAGCTCTTGACTGGCCATAGCCACTTCTTGAAGATAAAAGTGGTATCTTGTCCTTTATTAATTCTATAGAAGGTTCATATCTTAATCTTGTGGTATCTTGTGGACCACCAATAGCATCTCTTAGTGGAAAACTGTTTGGTGCCAAACTTGAGATCAACCCAGAAAAATGCAGAACAAAACTGTTCAAATGGATTCACCATAAAAGCATCAGTATAAACACCAATTAAATTCTGTAATCACTTCTTGCATCTTTCATCTGATTTTGTGCTGGTGAAATTTTCATACTGACTATGACGATAGTTCTATCTCGACATTTTCTGTAGCCATCCAATGATGTTGAATCTATATAGTCCTTGGCTGAATCATCTACTTTTTTAACAATGAAGTGGTACCTGACAGAATATGGGTGTAGGTGTGTTTATAGTTGTATCTCAACATTTTGCATAGCTATCCAATGATCTTGAGTCTGTACTTGGGTTCCATAATCATTTAGTATTTTAAAAGTGAAGTGGTATGTTAGCATTATATGGAATATATGCATGCATGCATGTATAATGATAGATCTATTTCAACATTTTCCATTGCCATCCAATGATGCTGAATGTATATAGTACTTGGGTTAAAAAATCATCCAGTCTTTTGAAGGTGAATTGGTAGATGTCAGCCTTATACAGAATATATGTATATTTTTATGTAGAATGCAATTTCAAAACTTCTTCATACTATATCAGTATCTTAACTTTTCTAATAGCTTTCATGATTTCACCTATTATCGTGTATTTATTGTTTAACTTGTTCTTTGATCCAAGACCAAGAAAACCATGGGACTGTGATGATGAAATGCCGTATGTTGAAAAAAGATTATATGGATCTTAAACAGATGGAAGCTAAATTATTTGGTACTATCATGTAATTATTGTTTAACTCGTTCTTTGATCTGACACCAAGAAAACCATGGGATTATGACTGATCTCCACTTCTGATTAAATATCATCCTTGCCAATCAATTCGTGGTGTATCATTTTGTATTATTTGATATTGACCCTAAATTGCAGGAGCTATAAGCCAAAAAGTAGTTCATATATTACATCTTTGATGGTCTTCTTCAGACATTTGGAATGAATAATTTCAGATGTACTTTGAGTGTTCAAATAATTTTATTTGTAATTGATCTATATAAGAAGATGCTTTTCAAATTTAATTTTCAAATGTGGTTCCCATTTTTTTAATATATGTTCTGGCAACATATGTCCTTTTTCAGGTCATCATCCTGACCTTCATCTAGTTGGTTGGAACAACGTCAAAATTGATATATGGACTCATTCAGTTGGTAAGAAGTTGTTAATTCGCTCTAGTTTTGTCTTTTAAACAGATAAATCTTTTCCTTCTTGGATCATGAATGCCGAAGAGCTTATGCTCTCATTCTGACGAGGGTGCTTGTGGTGTTTTACTTTTCATATTTATTTTAGAAAAAACCTTAAAAGGAGTTGGCCTTTTCTGAACATCTCTCTTTCACTGTATAATATGTCATTGACTCTACTAAGTATCATAGTCAAGGTTTTGAAAACAAGTACTGGGGGGTATATTGGTTTTCTGAAAAACCAGTACGGTATGAGATATCAACGCATGGTATAGGACTGCATCCTGTGCCGACATTGAGGATTCTTTGGATTTGAAAATTTGTATACCATTGCAAATTGCAAGAAAATGGTTTTGGCTTACTTTATATTGGAGATGTATCTCCTTTCCAGTTTTTGGAGGTAAGAATGTCGGTGCACAAGCCAATCAGTTACCTTACTGGACCTGGTGGAAGATTCACATCAAATTTCTTCTGCTATGGCCTGTAATGATGAGATGATAATTGATGTAGATGTTTACCTGCAGTAGAACCTTATTTTAGACCATTAAAGCCTGCTTATTTTCACACCAAAATGTTGGCTGGATGGACAAAGTAGCAGCAACAAATTCACAAATCCTGAAACTATTGCACATGTATATGCATTAACACATGTTCATACGTTTTAGGTCTTCAACAGTAAATTTATCAATGTGAAAACAACTTCTCTCTATTTTCTGTCATTTATAGATTCAATCCTTTTTTTCTATCGTGATATAAAAAAACCAGAGGTTCCACTTACAGCAAATTCTTTTTTTTTTTCTCCTAGTAATTTGACCAGGCCGGGAAACTTACTAATAAAAATAGTCAGCATATCATATAAACTATCCATTATCTGAAATTAGTTTAGAGCATTCTATGAACTTTTTTTAACTATATTAAATGCCTGCATGAATAGCACCAAGCGACTTATGTGACAGTACATGGTTTATATTCAATGCAATTACCATGAAATTATAATTAAAAATGTTTCCTTTTTCATCTCTTAAAACTGTATTGCTTTTTGTTACATGCAGGAGGATTGACTGAAAATGATTTCATACTTGCTGCCAAGATCAATTCTCTCCATGTGGAACATCTTCTAAGAAGGAAAGCTGCTGCTTAGGAATATGCATATGGAATTCATGCGGTGACTTGATATACTATTAATCTTGTGCTCTAGTTGTAGAGGTTACTTGTTGCATTTTTAGCATGGCATATGTGGGTGATGATATCATTGCATAGGCCAAACTTTGTCATGCATGTCTTGCTTCCGTGTTAGGCAATGTCTATATTACGGATCATTGTATGGATAATTGCATGAAACCTGTTGCTTTAAGACAAGAAATTCTACAACAGTTGATGGATTGTGAATATGATGTAATTGTTTCATGTGACATGAGACAACTAACAATTTGCTCCTATGTGCTAAAGCTAAGATGGAAAGAGAACTGGTTCGAGACTATAAGAGTTCAAGCATAACATATATTATATCAAGGTTGGATATTGAAGTGCTTGGAGAGTCGACAGCCATATTGAAATGGCATCCCTTGTAAGGAAAAAGCTAGAATATTTATGCAATAGAAAATAGAGAAATTCTAAAAAAAAAATAGGAAAATGCCCATTCAGTTCCCTAATTAATCAGTCAGAATGTTAGTTAGTTCCTTGCTTGGCTAGGGAACAATTAGGCATTGGCAATAAACTGGAAGCACATCTAGCTATCAATGTTTACTCTTTATTTGGTAAGAAGGATGGATTGGAAGAAAGATGAAGAGAGGAGAAAGATGGATGGATCTTCTATCTATCTTATTATATAATCGATAAAATATGAAAGGATGTATAATAATGATTCTTTTTATTATTTGGTATAGGAGAAATGAAAAGAAGAAATAATGATATTTATATATCATTTTTATTAAATTATCTTTTGATAAAATATATTTTATTATCAATTTATAATATTTATGTATATGAAAGAAGTAAGCAATGTATGTAATTATAATTGATATAATTTATAATTATATAAAAATTATATGAATATTTTAATTTAATTAAATAAATATTAATAAATTAAATTATTTATATACATTAAATATATAAATAAATAATTTATAATTTAATTTAAATAGTTAATTAATTTTATATAAATTATTAATAAAGAAAAGTGGATATAAATAAAAAATATAATATAATTCTAATTATTTAATTATAATTATAGAATTATATATTAAAATTAAAATAATTTATAATAAAATTCAATTGCATGGGATTAATAGTATAAAAATAAAAATATATAAAAGTAATATGGATGAAAAAATAAAGAAGTGTTATAGTTTGTTTAAAAATTAAAAGGGATGATTTTGTTAATGCAAAACTTTATCTTTTCTCATCCTTTTAATTTGGGAAGATGCAAATTGATGGTCCAGAGTAAATGGACAATCTCTTCTTTTATCCATCTCTCCTAAATTTGTTTGAAACAAATAATGGATAGAGGTTATCTATCCTTTCAATCACGTCCATCCTCCTTCCTATAATTCCAACTCAACACAAGGCTAATGTCTGTCAAGTGTTATAAAAAATTGAATTCCTAAATGTAATTGATTAAGAAAATTGAATGAAATCTAGTTATCAGTGGCCTCTTTAGCGGGAAAAAAAAGTGTAACAGGATATGTTGGAATTTTGAAAAGAAAATCAAAGGAACAATGTAAAATTTACGTAGACAAACACATATTCTTAGACTAACATATAAGCAACACAAAAACATTCGCTCCAAACAAAAAATCTTAAAAGCATAAAATGTGAATTAAAATAGAACCAAATCATGATTTCTTTTTGAAAAAAAGGAATAGGGAATATAATGTGATGCACCACACATCTATACAGGAACTATACTAGTAGATATTATAGCTCCAAGCCCAGATAATTTTGCTTCATGATTATGTTACTTATCTTCACAATCTTTCCATCTATCCATTCTCCTATTCTAGAACCCTATCACCGAATCACCCACTTTGCCAAGGATGGCAGTTTCATCCGGTTCGTCAAGTATCCAATCCAACCGAAATGAGATAGATTTTATTTGATCTGATTAAAATTTGGGAATGTATGGATTTAAAAAAATCTTGATATATTCCATGTCAAATTGATCCGATCCGATCTATCCTTTTTTTTTTTGATAGAAAAAAGAATAGGAGGTTTTACCCGGTGTAGCTTTTCATTCTGGTCCCCAGCCTGCTAGATCTTTGTTCGATGCAGGTCACAAGTTTTCGTGTAACTTTTTCATCAACTGGTAAGTACGTTAGTCTAGTCCCACTACAGTACCGGAGTATCAGTCGCTCTATCTTTCAGTCACGTATATTTAAAATTTTAAAATTTAATTAAATTATTTAAAAAATTATATCTCGAATATACATGATCAATAAATAAATATATAAGAAGGAATCATATCATTAATAACCGCGCAATCATCGTAGCGGTGATATTCACTATTTATCTGCCTACCCGGCTGATATCATCGTAGCGGTGATATTCACTCTTTATCTGCCTACCCGGCTACTCCTCTTATCTATCCAATTCGATCCCTTCCATCTATCCAACCTCACGCCACCGATCCTTTTTACTTATCCGAGGCGGGTACGGGTATAATATTTTTAACCATGAGCCGGGTGCGTATATTAGCCTCCCCGTCCCACACCCTAACATTGCCATCCGTACTCTTCGCCCTGGTCCGCTCCCGCTCTCGTCCGCCTCCCCGTCTTCCATATCCGCCTCCTTGCCGCCCGTGGCCTCGCCATTACCGGCCAGCCGGGCTTGGCTTTGCCCTCTTCCACCAAACAGTCCTCGAACGAGGGACTGGAGCGCCGCCCAACTCCATCACGACCTTTCCCTTCGTTCTCAAGGCTTCTTCTAGCCTCGAAGCAATCGAAGAGAGTCAGGTCCATGATGGTCTATATATACGGGTTGCAAGCTGATCCATTCATTCACAATTTATCGATTAATTCAAGTTATGGGGATCATTTTATTGCTCGCCAGGTGTTTGATAGAATGCCTCAGCGAGATGTCGTCCGCGAATTCGGTAATATGAGGTTTGCTGAATTTGGGGTTCATAGGAGAGGCCGGGAAGAAGCTTGTTGAAATCCTGTAAAAATAATAATAATAATAATAAATAAATAAATAAAAAGAAATTTGTTTGATCAGGGCCTTCAAAGAACTTCATCACGTGCAACACCATGTTCGGCAGGTATCGTAGTTCTGGTTCGATGGACGAAGCTCGCTTTTTCGTTTGATCAGATGCCATCAGAGATGAAGGAGATTCCTCGATGAGATGCTCGTGACTCGTGCGAATGATCGAAGCCAACGCCTTTGCTCCAGCGAGCGTGCTTTCAGCCTTTCTCCTGTCTGTCTCATGGCCCCTGCAACAAGGTGAATGGATCCCTGGTTATGTTAATAGGAAGTGGATTATATTGGATGCTGCATGAGGATGGATGAGGAGTCTCTTGTCCTGTTTTATTACCAGCAGGGAGGAGGAGGAGAGGGAGACCGAATGCATGGGGCTCTGTAATCGTAAAACATGGCATTCATGGTTGATGATGATGGTAGAGAAGCTCCACAGCTATTTTCCCGGATGGCATCGGAGGTCACCTGTTTTAGTGTATTCTTGCTGCCTGTGCTCGCTCATCCAGGGTTGGTCAAGGACAGGCTCGAGTTGCTTTCACTTAATAATGAGCACGGTACACGATTTATAGAACCAACAGCTATGCATGTCACATGCATGCATGGTTGTTCATCTTCCATGCTAGGTGGGCAGCTAGATGAGGCTTCCTTCAAGTAGGCATGGGAACATTGAATGCGTGAGAATATAGAAAATCACGTCCTTGAGCTTTGGTCCCCATGACACTCGCTGCTATTTGGTTTTGCTGAACAGGTGTACCTCAGAAGTTACCTCAGAAGTGGCAGGTGGGATGCTTAGGAGAATGTCATGGGCAAGCGAGATCAAATGAAATCTACCATTTTTTTTGCACTGTACAAATGGTGGAAACTTTTTTTCTTTTTTATCATATATATATATATATATATATATATATATATATATATTTTTTTTTAGGTGGATAAATATCATAACTATTCGATCAAAAAGCTTGCCCATAGCTTTTCTAGATGGATAAATTATTTTTTTCATAGATAATAGTTATCTACTAAAAAGAAAAAAAAGCCTTATCGATCTAAAAAAAAATGGATAAATCATTATTTCCATGAATTATTTTTTTAATTTTATCTTCGTTATATTTTTAACCATATAATAATGATGTAATTATATAATAATAATATAATATGATATAATGTTAATACAATATATTTTGTAATAATATATTATGTTATTATAATAAATTCAATATAATATTATTAACATGATTAATTTTTTATTTTAAAATAATTTATCATTATTATAAATTATATTATATGATATATAATGTAATATAGTATATAATTATAATATTATAGTAAAATAAAATATATTATTGATATTATATTATATATTATGATATATTAAATTATATATAATATAACGCATATTATAATTTATATAATAGATATATTTATATAATAAAGGGTATTATGGAAAATATGGATAGGTCATCATAGCTTACTTGGTAAAATAGTCATGCAAAAGAGCATGGATATTAAATTTTGAAACTATTTTTCGATACATAAAAGAATATGGATAAATTAATTTTTTATTTAAATATTGCATGAGAAATACTTATCCCAAAAAGTAGAGATTTGTAAGTTATTTATCCTCCAAAGAACAATTCTTAGTGAAACATGGATGTAATTCAAAAGGCAAAGCAAGGCGGCAAGAGTGGTTATTTATAGATAATTCTTATAACACGATAGACTTTGCATGAATAGTCGAACTACATGGCCTTTGAAAGGCGAATGTGAGCAGGCGGGAGGAAGGAGCCATCTATTTGAGCAGCTAAGCTATGCGTGATCTAGGCAGACATCATATATGCAAGGCTCACTTTGGAGGTTGATCTTGTGGTGGATTCGATGTGGGAACAGATAAGGGAAGCTATTATGCACCCGCTCTTCCATGACGCTTAGAGATTGGTCGGGAAATGTGCATTCGTGAATATAAAGCATATCTATCACAAGATACATAGAACTATGAACTGGGTTGTCCTTCGTAACATAGTACTTTGAAAGGGACTTTATAAACTGATGTGGTAATTGTTTTTATAATTTTTCATGGCATTTTTTTTTAAAAAAATTTTGAGGGGATTTTTTTATTTTTATTTATACTGGACATGTATGAGTACTCTATTTTATAAAAAAAGATTTTATTTAAAAAAAGAATGGTGAGTGCTATTTTATAAATAGTTTTAACTTTCTTATTGATCAATTGATCACAAGCAAAAATACATGGGGCTAAACAAATGTTAATTGCCATATCCCTTTTCGAGCTTAAACTATCCTCTACTGCCAAGGGAGAGTCCATCGCCTATTTTGACAAACAGATCAGGTATAGTTGGTGTGAGTGAGAGGTCAGGGTATTCCCTTTGTCCCCGATATGCTGGCCGGCGTCTTAGTGGTGTCAGGTTGATGTACTTATTATTAGGTGGAGAGAGGCTGCGCGAATCTGAGCGCCTCGTATCGAACATTACTTAGCAGGATGGGGGCCTGCGGGGATAGCTACACCGGAATTTATCCTCTCATATATATTTTTTTCATAAAAAAAAAAAAAAAAAAAACTAGGTCATTGATTGATTTATGTCGATGTCCTTCAAATCTAGTTTATTTTTTTTGAATCGAATCTCAGGCAGGAATGCCAAATTTCGTTAAATTTTGTTGCAAGTTTTAGTTCCAAGACTATAAATAAAAATACCATCCTCAATTAAAATGCAAGGATCCACGGAGAGCTATAACGTTTGATGTAAAATGAAAAATCCCCGGTCTTGAGAACGATATTCTGAAAGTCCACTCAAATTATACGAATTTAAACGTAAAATTACCAAAAAAGGAATGTGCATAGCTGTGCTCTCTTCTTTTAACACGACAGGCCCATTGATTTGACATAAGACCTTTTCTTGGCAAGGGAAAAAAAAAAAAAAAACCCTACCACAAAGGATATGAACGGTCACCAACCACCTTGGTTTGAAACTATCCAGGTCCAATATTTGTACCAAACTCCACTCGGATCTTTCCAAAATGTTTCATGCAACAATACCGGATTTCATTCAAAAGTTTGGATCTTTTACAGTACAATTTTTTTTTTTTTTTGGTACCATAAAGTTTTGTGATAGCGATCATATCATTTATCTTAACAATGGATGGATGGCTCCCATTTATTTAAAAAATATATTTTTATACTTTTAGTGCGATTCACCACCGTTCAAAAAAGAAACCGCATTTCTTCCAAAGAGATGAAATGATCCGTTTCCTCTCGCAAATGCTAAGGACCGTCTAATTCTCCTAGATGATGCGGAATATATGTACATGGTTTTCCTGGCAGACAGCTATAAATTAATAGCTACGTTACTACAAGTTTAGAGACCTGGTAGATCGAGGGCATAAAATTTTAAGGTAATGCCACCTTGTTTCTTGGTTTTTTTTTTTTTTTTTTAAAAAAAAAAAAAGCTCTCTCGCCCAAAGAAGTGCCCTTTCCTCCGACTCCAGGGAAAAGATAACCAATGGTATTATTATTTTAGAGCGAGGGTTATATAATGGGAGGCGGAGGGCGGTGGAGGGTTTAGGTCGGCTTGCGGGAGGAGAGATATAACCCCCATCACTTCGTCCGGCGAGGAAAGGGAGAGCGAGAGAGTGAAAGAAGGGGAAAAAAAAGGAGGGAGCTTTATCCTTTCGGGGAGAGGGAGGGGAGGAGGGTAGGATGAGCGGAGGCAGTGGCGGAGGGGGGAGCAGGGGCAACGGGGTGGCGGCCGGCCCGATCCCGGCGATATCGAGGAAGCTGGTGCAGAGCGTGAAGGAGATCGTGAACTGCCCGGAGTCGGAGATCTACTCCATGCTCAAGGAGTGTAACATGGACCCCAACGAGGCCGTCCACCGACTCCTCTCCCAAGGTGCCGCCTCCACCTCTAGTCGTTCCTTTTCCCTCGTTTGGCCCTTCTTTTGATGTGTATGTCCGTAGAATGGCCGGGAATTGAGGGAATAGCGAGAAAGGGGGCATCTTGGAGGCGAGGAAGCAGCCCTTTTAGGTTTTTTGTTTGGTTTTAGGTTTAGTCTGTTAGAAAAAGAGATAATGGGTAGAAAATCTTCCATGTTTGGCTCTTTTCCGGCTTTGATCTAACAAAAGAGAAAAAAAAAAAATCCAATTTTGTTTTTGGAGATAGCTCTTATGACGTTGGATTTCAGTTTATTTTCCTCTTTTGAGTTTTTTGTTTCGATTTTTGTTGATGCACCATGCTTTACTCTTTTCTCTGTTCCCGTTTCCTTGAATATGTCTGTAGAACAATTAGTAGTATAAGAACTTCCAAGAAAGTGGGCATCTTTTTGGGGAAAAGATGTGGTTTATTGGCTGGAATGAGATAATGGGCGGGGTGTCACTTTTGTCGTTTTTCTGCTTTGTTATAGTGAAACATTCGGTTTCGTTGGTGGGTTTCAGTCCGTGGCATGTTTATTTTCTCAGAAGAGTGCTACTTGTGTGGAGTGTGAGATTCTTTTTCCTTCTTTGTTTTTGTAGTGTTTCTTTGCGGTTCTCACGATTAAGTTTAGTTAATGCCTCGCTTCTTATCTTGTTTGCTTCTACTAATCAGTGAGGAAACATATAAGAAAGAAGATCCTTTTGTTTTGTTTCCAAACTTCGTAGAGTTGGGTCTTTTGTCGTATTTTTCTTTGAGGAGATTGGTTGGTTTTATTGTGGGCTATTTCAATAATATTCTGGCGTTCAATTATATTTGTAGTTTATGTATAGAATTTAGTTTGGATCTTGTTGTTTTACGGAAGGTGATTCCCTTTTTTGCCCTGAGATATCACTGCTTTATTTTCCTTGAGTATCGGCAGACTAAATTCTTCTATTCTGTAAATTAAGCGACTCTTGCATGCATCACATAAAAAATATTCCTGAATAAGCCAAAATTACATACAGACATCCATGCACTGCATGAACATTTATGTTAGTATCCACTTTAGCTGTGTAGCTCTATTTCTACTTGAGATATCTTCATCTATTTGCTTTTCTCTTTGATGATTTAAGACAATGGGCCTCTGCTTTGATGTTGGGCTTCCTATTTCTGCCCCTTCAATGTACTCCATGTAGAATGACTTCACCTTTGCTATTCTTAATTGCATTATTTTTCATCAAAACTAATTAAACTTGGTGTGCCTGTGTAGTTTATGCTGCATCTCTTTAACTACCAGATACACTTACATTTTTTTCGAGACCAATCAATGTGCTTAAGCCTTTTAAGATATCATTCAAAGTATTTCCGTCTATCATTTGTGACGAACTCGCAATCTTAGTGTACAAAATATAAGAAGGGATATCACATAGGCTACCAATATTTAAAGTACAAAAAACTGGGAAAGTTTGTTTCTGGACACTTTGATTCATGTTTTCTTACTCTATAGATGATTTAATAAAGACTTTATGCTTCGTAGCAAAATGCTAATATTTCTTTTGTACTTCTTGTTTAGAATATTTATCCAACTCTTGCTCTTCTTCATGATTTTCTCTCTTCTTTCTGATGACTTGCAAGAGGTGATGAAAAGTGATATTATGAAGGCGTTTTAGGAAGTAGCATTATTAATCAGTGTTTTGCGATAACCTGAACAATACTTTCTTTGTTTTTTTAGAGTAGTTTTGCCTGGCAAGATTTCTTTGGGTTTGATGCCTGTGATACTTAAACTTCAATTTTGGTATGTTGATGAAGTTTTGATATTTAAGAATTGCGTTGCCTTGGTAATTTACTATGTTATGAGACCTTTGTGGGGGACCTGAAGCTTCTGTAAAATGAAAGATGTGTATAAGAAGGCCAGGCTAAATATAATGTCTGAGATTGGTCGCATGTTAGGTTTGTCGAAGATCTTTGCTCCAAGCAATGCTTTTTCCAATGTTTGTTCATTTTGGCTTCATGACTCAAATTTCTTGAAGGGACTGGCTTTTTGTAAGCTTTATAGCAAAATTAAGATCCAAGAGTTTTCAAGTAAATATGTTTAAGTTATTGTTTGTCAAAAAGAACTTTTATATGAAATAAAAACTACTGGCTTATTGTCTTTTCCCCCTCAATATCTGGTTTTGGCCACTTTTTAACATTCAGCTGATAAGTAAGCAGACTGAAACTTTGGGTATCCGATTTAGGTTTGACTGGCTCTAGATGTTTGGTCTGGACCAGTTTTCCCTTAGTGGTCATTTATGTTGTGAAAAAATTATGCACATGGTTGAGAGTCTAAGGCTTATTGTAGTGACCAATATCCCTGGTCACACTGTACAAACCTGATAAGATACTGTTATAGTATGGGGCTCAATACATTACTGTATTGATATTGTCTTGCCTCTAGCTACGTACCATGCATTGGTATGGTGTGTATTGTATTGACCTAACTTGCACAGTAAGCTACTGGTATATGGTCTAGTAACGATATTGAAAACCTAGGATAGTCTATTTAAAATGAAATTCAATTTCTCAATGCTCTTTAGAACATGTAGAAAGTACTTCCCGATTGTTTCATTCATTGTTTCAATTTTAATCATGATTTTTTTAATCACTTGCTTTCAAAGGATAATAAAATGTGCTTTTAAGTTGAAAAATGTTGGTTGCATATGTGTTTGTCTTTTTTTTCTGTTGGTTATTCTCTAGTACAGCGCCTATTGTTACAAGTTATTTGTTGATAACATAGTTCTGAAATCATCAGATGCATATATATTTTGATACATTATGAGCATCTTTGCTGCTGTAATCAAATGAGAGAGGGCAAGTAGTTCAAGATGTAGCATATAATCCAGGGCTATGTGCATACAGCTTTTCCATGCTATTAGTAATTTATAATTAATTTAGTGCTTGTCAAATGTGTAGATACTTTTCATGAGGTGAAGAGCAAACGTGACAAGAAAAAGGAGGTCAGTTTAACTATTATTTAATCATAGATGCTGCAAATTATGCTCCAGTCATTAGGGATGATAGGATATACTCTTTTATCTTTTTTTTTTTAATAACAAACATTTTCAGTTTGCATTTCTGAAGTTGGTTTGTAGTTTTGCACATCTTGTATGCTTCACAACCATTGGCTGACAACAAGGATTTTTTAATTCATAAGTGAATTTAACATTTCTTGAATGCTTTTATAATATATTTTTTGTGTTTCCTACCTTTTGTCTTTTCATGTTTAGATCAAAGAAACTCCAGAATCCAAGTCTCGAGTGGTGAATAGTTCAGGCCGTGGAGCTAGGGGTGGTATTGACCGCATGGGACGCAATAGTTCTACACAATCTAGTTCAAGTGGTATGTGGGCATGTCATGTTGTTCTTCTTGTACACCAAAGAATGTTATCTAAAACTTGTAATTTTGTATGCTCTTTTTTCTCTTTTTGGTTGCACTCTATTAGATTATGGAGTTTCTCGTGGCAAAGCTACAAACAAGAAAGAAAATGGGACTACTAGTGTTCCTACCTCATCAATCTTGGGATCTGGCATAGTTGCAAGTAATCCTAATCGAAGGCCAACAATTTCAAGGTTAGTATTTTCTAAACTTTATTGGAAGGTATTTACTTGCTTCCAGAAATCGAGAATTAAAATGTTCTACTTCTTGAACCAAACATATTTTGTTGATGGACTATTGCCCTATCCTATTCAAGTTTCATGACTATTAAACTTTTAATTGCTGTCTAGTACTTGCTAATTGCCTATTTGTGTAGCTTGAAACTGCCATCTTATGGGACATGGACACATCATTGCCTAAATGCTTTTATTGGCTATGTTTTGTTGATGCAACTTCATTTCTTATTTGCCTAGGTATATCTCAATGACATTCTTTTGAGCTTCTCTTGGTTTACATTTGGAGTACATTGATAGATAGATAAAATGAGATGGAACATGACGTCCATTTTATCAACCCATACTAACCATACCCTACCATGCTTGTAAGTTTCTAGTTGTGGTATTGAGGTTTGGTTTGGCATACGAGTCGAACAGATCACTACCAGTCTAAACCAGGCAGAACCTCCCCATACCTCCTGGTACTGCCCTGTAGAACATGGTACCACCCTGTACCAGGATGTGGATTGTATCGAACCAACCCGTACCATCCAGATGTGTCATGATAAAAAGTAAGTAAAGGGGTCTGGCATATCTTGGTATGTGGTGCACAGCAAACCATATCCATCATACTATGCCAAACCGATAATGTACCATTATGGTACTCGATAATTGGATCGCGGACCTTGAATACAATCTAATTAATCACAAGATTCAAAAGCTTGGTTTTGATATTGGCTAGGCATCCAAATGAATTTAGTTTCTAAAGTTTTGGCTGTTTTAGAAATTTATAATGTCAGTGATGATAGTTTTAGCCAGAAAATAGTTCCACAAATAGCAAAATAAGGGAAGTATCAGAAAATTGAATAAAAATTAACAAGATAAGAAAATTGAATCTGCAGCATTTTAAGATATGCTTTTTTGTGAATTTCATATGTATCATTTTCAATGGTTTCATGCCGAGAATAGAAACTTCATTACTTATAAAGAAAGAGAAGATAAACATCGTATTTCACATCATTTGGTAAATGATTTAAAAATTTATTGTTTGATGTCAACTTACCATGTGGTGATCTGAACAACCATTGATTTGAGCTTGAGCTTTAGGATAACCAAATCTATTAAAGAATTGATTGCTTTAAATTTCTTTGAACCCTTTTTTTTTTAACAAGATTTGCAAAGTTCGTGCTTAGTTCTGACAAAATGTTTCTCGGAACTCATAGAAATGAAAAAATGACTATATAACCACTCATATTGTCATGCATGAACTGGTGTCAGCCAAAAGAGCAAAACTGATTATGGTTTTGGATTGATTATGATTGAAATCAAAACATCATGGTATTGGTTTTCAAGTTTGTTTGAAACATTAAACCATGATCTACTACATACTCTAGCAAAAAGATCATGCACACTTTAGGCCAGACTTAAACCCAAAAATTTGTGTAAGTTTGTTGCCCTTGAACCAATGCTATTGACAAGAGCATGTTTGGATGGCTACCATTTTGGTTTATGTGATTTTTAAGTTACATAATGCCCCAGTGATTTTAGCATGGTTTTCTATCTCTGCGCAACTCTATTCTGAATTTTGACTCATGAGATATCCTGTAGTTGTTAAAATCAGGTAATTTAGTGGTTGATGTTCTTTTGTAGTTGAGATATTCAGATGCTTGAAAACTTTAACGAAGTGTTAGAGGAACACTGTCTAAAAAAAACACAATATGGTCTGAATTTGAAAGGCTATAATACTGCAATTCTAGTGTTTGAATAATCATATATAAACAAGAAGCCTTCACATTAAGTGTTTGGTTCCATATTAACACTAAATTTTGTTGCCACTAATTGGAAGCGTGTATTTTGTACTACCTTTGATAAGTTAAAACACTGACTAGTACATACCCTGGGTCCAACTTGGTCATCTTCATATTGATCTACTCAAGCTGGTGAACATGGCCATTTCTGTTTCATAATAGATAATTTAAGAGCAGATATTGCTGTTCCATCACTACATCATGTCTAGATCAGTTGATCTTTTCTCAATTTTGCCTCAAGCACCTTTTATGCAATTATACCTCCTGCATTGGTGCAGTCTTGGCTGGTAAGAAAATGAGTTTTGGATACGTGCTGTCAGGGGAGATTCCCAGCATGTTGTTTACATTCAAAACTGATATAACTCGTTCTAATTATTTTTGTATGTAATTACTCAGGGTATCTTTTTTTAAAAAAATAACTTACATTATACATTACTCTCTATATTCAAAATCAAATGATTTACATTTATTTTTTTGCAGCTCTGACGGCTTATTTCTCTTGGCTTACTAACATGTTGGTAATCAGTTATGATGATCATTTAATGGAACTTTCAATTTTCTTCAATTAAATATTCTTCCTCTTATGTTGCAGTGATTCTGCTTCAATGGAAAATACAATGCAAGCAACAAGCTTATCTGAAGGAATTCTTCCACCCTTGCAACCTTCATCTGGATTTCAACAGAATTGGTTGGGGAAGCCAGGTCATGTCTCGTTGGCTGATATTGTGAAGATGGGCAGACCTCAAGGCAAACCTTCTAATGCACCTCTTGTAGCAAGTGACAGGTCCTCCACAATGCAAAATGTTGCCATGTCACACATATCCCACCAAAGTATTAAGCAATCTCCAACCACAGTTCTTCCATTGGAGTCAGATCAGAAAGTACACTCTGCTCAGAATCCTGTTTCACAGGTTACAGAGACTGTTCATGATATTGGCGTTGCTGATGGCCAGCATAGATCTCGTGAGGATTGGTCTGTAGTTGATGAGCCACCAGCAGGAAGTGGGTCAGTTATGCCAGAAACATCTGACACGGCTGTTTATGCTGACCTATCAACCTCATCAACATTGCTTGTTGATGGAGTTCTGCATGTAAATCCTCATCTAGATGAGATTGAAATACTAGAGGGAAATGTTAACAGTGGAGGTCTACCAGCAGAATCCATTAGATCGACAGCTCTCTCTGACAGACATATACAACTGGATAATTCTGGAGAGAGTTCACATTTGAATGATGGCTTATTGAAGAACATAAATTCCTACCAGACTCAAAGGCATGCATTTGAGGAACATGAAGGTACCATTGGATATCAAATTTTGGCTTTCTTCTTTTTCTATTTATCATATACTATTGCTGTTATTAGTAGTGCGCTGTTGGTCATATTTTTGGGATTCTTGAATTATTGCAATTTTAATGAGGCAAAGTTATTTTCACTGGCACATGCTTTTAAATATAGTTGGTATATGCTTTTAATATAGCTAATGAAACAGATGATTGCCAATTTTGACATTTCATGGTAATAGTAGTAGGTTACATCTTTATGAACCTTAATTTGATATGAACTGAGTTTTCTTCCATGCAATCACAAATGTCAACCAAAGTTTAGTTTCATGCAGCACAAAATATTTTTGAGATTGATACGGAGGTCAAGTTCATCAAACATTAATAAATAATATTAGTTATACAATTATGCATATAAATCCTAATAACTTTGTTCTTGGATGGCTTTTTTGCTGAGTACTTTTAAAGTATTCTAGACCAGCCTTTACATCAACCACAATCATTACCCATTTGTATGGGACTGGCTTTGTGGATCAGGATATGATTTACCAAGATTCAAATAACATATACAACCTTGTGCAGTAAATTTGTGCTGAATTCCTAGCCAAGGCACCTTTGGACAATGGCGGGTCTACCTTTCAAGCTAGATGCCCGCAGGTGTATAAGATGCCCTATTCTGTTGGTGACACAGTTCAACCTTGTGACATCAAGGAGTTGTCTGCCAAGGTAACTCTAGTCTTAAATGGAGTCTAGATAGAGGGAAGAAGGAAGGTTTGGCATATTAGTTTGATGGGTGAGGTACAAACTGTAATCTGAAAAGCCAACTTGGACTATTATTCTTTATTAGTTGTAATAAGGCACTAGACCAACACGTAGTAGTATACTGAAGCTTTGATCTTGAAAATAACTTATTTATTGGTGAAATTTTATTGTTTAGTTAGGGCTGAAACCAGATCGGATACTAGTGTATCCATATCCTTATTTGTTTTGTTTGACGAATACAGATACATGTATTAATCAGATACAAAAAAATATATCCATATTTATTTTAAACAGATACGGATATAAATTGGATATTTAAAATACAGTTACAAATACGAATATATGTTAGATAATTAAACTTTATGACTATGAAACCAAAGATATTATTAAGTGGAGGATAAATCAATTTAATAGAATGTTAATATGCTTATATATTTTCTTTCTTAAAAATTAATAAGTACTATATAAAATTAAATAGGGTTACAAGTCGAATTGGATAGTTGTCTATCCATATCCATATCATTTTTTTTAAGGGTTATCGATACGGATATGGATATTAGTTAGATGCTCAAATTGCTATCTATATCCGGATAGATTCGGATATAAAATCGGATTTGGTCGGATATTATCCATACTATTTTTCCCCTGTATTTAGTAGAGGCATGGTTTATACTTGGAAAAAGTATAGCAAAGGGTTTCTTTAGTTGAGATTGCGTATGTTTGAATTAAAGGAATCCATACAATCCATAAAACTAACATCCCTATGATATAATTTCTTTCATATCTATTCTTTATTCCAAGACAATCTTAAAAGAACTTGTGACATCTGGGAATATAAAATTTGTTAGAAATTTGAAAGGATCTGGCCTACATGGGTGATTTCTTAGTTATGTATTAGGTTTGTAAAAGTTTGCTTCTTGAATTCCACTTTGGTCCAAGCTTGTTTAATGCCTTGTGCTATTAAACTGTTGGTTGATACCTAGTGAGCTGTAACATGTTTGTAAAACTTTGCTTCTTGAACTGCTTTTTGCCCAAGCTTGTTATATGCTTTCTGCTATTAAAATGTTGATTGATATCAAAAAACTGTATCACACTAGTGCAGAAGGCCACAAAGTCTAGAAGTATGTCTTTGACATAATTTTTTTGGAATCTTTGAGCATGTTTTTGAACCATTCAAAATTTTACCGTTCTATTGGTTAGTTACACCTTGACACCATCACAAGTAGAAATATGCTTCATTTCATGTAAATATTATTTGCATTCGTGAGTGTGCTGCAAGTTTTCTTTGTTTTTAAAATGGGTTGGCTGGTCTATGGTATTTAACCTGGTCATGACATATCCTTGCTGGTATTTTTTTTCTTCCCTTTTACAGTTGAGGATGTCAGTGCAGAACTTTCATCAGCATCTGCAGACCTACGGCAACTAACTCTGCACACAGAGGAGCAAGGTGCAAAATCTGCTGAGGACAACCCTGCGGTAATTATTCCTGATCATCTGCAGGTTACAAATGCAGATTGCGCACATTTGAGCTTTGGTAGTTTTGGTTCTGGTGCATTTTCTGGATCTTTTCCATCCATGGCTCTGAAAAGTAACTTGGAGGTGGCCCCAGTTGCAGCAACTGCTTCTTCAATCGATCAACCAGATGCTAGGTATTATTGGTGTTCTGTTGTTTCTTGATACAAATTTGCAACATATGACAATGCATACTTGTGATGGCAGAAATCATGAGTACTACAACAATGGGCAACTGATTTCTACGTCAAATGAAGATGTAGCTGCTAAAACTGGCACAAACACAGGGAATCTGGATATGCCTTCAGCTTCACAACCTGAGGTCATCAGAAATGATACATTTGATGCTACACACGGGCTGCAATACAATTTTCCATCTGCCTCGGGTTTTGCACTCTCAAGCACATCGCAACCAAATGAAGCAGCTTATTCCTATCCACAAGGAAATACACAAATGCAGAATCTTTCCCCTTTCTCAAATCTATTGGTAAATGACTATTCCGCTCTTTGCTTTTTCGCCAAACCCAAAAAAGCTTCAATTTTATTGTGTTTTACCTTTATGAAGGATTACTAAATGTATCCAGTTTAATTATGTCTCCAATCTTGCTAATGTAAAGGCATGGGCCTTACATTATGTTTCTAACAGGATAACTTTATTGAAACAATAATGTCAATAGAACGTCAACAATATAGGGTACAGTCACATGGCTGTTTTCTAATATCCTTACATGTAATCACTTTGACTTGTCAGTTATTGTATAGTTTGCAGTATGGTCAATGTTGATGAAAGTACAGAAGTTGTCTTTAGAGATGGTACTTTTTTGATATTGCAAAGAAAATTATAGACAAGAATTCTAGACTCTACTTTGCTGTTGAATCTTAACCAAGGAAAATATTTTGAAAGCCTAAGTGGCTTCATACACCTCCCTAGCATTCAAGCTTTCTGTCTTCCCTGTCCTTTTTGAGCTTGTCAACTCAAATCCAAGACCTTCTCCATATTGGAGATGTCTTTGGCTAATGTTGCTTGCATCCGAACAATCCATACACTTTCACCTACATCCTCTGATTTTTGGCTCTTAGAGCTGCCTTTTCATTTTTGAGGCTATTCTTAATAGCTTTACCACAAAATCATGTGAACATCGCTATGGACTCTTCTTGCAATGTTTAACCTAAAACCTCATTATCTTGTTAAACAAAATGATATAGTTACATTTAATATTCTGACATCAAGAGTTGCTTTTTTCCGCACCAGAGCATATAAAAATTGTTTTCCTTATTAAGATTTCACCATAATGTAGTTCATTATCAATTTTACCAGTAGGCCGTTTTTTTTTTTTTTTTTTCAAGTTTGTATAAGATTTTAACAGCTTTTCAAGTTTTCGAAGAATATGTTATATGAAAAACGAGTTATTATATCTGCCCTCAAATACCCATTAGTTCGCCTCTCTCTGTCCCTCTAGAAGATACAGAAGGAATAACTGATTTTAATGTTTTTGTCCAATTAAGTTCATGAATTGAGTGGGTATCCTTTGAGTTGCTTTGACATTGAAATAAGGGCAAGATCTTAATCGTATGTGTAAAGTCATCATTGTGTAATTTCCAAATATGGCATTTTCGTGTCCCGTGTCAACTATTGGCATGCTCTGGCATCGAAAGATATTCTAGTCTGTGATAAGGTCAAAGTTACATGATGCATATGGGATCATTTTCATTCATAAGCCAGAATGTTTATAAATGACCATGTTGTCATGCTTGATCCATTTTAATCAGTAATATGCATCACAGGCTACAAATTCTTTTACAAACTTACATGGTAGATGTGCTAGTGTTTTTCTAAATGAATGGTATAAATAGCCTTAATGGGATTGTAGACCAAAAAAAATTGAAATTAGGTGCTCACAATGAAACTATGATATCACTGTATAATGAGATGAAGCCATGCTTAAAAGGTGCACAAGAAGATATCTAAAGGCTTAAATGGAATAGCTAATTCTCTTATTTAAGGAAGAAACCTAAAATGCAAATTAGATTAACGTCATGATTGAAAATCTTGAAGAGATTTTGGTCAGCGTATCTCCAATTTGTCAATCCAGTTGCTTGAGAATGTTTTTAGCTGTTTTAGGTTTGTGGCTGCTGAGTACAAGCCCTCACCTTCAACTTTCTGAGAATCCAATCATTGCACATTTTGATGTAGTTGATTCAGATAGGGATGGCAATGGGCCGGGTTCGGGCCGGGTGCATAACTATCCAAATCCAAACCCAACTATTCAATGCACTACCCAAACTCGGCCCAAACACTATCGGGAATGTATTTTTTTTATCCAAACCCATCTCAAATAGATATCGGGTAATCGGGTTTACCCGGTCCGAACCCAACTGAGTCATATTAAATATGTTTTCATTTTTATCAACTTTAAAATCATCTACAATTTTATAAATTATACATACATTAAACAAATAAAATTTAACTACATTTTTAGTTCAACAGCATTAATTTCATATTCAAATAAAATTTATATTATGAAGTTGGTAAACTTTTAATTATGATCTTGTTTTGAATTCACCCTGAATAGAATAGGATGTAAAAAAATTTTCAATATATATATATATATATAATGATTAGGGTATAGGGTTCAAGTATTTTAAAATTTAATAACTAATAATTATAATTAATAAAATATAAATATTAAATATATATATATATATTTAAATATTAAAATAATTCGGGCTGGGTTCGGGTCGGGTGTATATCTACCCAGTCCCGGTCCAAACTCAAAGTTAAGCATTCGGGTTTTACCTAAACCCGGCTCAAACCCAGTCAAAGCGTTGACTACCTGGCCCAATCGGGTCGGGTCGGATATCCATGGGTTTGGATTTTATTGCCGTCCCTAGATTCAGATGCAACTTGTACGGTTGGCATGATGGTCGTGCTAGATGATTAGTTGCATGTGCCGTTGTCTTTTGAATTTTCTGGTTTGGGGTTTGTCGTAAGATACCTAAATAATCTTAGGCATCTGTCCATTAGATGCTATAATTAATGTATGGTTATGCTTATATTCGAGCATTTTCATCAATTCCGAAAGTGTCACTTGTTCTTTTTATGCTTTAGATTCCTCCAAGAAGAAGATAATTTCCATGCCCAAGTACAATCGTCAAAGTCCTTCAAAATTCTATAGCATATGTTGCTGTGAAACCATAAATGGTTTTTCTGTTTTTATACGTGGGATCCCATAGTTTTATGCCTGTCTACATGTCTTCCAGGATCATGGTATCAATGCATGCTGTATTCGGGTTTCATATGCAGAATCCTCAGGATCCGTTTCTGGGTTTCAGCGGTGCATGTGAACTTGCATGAATTTGATAGTGATCTCTTGGTTCAAGGGTCACCCCTTCAGAGTGGGAAATGGATAAATCAGTCCTGTTTGATTGGATATGTTCTTTGTTTTTTTTGTGGGTTGCAGTCTCTTTACTGAGAGTGTGTTCTCCATGTTACTGAGAGTGTGTTCTCCATGGTGGAGAGATATGGTAGTCATCTTTTTGGCAGTGATAACGGAAGTTGGTTACCACAGATTGGAATAATGTTAATGTCTCTTGGGTCATGAGAAAATTCATCATGTATGACAGTGATCTCTCTCAGATGGAGAGGTGCTTGCTGTCAAATTTGAGCAATGTGTTTGATGCTTTCTTATCCGGAGAATTTTGCCTTGGGATTCTGCAGATCACTGGGTGACGTAGGGGGGAAGAAAATTTGTTGTAGCTGGTACGGAAGCTTCAGCATCTTTTCTAAAGCAAGGACCCTAAAGATATTAGGAAAGGATTAGGAGGCTTGTTGCTTGCAACATTGGATGGTGCTATACAAAATCATCCACTGGACCTAACTACATAAAAATCTTAACTAATATTGGATGAAAAACAAGTTCCTGATGTGATATGCTGCTGGCATTTCTTAGCCTGAACTTAATTACTTGAAACAACTGGAGGAAAGTGGCTTCCTCCAAAAATGTTGGTGTCCATCTTTCTAAAGCTATTTGAAGATTGACAAGTACAAATGTTTCACTTGATGTTTGTTTTTATCTCCACTTATAGTTACACAGCTCTTAACAAAGAAACAAATGATATAACAGGTTGGTTTCACTGACTCTTGTTGATCAAATAGGGGGTCAGATAGATATATGTTGTAAATGGTACCAGACAACTGTTGCCTGGCCTGACTGTTGATAATCATTTTTTAATCCAAAACTAGAACCGATTAGCTTATTTGCAGGAGACCTGGACGTGGTCACCTGATAATGATCTGGTAATATTTTACATGCATGAATATATAAATATGCATGATGTACAAAGTTCATATATTCCAATATATGCACTTCATGTTCACATTTTGCATATTGTATTATTACAAAGGGCCATGATCATTGCTTTCTACTTAGCGCAAACTACTTAAAATCGTTATGAAGATTTTGCAATTATTCACATTCTGATTTTTAATTTTTAGTGTCATCATTATAAGGATGTTAGTGACAAAAATGTATTGAAGGGGAAATGGCAAAAGTTTACAATTCATTGTAGTGCCTTCTAGGATCCAATTGTGGTCTGAACGCTCCTGATAAGGAAAACCCAAGACAAACCAGGTTTCATTTTGTGGACCAGTTAGATTTTAGGTTGGTGTAGTAGGTAGGTAGAGATGGGATGGTAGGTGATTTTTATGGTGAATATCATAAACCTCAATATAGATTTTTCTGAAGTGTATTTTCGTAAATGTTAATAAAAGAAAATATCATTAACCTTAATACTACTGGTTGCACATATCAAGTTAATGTCAAAATTCTGCGATATATTCATAACTTACCAAGGAATTAAAAATTTTAGCATTCTTATTTTTTTGGTAATGGGGCACAATTATACTGCCATTACATAACTACAGTCACTAGCATCAGAAAATAAATTGTCATGCAATAGGAGAGGCACCAACGATGCTGTGTCCCAAATCACCGAGACAGATAGCATTCTACAAATGCGGCAATTTGCTCTTGCTTGACCTTGAACAGGACTTAAGCTAGAATATTTATCATGCAATAGCATACCAACTGGTTGCGTTAAGTGTCAGATTTATTTGCTATTTGACCTCTGACTGTTATGATCATCATTCTTGATATTATCTTTTTGAAAATCACAATTTCATATACCTGAATTCTCATGTAGCTAGTGACTATCAGATCTTATTTCATTGTTCTTGTGGGAAGCTTCTGAATGACTGTAACAAAGAACATATAAACACTTGTATGAGAAAATAAGATCTGCAGCATGGTGAGTTGTGTTAATAAAGTACCAGTGCTGAGTGGTCATGATGTATAATTTAATGCTGTGTTGATATTGAGATTTTTTTTTTAAAAAAACATTTTCCCATTCGTTTAGAAGTATCATGTTGTTCAATGGTTGCTATTTTACAGTTGGTCTCCTTGTGCAAGATCTAGGCTTCTATGTCAGATCTAACATTTGAAATTGTATGATTCTCTGCAGCAACCTAATTCTCTACCCAGCAGTTTATTGGCAACAACTGTTCCACCTCTCCGAGATTTTGATCTTCCCTTCTCGCCCTTACTCAGCACGCAGTCGATGCCTGCAAAATATGATACAGCAGTGGCTTCTATTAGTGGACCAACCATTTCCATGCCTGAGGTATTCATCAACATTTTGAATTAGTTAAATTATAAGTACTTGGGCTTATGATGTGTTTTTTTTTTTTTGGGTTCTTGCCACTTGGTTTATTTAAAAGATGTGCATACACCTTCCAACAATGACAGCTGATTGTCTACTGCCACATGATGCCCTCATTTTCTTCAAATGTAATCCACTACTGGGGGCATTTAAGATCAGGTCACTAACAATCTGGGTAACAGGCTGACTAGCTTGGCTCAGGCTCTTTAAGAGTTGCCTTCAGGGAACTCAGTTCACAGTTCTCTTTTCAGTTCAAGGTTATTATTCACTTGCGTTGGCTTGATAGTGAGCAAATGCTCTTATAAATTAAGCCAACGCATGAATCTGTCATGACTTTAGCCCGACCTCAATCCCTGAGCTTAAAATCTTAAGCTTGTGCACAACTCAAAAGCCAAGCACTTGTGGGAGGAGTTGAGTTGGCTTTGCTCATACTCCTGCAATCTATAAATGTCTAGATTATCTGGGTTTGTCCATGTTAAAATTCTGTGGCCTTGACAAAGAGCAATGGAGGTGTCAATGCATCAATTATAATTAGCCTGGACTGATTTAACATGATCGGCCATCTAACCATGCTGGAATTATTAATTACACTTCCTGTCTTTTCCTACCTTAGCATCAAAGCTGTTGGTCTGCAGTTTTGAAATTGGAACTGCGTTAAAGATTAAGCTATCCTATGAAAATTTTAGTGATGTTTCATTGTCCTGACTTCTGTTTACCTTGTGCAGGCTGGGAAGCAGGGCGTTTTCTCCAACCCCCAGTCAACTCCACAAACCTTGTCCAGCACCACCCTCCCTACGGGTCCTGCTCTCCCTCAACATCTACCCGTCCACCATTACACTCAACCAACTCTTCCTTTAAGTCATTTTGCCAACATGATCAGCTTCCCCTTTCTGCCTCAGAGCTATACTTACTTGCCTTCGGCTGCCTTCCAACAACCTTACACCGGCAATGGTCCCTTCCATCAATCTCCAGCTGCAATACCAAATGCAGGCATAAAGTATACACTACCACAATACAAAAGCAGCATTTCTGTAACCAGCTTACCCCAGTCTGCTTCCGTGGCCTCAGCTTATGGAGGCTTTGGAAGCTCAGCTAACATTCCTGGAAGCTTCACCCTTAATGCTACCACCGCCTCTGCCAGCACGGCCGTCGGACTCGAGGAAGCTTTAAGCTCTCAGTACAAAGAAGCGAATCATTACATGCCTCTTCAGCAGGTAATAAAATATTAGCTCAGAATTTTAAAGCAGTCAGTAGTGAAACGTCCTTTTGACTGTTTGTTGTTCTTGGCAGGCTGATAACCCTGCCATGTGGGTTCATGGAGCTGGTTCGAGAACCATGTCGGCTTCCAGCCAGCACTTTCTACAGCTTTCAGGGTCAGAATCAGCATAGCGGGTTTCGACAAGGTCAGCAGCCCTCGCAGTTTGGAGCTCTGGGGTACCCAAATTTCTATCCCTCGCAAGTAGGAGTCTCCCAAGAACATCAGCAGAATCCGAGCGAAGGAAATCTGAACGCCTCCCAGGCCGCACCATCCCAGCCATCACACCAGATGTGGCAGCATGGTTACTGAGCGATTGCTCATGTCTCTCCAGTCTGTCAGTGCGTGCGTGTGTGTGGAAGAAATGCCTCGAGGGGGCCACCAAGCAGTTTGATCACATTGTAATTCTTGTCGAACATTTGGGTCTCTGATCAACCGTGCACAGCGGCCAAGAATTACCAAATTGGCTGCTGTCTTGGGCCTTGAGAGGTCCAATGTAATTTAGGGGTTGAGTGTGTTTTTAACTTATAGCCACGTGGGACTTATTTGAGCTGTGTTCTTTCATTTATTCTGATAAGGAGCATTATCTGCGGACTCGTTTCATGCGACGGTGAACTCTTTATCTAGCAAGGAGGCTTATCTAATTCCAGGGGAATCCACAGAGCTTTTCAGTTTTATTTGTTATTTTTTATTTTTAAAAAATAATAAATGCATGTTTTAAAAAAATATTTCGTCATTATTTTAATTTTCTTGCTATTAAAGTTTATTTTATTATTATTATTTTTTTAAAAAAGAATCAAATTGGTTTTTAACTTATAACCGCGTTTCATCACACGTTTTCTTCGCCAGCTGTGTTGGATGGCTGGGTAGCATGTGTCCGTGCTGGCGCTCCTTGCATCTACCATGCTGAACGGGGGGGTGGTGGGGCGCCGACCGACTTGGAGGAGTGGACGTCAACTCCTCTCAAAATATAAACTTACCAGTATTAATGGATCTAATTGATTTCTTTAATTATAAGAATATTATTATGGTGATTGTTGGTGCTGGAATATGTTAATGTCACAAATGCTAAAACTGACCACGCAGGTGGAATCTTTTAAAAAAGATTTAACTGTAGATGATTCTAGTACGGATCCTCCAATATTCAAGTTAGTATCGAGGAGCATAAGTAGAATTGTTACATACTTTTGGGGTCTTCCAAGGAATCCCTATTTATAAGTGCCTTATAAAGAACATTTTTATAAGTGCCTTATAAAGAACATTTTTAGAATGATAAAGATCTTAGCGAAGTCGGTAAAAAGTGACGAGACTTACCATGCAGCCTGTCAAGGATTTGTCATTTGTAAGAGACGTCCATTTCTTATTAATGAAAACTTTATCTTTTGTATCGAAATATTCGTGTCCTTTAATTATAACATTGTTCATTATATGAAACTAGTTATGCCTCTTGATTATAAAAATTTGGTAGTGATTAGCGATCATGAGATGTGTTATAAATTATTAGGCAGTCTGGGTGTAGAGATGAGCATCAATTGAGCCAACACTTAGATGACTAAGAAAGTACAGCTTGAAGAGGCTTGGTCAGCTTGAAGATACTTGGTCGGGTTGAATATGCTTGGTTGGCCTCGGAGACGGACCACACAAACTTTTCTAGAATGAGCCAAAAAAATATAAAAATATTAATAAATAATAAAATTAATTTAAATATTTTTTTATAAAAATATTATTTTAATTAAATTCGTGCCCAGGATGTGCTGGATGCATGCTTGTGCCATGCCCGTCGACACTTGAGTCCTGCATGTATGAGGTGCGAGTATTGGCCTGCTACTGCCTTGCGCATGGGGTGCTCATCCTGACCATCTTAGACTCGCATTCGGGGTACACTGGGTGCACACCCCGTGCCGTGCTTGCAAGGACTCAAGTCCTGCATGCATAGGGAACAAGTCTTGGCCTGCCCTTGCATTTGTAAGGCTGATTTGTATCTCATAACTCTTTGGGGTGGTCTTTCGTGCCATCCGAGTACTGGACTTTCACAACTAGGCCGCAGATTTGGATTGGTGTTTTTTGCTCCAATCGATCGCCTAGACCCAATTCTATTGGCTTCATTTCCATCCCGATTCTTTGGGCAAAAATGTGATTGCACGCACGTGCACCCAAGGTCGGTGCTCGCTGGTTCGGTTGGCCTCCCAATCCTACTTCATCGACTTCGTCCGGATCTTTCAGGCAAAAGCATGATCATGCACATGCAGAACTAAGGTCGGTGCTCTTTGATACTTTTCTCCTAAATAATTATGAAAAAAAAATTAATGAAAAAGAAAGAAAAAAGTTGGAAGAAATCCTATTCCTAAATAAAGAAAGTTGATTTACGATATTATTATTTATTTATTATTTTCAAGATTCTCCCAGCTATATTTAATATCAAATAATTTTAGGGGGAGTTTTTTTTAGGGGGGGGCAAAGACTTATATATACTAAATTTTATCCTTTTTCAAATTCAGTCCCAGTACTCCTCAGTTCATGGAGTGTCAGGATTTATCATGCATACATGAGCAAAAATGAAGTTTGAAAATATTCGGGAGCTCCAATTTCAGAAAGCCTTCTTCACCAATTTGATTTCACTTACATCAGGGAGAAGCTGTTAACATGCATTGCCACTTGAAAGTGGAAGGCTCTATCCTTGGCTGGTAGAGCAACCTTCAATTTTTGTTGACATCAATTCCTTTATATTGTCTATTTTCAGTTTCAGTGCCTATCTCTTTTATATCTAACATCGAAAGAGAATTCAAAGTCTTCTTCTGGGTGCATTCTTCGGATCGGAGGGGGCCTTTCATCCTATTGCATGGTCCTCCATGTGTTTACCCAAGGAATATGATAGACCTGGCCTGGTTACTTCGGCGAAGTCGCACTGCATCTTTGTGCAAGCTTGCGAGTTAGGTTGTCATTCATTCAAACTCTCTACGGGACAAGCTATCATCTCTGGAAAATATAATTTTGTGGAAAGTGGGAAGGTTATCGCAAACCTCAACATTGCTCTTCAATTTGGTCTTAAATATGCAAGGTTGGATCTCTAGTTCAATCACAGTTTATATGGTGCATCAGAACCGAAGAAGTAATTAATGTTCTTGCAGACCCTTGGTTGTCTATGATCTCTATTAATGGGTGGCCCACATTCATCAATGTTGACAATATAGATACTCACCTGATGGTACATCGTCTTATTACTCCAGACTCGCAGTTGGATACTTTGATATCCTTGTTTTGGCCGTGATGATGACCCAAATTACAGGCATAATAATATTGCGACGAGGATATTGGGCTGATCAGCTATGTTGGCACTCTATTGGACAGTCTCATATTTCCTTCAAGGATATTTATGTTGTATTTAATCCCCTGATAAATGATGGCTCAACCAAGCAATTCTCATGGATTTGGCAATTAAAAGTTTCCAATATAGTGAAGATATTTTGGGTGGCGATTGATGCGGGATAGATTACCATGCAAATTATTGCTTCGTAGAAGGGGCATCCTACCTTCTAACCAATCTTTTTGTGACATTTGTGAAACCATCCATGAAGATATTCTGCATGTTATGATTGGCTGTTCATATGCTCGATAATTTTGGGGGATGGTGCCACACATACATTCTTGGGCAGACCCTTCTCCCATTGCCTCCGTTAGAACTGATGAATACCACTGCTAATAATCAGATCGAGGCAGAAAGGAGAGCCTTTTATGCTTCCATTGCTCATCAATTCTGGATAGCTCGTGATAAGCGAATCTTTCAGCAAGCCTCTGTATCTCCTTCTCAATTGATAACGAAGGTATCGGCCAATGCTATGTTATATTTTAAAAGTACTTCGCTTGTAGCTATCGAGGTCAACTTGGATGCTGCCATTGCCCAGTCAAAGGCAGCAGTGGATTATGTGATAAGAGATAATAATTCCAGGGGACTGATGAGAGGAGGAGGCAAATTACTTCATAAAATCATAGTTCCTTGCGGTGAACTTACTGCTGCCTGGTTAGGTTTCTTTATTGCTCTTAAAGAATTGCAGCAGTGGATCCATGATCTATCCTGAAGGGGATTCAGCTACCGTGATTCATTGGTTGAAAGCTCCCACAAGTTTCCCATCTTTTCAAAATCCTCTGCTAGCAGACCCTCATCAATGGATAACGAATAACCCGACCTGTAAAGTTATGCACATTCATCGGGAAGGAAATAGAGCAGCTGGTCATGCATGCATCTAAATGGGCATTACATGGGGATGGATCATATACCTATGCAATTGCATGATATTTCACAAGCTTTTATACCATGGGAATGTCAGTTATTCGGCACTCTCATGGTTAAGCCTTGCATGGATTCCTGCGTTTCTATTGTACTGCATCATTATATTTAGGACTGAAAATGGACCGGCCAGAAGCTTATTGTCTGGAACTGGACCCGGCCAGCTCAATAAATTTCGGACCTGCCTAAAATTTGTTCAGACTTCGGACCAAATTTTAAGTATATTGGATCGGTCTTGGAGCTGTAAAATAGAGTCCATTCAATTTTTGGACCAAAAAAATGCCCGTATTCGATCCAGAAATTTTTAAAATATAATTTTTGGACCGGCCCATTTCCAGCCATAATTATATTGAATTAATGTTTTATTATGTCGAGGCACATATCAGAATCGCTTTCGGACAATGTATGGGCTGCGATGCAACAACGATGCCGGCAAGCTGCTTTCGTTGAACCATCCATGCTCTTTAGCAGTTCGTATCTCTTTATCATGCCAAGCATTACTCGGATGCATGCTTGATGTATCGTTGGTTTATTTCTTTTTGCAGGATATGCTCACAATCCAGCGAATTAATCTTGGTGATGTGGTGGGCTGGAAGCTGCAGAATTCTTCCTCCTTGGACATCTCAATGGCACTACCTTGATCTAAGAAACAGTGATGGCTGGATGCACGGGGTTATTGATTACAATAATTCTTGATGATGCCCTTGATGTCCTGTTGCATCACAGACTTCTAATCTTTCATGTTCTGCGTTCAATTTTTGCTGGTTCCAAGATGGGTTCAGATTCACAGCAGTGCCCAAAAAAAAGGAGTTTGTTACATTGAACTGCAATGCACGTAGGATCTATATGGCCTGTTTATTGCTGGTTCTCACCACTCAAGATCTTTCAATGGGACATATCATTTTTGCTGTTGGTTAACTACAAAGAACAAATTCAGCGTCCCCTTTGAAGTTTTGAACTTCTATCATTGTGACTGCCCAGCTAAATCTCTCTGAAACTCTTTATGTTATCAATCTATGTATTGTATGGGTCATGATGTGTGTCCTAATTCTTTTAAATAACTTGGACTTTTGGAAATATAATAAGTTATATTATTTACCTGTTGCCGACAAATCATCCTTCACTGGACTGCGGAGGTGCCTAAGGATCTTCCGGTATTCTCCGACGAGGATGGAAACTATTCCTAGATGCCTCTCCGATGAAGACCTAGAAGAATAATTTTCACTGATCGATGATTATCGACGGGGGACCCTTCGATACTTTAAATTAGTAAAAAAAATTTGGGAAGCAGCAATCAGAGCCGAGAACCATCACAAGAAAAATACCATAATAAACATGTAAAAATGGATATGAAAAAGTACATTTAGAGGATTCCTTTTTACCAATTTATAGAGTTACGTAGAGTAACTAAATATCATTAGAGAGGTGGCCTCCTCTAACATATATAATAAATTTTTGATGGATGTCGGGGTCTTGTCTCCTGATTCTTTTTTTATTGGTATCCTTCATTAGGATAGTAGATTTTGTTGGAATCCTGTCTCCCACGATTATGTCTAGCCCGATCTCTGCCGGGACAACTATAATTTATTCATCTCTATTTCTTATTTCAAGATTTGTTTGCTCGGCCAAAACTGATATGCTCGATCAAGACTACTTGTACTCGGCCATAGATACGTATGCTCAGTTATAAATATTCGATCAATATTATTTAGTCAAGAAGGTACTTGTACTCGACCACATGTACTTCTATTTGATTATAGATACTCGATCAAATTTATCCGGTCAAAAAAGTACTCGTACTCGATCACAGTTATTCATGCTCGATCACGAGTACTCAATCAAAATTATTTGGCTAAGAAAATATTTATATACGATTCCAAAAAGTTTGCCTTTAGTTTAATTATCAAGATGGTTGGTTCAGATTGATAGTTGGATTGTGAACATAGCACTAAATTTAGGCTAAAGAATTTTTTTTTTTAAAACAGCATTGGGCATATATTCGTAATTATGCTTTATAAATTATAAACTCTTCATATACCTGTTTAATTTTATAATAATAATAATAATAATAATATATTATTATTATTAAAAAAAAAACTCAAAGGCCACCTTCCCTTTAATACATATTTTTTCCGCCTTAGGCATCTTCAGTCAAAAAGGTAGATTCGCTTTCTAGTCTCGCCTAAATTTCCGATAAACCACCACACCTCGCCGGCCACGTAGAAAATGAAAAACAGTAGAACGTAGGTATCGGACGGTTCTCTTGGCTGTACTTGTTCCGCATCCGAGTCACGCAGGTGATCCACCGTCGGCTTCTCGAGGGCGAGCGCCTGCTCAAATGCAAATCCTTCTTTGTTTATTCTCCCTTTCAAAACCGAAACCAGAAAACTACAACAAAGAGAAAAGGGGAAGCAGCGAGTGCTGAAAGATTTCGCCGCCTCTCCAACCCTTGGTAATTATTTTCTGTCTCAATTTCTCTCTCTTTTTTTTTTTTGATTTTCAAATCTTTTTCTTTACTTCCTGGAGTAAATTATTATTAAGATTTTGATGCAATAACTTTCAAATCAACAGTTGAAAGAAATCCAAACAGTTGATTACGGAATTTTTAATGACCATGGTGTTCTCTGGACCGTAGTCTGTGAATTTTTTATATAAGGAAGGAATTCATATGTTGCTTTGGAAGGTATCGCATGGCATAATGTTGTTTACGAAGGTGGAATATACATATATATTTTCATTCTTTTGGGAAGAGTATGGGGCAAAAGCTCAATCTAGGAATGTGGTATATCAATGAACATTGTTGCCTGGAAATTAGAATTCTAGCAAACAATTTGTAATAATCTAAAACTAATCCATGGGCTAGCTTGAAGAGGTTCGGAGCCATGGATATTGGATAGGAGTCTTCTTCTCCCTCTAATCCAACTGAAGACTCAGACTTGGAGTCTTCTTCTCCCTCGAATCTAACTCAATCAAGAGCTTGGGGGTTTCCAAACCAGGCTAAAGCCCTTATCATCATGCCTATAAGATGACTCCTTCCTCCCTCCACAAATTTCATCGCCGATTTTTCTTTAGAAACCACCGTGATACCAAGCCTTGATTCGATCTATCTTTTTTGGGTCCCAGTGAAAAAGATCACCGAACTGCTCCTTTGAACCTTTGCCGGAGCTTACAGGTGAGACATTGCTTGATCTCTTTCTTTTCTCGGTTATTTTCACTATCTAGAAACAATGATCCACTGGTCTTGATTAAGAACAGGGCCTTCTTGTTTACTCTCTTTCTTTTGATCGACTGATTGCTAGAAGGTGGACCGTGGCCATGCCGCCTCGGAACACTACGCCAGTTATCCATTCTCCGATGAGATCTCTTGGGATCTTGGGGAAGAAGGGGACTCAATAGAGTCTCTTGTTCCAGCTGAATGGGAGGAGAAAAAGAAGAAAGAAAGAAGAAGAGAGAGAGAGAGAAAAAGTAAAGGGAAAATAAAAGAAAACGAAAAATAAAAGAAAACGAAAAATAAAAGAAAGAGAAAAGAAAAGAAAAGAAAAGAAAAGGAAGAAGAGAGAGAAGAGGAGAAGAAGGGAGAGAAGAGGAGAGAGAAAGAAGAGAGAGAAAAGAGAGAGAAGAGAAGAGAGAAAGAGGAGAGAGAAAGAGAAGAGAGAAGAAGAGAAAGAGGAGAGAAAAAATAAAAAAAAATATAATTATTGAAATGGGAGAGCGAAACATTTTTCTCTCAGGAAACTTGTAAAGGTATTAGTGGGTGGACTACGAAATAAATTCGGATAGAAATTTAGATTTGTAATTGCTATAGAATTATTTTTTAATATTAAATTATTATTGTAGGAAGACAGCTTTTTGAGTAGAAGGGTTTTGAGCGAGTTCCGGATATGGAATGATATCGAATATATTTAGTTTGTCTCTAGTGAGATAAAGATTTCTGGATATGATCATCAGTCTATAAATATATTTTACATAGCATGATTTTGATCCTTAGACATGAGCATTGGTATGCATGATTGTTTATGCATTACATATTTTAATTTACCATGACGGACAATTATGATTGCTGGTACTGTTATTTATATTTTTTGTATGATATATTTATATTATACATGATTATTTGATGGTTGGATTGTGATATCGATTATTATAAATCTTGAAAAGAGTATAATTTGAAAATATATCTGAGACGTGATAAAGTGATAATCAAGAAGAAGGGGTGCTTAGACTAGCCATATCACGGGATCGTAGTTATTGAGATTGCCAGTCATAGGTTGGAGTGTGACAATGAGATTGCCAGTTACAGACTGAAGTGTGATAATGAGATTACCAGTTACAGGTTGAAATGTGATACTAAGATTGCCAGTCATATACTAAATATGATAACGAGCTTGTCAATCACAGGCTGAAATATGATACTGAGATTGCCGGTCATAGGCTGGAGCATGACCATGGTTAGTTCAGAATCCTAAAGAAGAAGGATGACTAAATTGGAATATAACAAAAAAATATGATTTACCAAAGGTTTTGTTATATATCGTAATTGGGTTGTTTTGGTTGAATGATATGATATACTATTATTCCCTCGTTATTTTCAAATTGCATTATTGCTGGTGTGACTGCATGATAATATGATATGACATACTATTATCACTCTCCACTTCTCTATTTGTTTTAGAGTCGTCGAATGCATAGGAACGGTCGGGTCGGGCGTGAGATCGAGTACCAGAATTTTTTTATTGTTTAGTTAGTTCCATTTTTGATATCCATATAATGAATAAGTTGATCATTTAATGATCATGAGTTGAACCAGTTGATTGTTTATTATTATTAAATTATTTTAATGGTGTTGGGTTAATTAAATTTAATTTCTGAAATTGATGAAAATCTCGTGTACTTAGGCCTAGATGATCTCTAGGATAATATCTAGGGTTTGTGCGGTCGGTTGTGTAACCGATCCCGGTGTTGGGTTCGGGATGTGACACAATTAGCTTATGAAGGAAACTAATGCATAGAATCATTAATCGGAGACTTGCATTGTGGATCCATGTGTCTGAAACGTGTACATATCCAATATTTGGCTAAAAATGAAGGTTAAAAGTTGCATAGATTTTGGGATTAAAATGTTCTATTTTTTCTTGACTGGATAACAACAATGTCTTATGTTGCATTGCTATCGATATTATTAATTGATGCCCCCAAGAATGGAGAATGCTTCTGGGGTGTTATTTGACCGGTGCTGTTGCTGACTTCATGAAACATTCTGTTTGATAATGATAAGGGCCTGAATATTGTATTATTTAGAATGGATGTCTGCTAATACTAGGAAGGATAGGATGAAGAGAGGCATAGAGTATGTATCAATCAACTGCAGAGCAATTTACAGTTTGTTAAGGTGTTATGGGCTTAACGGAGATCTAGGGAAAGTCTGAACGTGTGCTTATATTCATATCAAAGTCAACCTAGCCAGTGAATTAGATTTGTGTAAATGTGGGAAAGGACTTTGAGATGCCTGATATAAGAGGTTTTCCTTGTTAATTGGGATGGGACTTGGTGGTTATGATTATGTTACATTTGGGTGGGGAGAAGGTTGCTGAATGAGAGAAGAACTCATTTGAAGGTAAGATGTCTTCCCAGGGACAAAAAGTACCCATTCCTAATCAAGTCTGAACATCCACATTGAGAATATGAGAGCATGGATAAATGTTCTAAAAAATTTTTATACATGTTGGTGTTCATGAGTTTGAGGGTGAGCTGGCAGCAAAATTTTAGGCTTTGAACAGTTAAAGACACATACAAGGTGGCATCATGGATCAAGGAGAGTTCCAATGCCCATAAGCAATCATTAGAGTCAAGTTCTTGGTCAAAACAACTGGAATATGACTGGCTTTAAGCTTGTGAAAGAAAGATATCTAGATAATATTGCTTGCAGATGAAGGGAAACAACTCTTGTGAGCTACGGGTGAATGTAAAGATGGAGAGCAATATGTTTTTGCATGTTGATGAGGAAGGTGATTTATTTTCAGAAAGAAACTGATATTACTATGCCTAGTGCAGATCTGATGATGAATGATGTAAGAAGAGAAGAAAATAGATGAAGAACATTGTGGTCATGTTGCTCTTAGTGGCCACATCTGTATGTCCTAGAGAAGGATGAATACACAAAATCATTTTCCTTACAATTACTTGTTATAGTGGCCCAACTCCCTGCCACTAATTAAATACCAGTTGACCTTTAAGTCAGTTGACCCGCCACTAAAATAAATAAATTATTCAAGATATCAGTATCTACTAATAATCATTTGAATCCAGTACCATCATAACCAAGTTATTTATGCAAATATTCCCTTACATAATGGATTTTAACCTCCTAACAAAAATTTAAAAGCAAAGAGAACTCAATGTGCAGTCCTCTTGCAGCATTCTTTTAATTACCCTCTGAATTCTAATGTGATCTTTATTTTAACAATAGTCTAAGCATTATACAGACTGATTTCTGAACTTTCATGTGAAGGCAGTCTATTCAAATTATCCATCTGGTTAGTGTCTGCAACCCCATGTGCATCTTCCCTCCTCTTGCAAGATATTCAGTTTTCATATCTGTTTTTTTTGCCATAGATGGAGACATTCATCTTATTTTGAAAGACCATCATTTTTTTTTTAAAAAAAAAAATGCTTCAATAGACTTACCTGAATTTTTGTACTTTATTGGCTTATGCCAAAAGCCACTTCTGAAAATCAGCTGAGTTTGATGTCTGTTGCCTGCCTTTTCAAGTATATGATTACTACCAGTTCACCTTTTTTTAATAATTCATGTATGCTCAACTTAGGGTTGTCAAAGTAGTATTTGGCTGTATGTTAGCTTGATGTTTATAGAACTTTGCTTATCTTGATGTCCTGCATGTCCTCGAGTGAATATATGATTGTCATGCTTTTTATTTCCTTTCCTTCCTTTACGGTCCTCCCGCCTCCACCCCCCCCCCCCCCCCCCCCCCCCCCCCTGAATGCATGTTGTATGTAACTTCAAACTTCCATTCTAAGATTGCAAATTTCAGCCAATGGAAGGCTCTAAAGAATGCAAGATCGTTATCTGACACTGCTCATATTCTATAGTTTCTTTTCTATTTAATTATCATTGCAAATAATGAACTGAAAATTTTTTATTTCTTCTCTAGATGAAATTAAAATGAGTGATATTGATGAACAAAGTCCAGCTTGCATTGGCAGTAAGAATAAGAAGCAAGAGGTCAGTAAATTCCATGCAAGTAGAGAAGGTGCACCATGGAATGAACTATGGACAGATGGGCTCATCTGTGCTTTTGAATTTGTCCGAGGCCATAGGTGGACAAGTCCAGATAAATCTGGTCCAAGGATGCTGTCATTGCAGCAAAAAGACAGTCTGAATCCACAGAAGCAAATTACTAGATCTGGGCTGGGTAATGCTTCTTTGCAATATTTGAATAAGAACAGCTTACTGGAATCCACGCCTCTTATAGATCTGAACAACACCGTCACCATCTTAGGTGTCAAGGAAGTTCCTCAACCTGATGACTATAAAGAAAAGGCAAAGCATTGGATTCCTATTGGTTGGGCTAGGATTTCAGAACTAGTCCAAATGGTCCAAGCTGATGCTAGCTGGGCTTCACAGCAAATAGTTCTTACTGATGATGAGGATGATTTTACTGTTGCTGATGTTGCAGCTCCTTACTGGGAGCATCCAGCAGGGCCTACATGGTGGTGTCATGTAACTGCAGGTCATCCTTATGTTGATGCATGGCTAAGTAATGCTCCATGGTTGCATCCTGCCATCAGTATTGCCTTGAGGAATGAGAGTCGTCTTATTAGTGAACGAATGAAGCACCTTTTATATGAGGTGACCTGTTGTCGATTCTAGTAGCTGGTCCATCTCCCTTCATGAACATTTCATATTTTAAGTTTGGAACTTCTTTAGGTGTCAGGAATGCATGATACTTACCTACCTACCTATCTTTATATAGAAAAAAACACCTGTTTGCATGTGTTTGGACATATCACATGTGTACATTTTCAAAATAAAATTCCTTTGTTTCCTGAAAAAATTATGCAGTTCTTTAACCTTCTTTTCCAAATGTTTGTTATTGCAATTCTACTAGATTTTTAGCATAAAACATACTATTTGATACAAAATAACAATTGACTTGAAGAATGCCCATAACATTCATAAGAGAATCTTAGATCCGTTGACTACAAAATTCATTTAAGTTGGTGGGGGTCAACCTTTGATATTTAAATTTGTACAGATAATCTTCTGTAACAAGGAATTCGTTACTTCTTAAGTTTCATGGTATGAAATGGGTTTTGGCACCAGCTAACAAGCTTATTTATTCTTGAGCATGTCTTTATGTCAAGAAAGTCATTAACCTCAACTTAAACCAACCAGCTTCATCCCATGCATGCAAGATAGGCCCTGGCCACGTGCATGAAGAGATGAACAAGTTCACATAATGAGTCAAGATGACAACTGGATTAACTAAATAAATAATTAAATCAGAAGGGATTTGAATTCATGACCTCCAGCAATCTTAACTTTGATACCATGTCAACTAATCATTTGAGCCCAAAGGCTTAAGCTGTTAGGGGACTGTTCCATGATGGAAATCAGGCTCAACATGCTAAAAGTTCAGCATACTGTCTGAGAAAACATGCAAAAAGAATATGATCGCTTGATCAGCAGACATGAGCTTCTTCCATGTGGGCAATAAAATCCTTTAATTAGTATATAAAGAAGATCAAACTTTAGACATTCCTTGATACAACATCCTGCTATAATGTGAATGATCAAATAAAAAAGGTTGGTAAAAGGCACTATCAAATTCTACAGTATGAAATGGGGATTTAATAGCTGATATTTGTCAAATAAAGAACCACCATGAAGATTCCTCTTAAAAAATAAGAGGATCATTTTTCTTTTTCATTCTTACAATGATGGCCATCAAAGTAATCATATTGAGTTTGCACAGATGACTGGATTCTGTATATTGAAGTAGTCTTGATACCAATTAAAACTTTAATCCATAAAATTATCTTTTTAAAAAAGAAAACAGGTCTATTGCTATGCATTTATGCTTGTCTAATATAATTTTGAGGCAGTCAAATATCAACTTTTGTTTTAGTTTGTTATAACTTATACAGTTATTTCATGCTGTCATTCCTCTTAAATTAATATGGATGATGTTAGCTTTTCAGGTCCCAGTTAGGGTTGGAGGTGGACTATTATTTGAACTTTTGGGTCAGTCAGTTGGTGATCCTTTTCATGATGAAGATGACATACCCATTGTGCTTCGGTCATGGCAAGCTCAAAACTTTTTGATAACTGCATTGCATATAAAAGGTTCTGCTTCAAACATAAATGTGTGGGTATAACTGAAGTTCAGGTACTTAAAAGAGCTTAACCATGTTGGTATACCATTTTGTTGATTGAGTTGCTGAGCTTCTTGTTTTGATGAATATGTTTTTTTCCCCCTATATCTATGGTCTGTCCTATACTTTGTATACTTGATCAAAATCTTCTCAGGAGCTTCTTCTTGCTGGTGGGAGTGTTGCTCCTAAATCAGTTCATGAAGTTATAGCACATTTAATATGCCGCCTTTCTCGATGGGATGATAGGTGATGTCAATATAGTTATTGTTTCCTGTTGTTGATTATTTAAATTAGCTGAAGTTTTGGTATATCTGATGCTCTTGAGTTCTTACCTACGGAATATAAATGATGATTCCATGAAAATCTATATATAGTATACCGAGTTCCACGTGACTATTGTAAGAAGGTATACTTCCACTCTTGTTCTTGTCCTATCTATATATGGAAAGAAAATGTTTTCTAGTCAACTAGACTAAGCTTTTGCCATGTGCTACTGCAAATGGTAGTCATTTTCTATCTCAAAACTTTAGAATCTTGTCCGTTCATGAAGGAGAAGTCAGACAACTATCCATCTTTAGTATATATGCACCATTTTCTTTTATTTCAGCTGAATATTCTATTACTTGCATTTTTTTGTATTGTGATATCTTTTACCATTCCAGACCATGCTACTCTTGGGACATTTGCATATTTGGGCATTGCTGCTATTCTGAATATTGACACATGCATTTTCTGCTTTCCTTGTTAAACTTTTCAGTTGAATGTCCAAATTGTGCGCATAGGGGCCATTGCTTGGTGCAATGATAAAGGCTTGGGCTGACCAGGGAAATGGCATCAGTTCAAGTCCTAGGACAGAAACTTTGGATTAAAAAAGGCCAAACTTAGGTCTGTATCCAGTTTGCCTCCCAGGACCCTGGGTTGTTGGGAAAATAACTACGTAATGAACTTTATCCAAATTTTGCATGTGTCATTGGAAATTATTTCATCAAAGTATTGGCACAGTCAGGCAAGATGAACACTGTATCATGTAGAACATTTGCTAGACGTCGGAGAAACCGTAGACTTTCAAGCTTTCTATGAATTTTGTGGTGTACTTAGATTTCCTGTACCAAGTCAAAAGACCCTTTATTGCAGGTAACTGAGGATGCATATTGTCAGTTTTATTAACTTAAAACAGCATCTGCCTGATCATTTGGAACATGCTCAATTCAAGTGGTTCTGTAGTGATTTTTAATCTAGAATTTTGGTAATCACTCTAAGTTGGTTTGCTAAGCCTCCATTTTCATATCAATTAATCAGCTGCTAATTTTGTTCTCTTCCCTCCCCCTCCCCCAACCAAAAAACCCTACCTGTTCACCCACAAAAGAACAAAAAAAAAATGAAATAAAAGTGCTTGGGGTTCATTCTTTGCTTTATATCATTCGTGATTATTTGTCTGAAAGAGAATTACGTTCATTAAATCTTATTTGTGCCTTCCAGGAGATTGTTTAAGGGTTGTTTGCTCTCCACTCATTCCACTATAGACCGCTGTCTTATTAGTAATATACTAATATTTAACCTTGATTGAAGCCTTATTGGATTCACCTGAGAGCTTTAAGCATATGAGTTGTAGGTGCTTGTAAATTTTTTCCTGACCTCACCTTCTTCGAGCATCTCTCCTAGCTATGCTGTTCTCTTTGCCTTCATTGTTAATTTAGTTGAAGTTTATGTTTTCCCTTTGGGTTGAGCAATCATTTCCTCCAAATTGTGCTAGTGGTTATTGGCAGTCTCTGCTTTAGTCCCTTTGCTCTTCCCAGGTATCGCATTTCTCAGTCTTATGCTATGACATTGCATTAATTTCTCCATGGATACATCTTTGGCAGCTCCTGGCCTGTTTATTGATTCTCAAGCAAAAATCCCCGTCTGTCTCATCCATGAAAACATATCTACCCTATCTATGATCTTATTTACCAAGAAATGATAGCTGCTTCTGCAGACTTGTAAGATTTAATCCCCAAGCTTTGAATCTTTTTTGTTACCATCACTTCCTTTCAAGAGATGTAGATGTATTTAAGTGGTTGATAGCACTGTTTGATTTTATAAGGCTGTGGTTATAGGGGAACAGAAAGAGAAAAAGATCTTTCCAACACATGTAGACTTTGAATCTTGTCCAAATCATAGACAATGGTACCATTATTTTGTATAAGTAATAAATAGTATTTCAAGAAAAAGTAATTTAACAGATGAACACCAACTCAAATTGTATGGCCAAGTACCACAAAACTAAGTTGGAGATTTGCAACTTTTTTGGAACATGATATATTGAGGAGATTTCGCTTAGCTTATGAAGCTGAGCATGGTTATTATTTTAGTTGCTATTTTAGAGAAACCGTAAACTTGTTTTTTTCATTCACTATGTTCGTAATTTTGTATTTTTAGGAGTCTGGTGAAATTATGGCTTGTATTTATTGATCTTTTGCCTTAATTAGTAGATTGGCTTAGTGGCTCCACCTGCTGGGAGAGCCACCCACTTTAAGAATGGAGTGAGACCGCTTCTAGAACAAGAAAAAGGAGAAAACAGAAAATAAAAGCAGTCTACAAGAACAGAGTTTGGCCCAGTGAACTGAACATACAGCATGACATGGTGTTGACCTTCCCTGCTCTAGTTCAAATATGAATTTGTGCAATCAGGTTTTGATCTAGTTGAACTGACAACTGCATTGGGTCTTAGACTTGTACACCTGATCTGATGCAACAGAGAAATTGTAAATGTGATCGATCAGACTTGAATTAGGTCCCAAGTTTTATTTCAAGCCCTATCTGGTTGAAGCAAGTCCCTGAATCAACAAGAATGTCTTAGAATTACTCTCTGCTGCACAATATCTATATGATCAACACATCTATTTGAATCTCCAGTCCAGTAACTTGGTTTACTTCTTTATCACTTTATTATCATGGCTCAAATTTAATGTTACTACAATGATTATATAAATCATATATCTAATATGTGCCGTTTGGACATGCTTCAGATTGTTTCGCAAGTATGTTTTTGGGGCAGCTGATGAAATCGAGTTGAAGTTTGTAAATAGGTACCTTTTCTATTATAAGATCATATTGTCTGGATAGAAATATCTATCTGTAGTATTTACTGCTTCATTTAGTTCTGGCTTATGCTTGTGCTGTACAGAGATTGGTAACATATTGCTATCTTGACCAGGAGAAATCATGAAGATCTAAATTTGCTAACTATAATCTTAAACCAAGAGATTAAAAGATTGGCAACACAGGTATTTACACTGGACTTTCTAGTCAGTCCTTTTTCTCTGTTCAAGGTTTCACTTATTATTGTGTAATACTCACTTTTTTAATGAACAATTTGTACAGGCTCTATTAGAAATGTTAGATTATGGTTCTTGACTAATTAAATTATTAAAAGTGATGAAGATGTCAAACAACTGGACTGCTTGTGGCATGGTAATTTAACATATATGGAAGTAAAGGGTTTAATAGGCCTGAAGTTGAGTGTTGTCACAAGTGCACAAGAAAGAATAATCAGTGTCTTTCCACTTAGATTGGAGCATTGGCCTTGAAGAAATCCACGTTTGTGTTGCGACAGTGTGGATGGAATTCTGAAACTGGTTCCCTTATCAAACCAGATAACTGGTTTAGAAAGCTAATACCAGTGACAGTGGACTCAAGGAGTTGAAAATTACCATGCAGGCAATATTCGAGTAGGCTTGAAAAGAATAAAATGAAGCAAAACATTGTTAAAGTGAAGGTAATAGGGTAATCTGCATGCTGGTCCTCTCATAAAGAGTAGCAAACCATACCATCAGCTGCCTGTTACCGGATGTCACTTCACATCCACCATCCTACAAAGTGAGATCTATGTGCATGGCAGACTTTATAGAGAAACTCTGGTTGTAAAGTTCCTGAGCATCAATTAGAACTCAGTTGTGGCTGAAAATTTTGTAGTCTTAACATGCTTAAATTTATTTGTAATTGTTGGCATTTTTCCTTGTGTTATGGTCATACAGCCCAAAAGAAGCATTTACATTTGCCAAAAAAGCAACCATCATTGAGTGAGGGAAAATTTGGTTTCAGTGCAAAATATAATCTGTTTAGAGTTGATCCTTTGTTGTACTCAAAGTCAAGGTTTTAAATCCCGTGGAACAGGAATGTTTCGATTTTTTCATGAAATGTGACGTGCCGGTATCCCGGTATCCCGTCCGTCCCAACACTCAGGATAGGAGATGTCCCAAGGCATCCTAATTAGGATGCTGGGATACTGGTGGGATGCCCTGTCCCAAAACATGAAATGGTGTCCCGTCTCGGTGTCCCATGGGATGTCCCGTTGGGACCTGAATCCTTGCTCAAAGTAAAAACTTTTAGTGCAACTTAAAAAAATAAAAAAGGTATCACTGTACAAGGGACTCATTGATTTTCCAGCTGACAATATGATGATGATTTTGTTGGGTCAACTTACTCACATTGTTAATCTTTAATAGCTATCATAGCAATGTCTGAACTTTTGTGTTCACCAACCTCTACTATTTAGGGCTGTTTCTAATGTTATTTCAGATACTGACTAGAATTAGTTCATTAATGCAAATAATGCCTCAAAGAAGAAATACAAAGTAGCATTTGTCCTGATCGTGTATTGCCTATTTGGCTTGTACTGGGATCTAGAGAGTACTTTTATAAAACACTACTAAAGTTTTGTTCCCTTTTTTTTTCTTTTTGCGGGGGGGGGGGGGGGGGGTGGTTAGCTGCTTTTCAAAGATGACTAGTCTTTGTAAAATTTCTTGTGGCAGGTTATTAGAGTTAAATGGTCATTGCATGCAAGGGAGGAAATCGTATTTGAGCTTGTGCAGCACTTGAGAGGAAATGCTGCACGAAGTATGCTAGAGGGAATCAAAAAGAGTACAAGGGAAATGTTGGAGGAACAAGAAGCTGTCCGTGGACGGTTGTTTACAATTCAGGATGTCATGCAGAGCACAGTTCGTGCATGGTTGCAGGTACATCGCTAATCGACATCTTTCTCTGCATGTTTTTCGATAAATAGAATAATACATTGATGCGACAGCTTTATATAAAGGTTCTTTGAAAAGTTTTAGTATCTGAATTGTTTTAACTGTTCATGAATTCAGGATAGAAGCCTCCGTGTAACCCATAACTTGGCTGTTTTTGGTGGTTGTGGCCTTGTTCTTTCCATAATTACCGGTCTCTTTGGGATCAATGTGGACGGCATACCAGGGGCCGAGAATACTCCATACGCATTTGGCTTGTTTACGGGAATTCTCTTCTTCTTAGGAATTGTCCTGATTGGTCTTGGGCTGCTGTATCTTGGGTTGCAAACTCCTATTACCGAAGAGAAGGTTCAGGTGAGGAAGTTGGAACTCCAACAGCTGGTGTCCATGTTTCACCATGATGCAGAAACTCATGCAAAGGTTAGAGAGCATATCTCAAGGCAAAATTTGCCTCCAACAGCTGCAGATATAATACCTGTGACAGGGTATGTTCTTATTCCCTGAAATTTTTTTTTTTCACATATATACTATAGTTTATTGCATTTTTATCCATCAAATTACTATTTGTATATATACCCTCAAATCATCCTGTTTTACAACAATGCCCCTGCCCTTGGATTCTTGACTGAAGGTATTAATAAATAATAACTTGAAATATAAAAATGACTTGTCACTTTTGTCGTTTGCATGAATTCTCTAAAAATATCTATGCAAAAGTGTAGTTATTTATACTGTAAATTGAATGTTATAGATTTTCATGGGTGTTGTTGCAAAACGATAATAGTGTCCTTTAATGCTTAAAAGGGTTATTTATAAATACCGTCAATGAAAAATCTAATGAAACGGATGTTGTTGCAAAACCAAGAGAATGTGATGGGTATTATATGCAGATATTAATTTTCAGTGGGTGATACGCTATAAGCCATGTTTGGAGAGGTGTATATGTCCTGAAAACAGCACCAGGAGCAGTAAGCTCAGGGTACTTGGCAGGCCAAACAGGGTGTTCCATTTAATCTTTTTTTTTTTTTTTTTCTTGTTCTACTTTGTACATCTACAATGGGGATTTATTATTCTTTTTCGTGAAATTGCGATTTTTAACTTCTGCTTTGCTTTAAACTAAACATCTGTCTATTATTAATAAATCACCGAAGGGAGATGGTTGTTCGTCTGAATTGCAGTGCCCCTGGCTATTTTGCTTCCAACAATCGCACTCATTTTTGCCCACGAGGCTGGTTCCTTTAGGATACGTTTAATTACAAGAAAATGTATCGAAAATAAAAGGAAAAACTAAGTCTTTTCCATGGAAAAAAGAAAGTTTTGAGAAAACTAGTTATAACCATTCAAAATGTTTTAGTTGTCTAAGAAGCCAATAAACGTAACATTAATCCTTTTTTCAGAAAAAAGAAAAGGAAAGTTTCTAAAGCGGCCTTCCTTTCAACTAAAGGCCAACCGATCTGAGCATTTTTCGTTCGGCCAGGTTTGGGGCGGCCGGATTTGAAATCCACTCAATCCAAAGTAATTGTTTCAGCTCGGGGGCTCGACCCATGTTGATAATGTGTAGCATTATTTCTTATATCTTCAGACAACATAGAATATATATTCATATAGAATGTAATGAAAAATATAATAGCATAACTTTCATTCCATTGCATATATCAATTTTGAAAGGAAGATTAATGACAAAAGCTAATATCATTATTTTTTAAAAAATAATACAAAAATTATAACAAGGTTATATGTTATATAATATAATGTATATAATCTATTATATATTTGAATTGAGCTGGGTTGGAAATGCTAAGTTGGGGCTATCTTAAATTTTGTTGGACTTGAATTCATGCCAAGAGCTGAAATACCAACGAAAATCGGCCTAGTCGTTTGGTTAGGAAAATCTTTTGTACACCACATGTGGTGCAGGAAATCCAAGTTGACCTACATTGCAACTCTTTATTGATTCATACAGATCCGACCTGGGATGGGATGGGATGAGCGTTAAATGGCATGAAAGCGGTGACTGTTTTGAGCATAACGTGCATTAATATGTGGTCGATCTTTTTTAAAGTTTTAAGTGGAGCTAAATATCCTTTTTCTTGAGCTTATTTTTTTGTCATTTTATTTAGATTTATTGATTTTAAAATATTCTTCTGGTAACTTCTAGTCAAAATTTTACCATTTTGAAAACTGCTCTAGATATTGGGTTTAAATAATTAGTCCAAGATTAAAGCAAGATTTTTTCTCGTTCTGAAATGTACTTTAAGAGTCGGGTATAAGGAATTATTTTTCGGAGGTTGATATAAAATTGCTCTGAAAAATACTTTGGGTGTGAAACTCAACCTTCTTTGGCCGAAGTCGACAAACCCAACCGACTTCAACCCAATCAAAAAAAAAAAAGATAAAGAAATAAAAGAGGCCGAACATAGGATGGAGCCCCTGTTTATTCGAGCGATGTTTTTGCCGGATTTCGTGGCCGGATCATCATGGCGGGGAAGGAGAGTCCGGTGGCGTGTGGGGATTGGATGGTGGTGGGGTTTGATTGAATTCCTTCTCTAATGACGAGGCATCTTCTCGTGTTTTCCTATAAATCTTTCCCCCCTCTCATGGCCTCCAAGCAAGCCCCATAGAGGTTCTCGCCACCATCTCCCTCCTCTCCGGTGAGCATCGGAAGCCTTGACGATGTCGGTGAGTTTTCCTTCTCAATTCTTCTTAGAAAGAAAATTAAAAAAAAAAAGACGGAAGAATCGGAAGGATGCCGGTGATGCTGCCCGATTTTCCTTTGTCTAGCCATGATTGGTGAGCCTTCCCTCCCCCTACCCTCAACTGCGATTCTCTGCAAGCGAGGAGCATGTCGGTCGCGATCCCTCGCCACCAGCTCTTCATCGACGGCGAATGGAGAGAGCCCATCCGTCATAAGAGAATCCCCGTCATCAATCACGTCACCGAGGAGCCCATCAGGGACATACCCGCGATGACGGTGGAGGACGTGGAACTAGCAGTGGCTACCACTTGAAGGGCTTTCACTATGAATCGGGGCAAGGACTGGGCCCACACCTCTGGTGCTGCTCGTGCCAAAAATCTCCATATGATCGCCACCAAGATAATTGAGAGGAAATCTGAACTGGCTAAGCTAGAGACACTAGACTGTGAGAAGCCTCTGGATGAAGCAACATGGGACTTGGGTGATGTTGCTAGGTGTTTTGAGTATCATGCGGATCTTGTAGAGGCCTTGGATGGAAAACAAAGAGCCCCTGTATTCTATGCAAACATTTAAATCTTATGTTCTTAGGGAGCTTATTGGAGTTGTTGGCTTGATTACTCCATGGGCCTTTATTATCTTTATCAGTAAAGAAATATCGTGGATCTAGGGTTCGAATTATGTGTTCCTGATGGAATCAATTTCAGGTAAGTTATCTTGACATTTAGTATTACATGCTAAATATGTTATGATTGTTGTGCAGTATAAAATATGTATGGCATAATTTGATCTGCATTGGGTTGCATTCATTGTTGTGTGTTGGTGTTGATGCTCTCTAGTCCGACTATGATCACATGAGGACCTAGTCTCCTTCCGAGTCTCTAGTGGGACGATCACTGGTACATGATCGATGTACGGTATGTGTAGTCATGAGCTAGTTGTCTTTTATTTTAGCCATGCATGGCAATTGCTGGTACATGATAAGGATGCATGTTTTCTTGTGTGATATCAGAGTTAGTTTCCTTTCGGGCCTCCAATGGGGTGATCACTGGCACATGACCGATTTCGGTATGTGTAGTCAGAATTCTATTCTCTTTCAGGGCTATAGCTACGGGCCGATCGTGGCCATAGTCAGAGGGACCGGAGAGTAATTAAATGGTTGGCCATCTGATGCAGGATGATTTATGCATGCAAAGTATTTTTCCGTGATTAAGTATGAAGTTAAGGTTTTAGATCTCGAATTTCAAGCCAAGATTCAAAGTATAGAATTCTATGGAAATTCTGGAAGTCATGCATGCAAAAATAAATCCTAAAGTAATAGATAAGCAAGATCGCCAAGGTTGAGAAATCCTGGTCATGCTAGCTTTCCTACAATACCATTATTGATGAATCAAGGGGGTATACCTGGCAATGGTAGAAGCGCCTGTTGAAGATCGTTCCATGAAAAGATCGCTTACGCTCCCGGATGCGGCCTGGAAGAACAAGTTTCTGACCTTGCAGATTATGGCTTTCTGCTTGGTGATCTGATGATTGATTAGAAGGTATCCTCGGACTCGTGAAAACTGAGGGACCTACAAATCACCATCTGGGATTAGAAAACTAAGAGTATGAAGACTGAATAATTAAAAGAAGAAAAAAGAAAGGCTCTTGGATGATGGCGGCCAAGGGTTGGAAGGAAGGGACGGCTAGGGTTTTGATGTTGTAGATAGATAGGGCAGGGCACAGGAACAAGAAGAACTTGCACACAGCTCGCACACAGCATGCACACAGCAAGGGCACACAGCAAAGAGAGAAAACTCAAATTTAATTCATCATATTATGAAATTACATGAGGATGGGAGGCCTTTAAATAGGCTTACAAACTTGGGGCTCAAGTTAGGGTATTTATGAGAAATTACATTAGTCCTAAACCTATACAAAGACATAGACTAGGGCTCTCTACTTTTGACTGAGCCTCTCTCTCTTCCTCTCCTTCTCTTGGTCGGCCAAAGAGGGGTGACTCTAAGGGAGGCCGACCAAGAGGGGTGACCATAAGGGTTGGCGCCCCTCTTGATGCTCTTCATGGGCCTTGGGCGGCCCAGCATGCTCCAGGCTATGGTCCAAGGTTCCAAGATCTTCAAATTCTCTTGTGGATTTTCATGGTCTTTAAGTGTGGCTCCATGACTTTAAGTGGTTGGATCTTCAATTATCTTGAGTCTTCTACTTGCAAAATTTGACTGGACTCACTATAAAATTTATAGGACTCAGAAAATGACTAGCTCAACATGAGCTGACTTGACTGATAAACTTCAAAACTTACAAGATTCAAAACATGACCTGACTTAACTGACTTGGCATTCTAAATACAGGACTCAAGTATGGATAGGACTCCAATAGACTTACAAAACTTAAATGAACTCACTCAAATTGACTAAACCTAATTATAAATTGAACAAAACTTGGACTCACATCCTAAACTCTAATTTGATAACCACAGAGGGTTGAAATGCCTTTGCCAAAGTCTGGGGCCTCTGATGTCCCTATCAATTCTCTCGGGATGGGAGGAACTCAATCCCGTTGAGTAAGGGTCACACTGAACCTAGTGCCTCTCAAGAAGGTCTGAGTGGAGGCGCAGCAAGTCCTCTCGAGTATCCCACGAAGCATCGGGTCCTGGTAGACCTTGCCAATTCCTCTCTTAGGCCAAATTATAGGTGGACACTCAGGGTCAGGCTCACTCTCAATGGATAGGGTAGGTTCAAAGGCCTCACTAGGAATCGTTGCCGGTTTCCTAGACTCAATCAGGTATGCGGTAATTAAGGTAAAGCTAAAGCCAAACTCTAAGGGCAAATCATGCACATGGGGTCCTACCTTCTCTATCACTTTTAAGGATCCAGCTCTGCGAGCATGAAACTTTTTTTTAGGACTAAGCCTAACCAAGATAGAATTCTCTACATTGAATCCATTGGCTCTTATTCGGGAATTAACCAGTTTGTTAGATGTTTCTTTACTTAAATTACTTTTATGGCTAATATCCTGATGCATATGCTGTGCGATTTTCAGTGCAGGTGTGGACAATTAAACTGGGTTTATAGACTTATCAGGCTCAGCACCAGTTGGAAGGTCATCAGGAATGTCTTTGAGAAGAAAGTCTCCTAAACTAATGTCTACCTCCTGGGGTTGTTCCTTAAGGACTTGTTCCTGGACCTCCTCTATGGACAACTCTCTTGAACCCTCTATTATGTTGATCCTGTCTCAGTCACTTCTTCAAATTTTGCAGTGGGTTCATGATCCTTTTCCTTTATTCCTCAAGGGGTTCACTCTCTAGCTTCTCTTCTACGGACTCAACTCTTCAATATCAATGGGTGCAGGGGTTTCTTTCTCTAATTCCTTAGCCTTAATTAAATTAACTTTTGTTTTCTTCTCCTTAAGGTTACTAGAAGCTCCCCTAAATGGGTCTTTATGTTGTGTTGGGTGGATCACAAACTTCTCCCATGGTGACTAAAATACAGGTATTGGTTCGACCAAACAAGATTGCATCATGATCATAAAGCCATGGTCAACCTAGGATAATACTACTAACTTCCATGGAAATGACATCACACCAAATCTTCCTCATATGTTTACAATTTGATCAGGATTTGGCATCTAGATTTGATTGGGATGGAGGTGGAATCTATCCAAGAAATCTTATAGGGGTAGGATGGGGAACTGGGATAAATCCTAAAGATTTCACTGTACTGGCAAGAGATGGCATTGACACAACTCCCACTATCTATTATGATCTTGAACACCTTACCTCCTATCTTAACAAAGGTTTGTAGAATATTGGTCCTATGCCAGTCTTCCTTAATTTGGGTTTGGGTCAAGATGCACCTAACCACTCCTAACAAGTTTTCAGACTCAGGTACTTCCTCCTCTCCCTCATACTCATTTATCAATTGTTCATCAGCTTCATAAACTTCTCTCTCAGGCTCAACTATGAACTCAGGCTCATCCTCACCTAGCTTACCTATGTGTAGGGCACTGGCTGGACACTGGCTAGCAAAGTGACCTGGTTTACGACATCTATAGCACACCTTCTAGGAGATGAGTTCCCTCTGACCCTCTACAGCTTTGCCTTTATCTTCTCTATGGGTCATAGAGTACTAGGTTGGGGTTGACTCGGGTTAGGGTGACTTAGACTGGGCCAACTCAGGTTGGGTCGATTTGGGTCAGGTCGACTAGGGTAGGCTTGACTAGATCCTGAGTATGGGCTAGGGTTTCTAATGGGCTCAGGTTTACGAAAGATGGGCCGTCTCTGGAAATGCTCAACATTCCTAGCAATCTGGTAGGCCTGCTCTATGTCTCAACCTCTTTCAGGTAAAGCTCCCTCTTAATGTCATTTCTAAGGCCAGCCCTAAACCTAGATAGGACAACATCTTCATCTTCATCTAAGTCATATCGCATGAAATTCTCATCAAATTTCGCGATGTACTCATCTACACTCTTGCTACCCTGACTTAATCTTTGCCACTGATCTAACAAACCCTGGCAATATGAGGTTGGAATGTATTTCCCTCTAAGCTTGGCCTTCATGGCCCTCCAGGTGACTATGAGTTCATGGCCTCCTAGCCTAAGTGTTCGTTCAACAGTAGCCCAATATGACCTAACCTGGCGGACTAGCTTAAGCTTGGCAAACCTAAACTAGGTTCCTCAGACATACCGTACCACTCAAAATACTGGTCAACTTCTTCCTCCCAATCTATATAAACCTTTGGATCAAGACAGCCATCAAAAGTAGGTGCATCAAGTTTAATGTTTCTATAAGCCCTGTCTTCCTGGTCTATGAAATCCTGATTGGGTCTCCTTGGGTGAACCTCTAGAACTAGGTCATGACAATGGGCTCTCCTAGGTTCAACCTTAAAGTATGGATTAGGATTTGGGTTTCTCCTAGGGTCAGCCTCATAGTAAGGATCTCGGCATGGGGTTCTAAAAATATATGACACTTACAAGTTAATCCTTTCTTTCAAAAATTGTTAATCAAATTTTCATCTTTTTAAAATTGTAGAGGCAAAATTAATTGATCGGCCTGTGATATGGTCACTATCTTGAACTTTTTGGTGGCTCGGCCAATGTCAAAACTAGGATCCAGCTTCAATTATGAGGCCTTCCACAGCTTAGATTATTTTTTTACCCTCTTGATCATTGAAGGGATGAAAGATAATTATTTATCCCCTCAGTATCCTCAATCATAGGGGTGTCCATTTTTTCCTCTGTCCTCGATTTGTCTTGTCCCATAAATTCCACCTCCTCTCTATCATCCCTCTCCTCTCCTTTGTCCTCTTCTTTATTTGCATTGCTCTCCTTTTTTAGCAATGAACTCTGGAGGTTCTCAACAATGGCAAGCATTTTCATAACATCTTCAAGTTTAGTCTTCATCTTTACACAGGTTGCATAGCTAATTTTTGGATCCGAGGATGCTCCTGCTTCTAGAGTGATAAGCTACTGCTCTTGTGGCATAAGTATAATAGCACCTTCTACATGCAAGCAAAAAAAAATTAAATTAAATTAATAATTATAATGATAATTTATTATTAAAAAATTATCACATCATGGATCATCTTATGAATTTATGGGACTACATGTTGCCAACCTGAATATTTTGCAGCTTTAACTAGCTGTTGCACCACTTCAACAGCCTAGATAGTTTATTAGGTATACTAGGACTCGTTATGGTATATTCGAGGAACTATACCTGTATATTAGCATTTTATACTATAAAAATATAAAAAAAAACTAAATAAAGATAATTATACTCATTTTGTATGTGAATGATCCTTACCATTAGAGTTGTCAAATAGTCAAATAGGGCAGGCTACCGCCTATCCTTGTCACAACTCTTTACTTGGATTGGCTTTCCAGATCTCAAGCAATCATAATCTCTAGGAGATCCATAACTATCAAGTCCTTGATTGCAGAAACCCAATCAATTGCTTCCAACTGATATAAATTATCCAAGTAAGGGATGAGATATTTTGGACATATTTGATTGATTTTGGAGCCAAAAATATTTCAAGGATGTATACAATCCAAAGTCTAACAGTGTCCTCAATGTCTACTTGTATCTTCAAGGATTGAAGTTGGGCTATCAATTTCTCTAAACCTTATGTTGAAGATCTAATTGCTGCCCAAATTTTGGAATATTCTATTCTTTTCATTTTAGCCTATGATGGAGATCTTCTTTCTATGATATGGAAAACCCACAATCAGGACCACTTTTTCGATATTGAATGTAACTATTTTACCACAAAAAATGAACTCATCATCTCCCTTATAATATCTGATTATATCTGCAAGGAGTCATCCTTCGACTATGAATGGCTACATATCGACAAAGGCACCAAATGAAGTCTTTCAAATTATATCAAAATGAGCATAAGAAAAATCTATCTTCCAACATTCTAAATGCAAACTGCCAGCTTGCAACAGTTCTTAAACAATTATGAAGCCTTTACACTAGACTGTGAAATAATTACAAAATCACCTGAAACATTAAAAAAAAAAAAAAGATTATAAAAATAAATTACATCTAACTGTTATAAAAAATGTAAGGCTTTTTAGCTTAAATCTATGCAGGGTATCATAATATTTAAACTAATATATCATAATTTTTGAACTAGGATATTATAATATTGTTTCAGCCTAAATTATATTGTTTTTTACTATGGTATGTTATGACATTGGAAGAGTTATAATTTAGTCCATGGATGAAAAAAAGTCTTAGTAGGAAGAGTTAATGCATTCAATTTCTTGTTTCATATTGGGGTGTCATAATATTTGAACTAGGATATCATAATTTTTAAATTAAGGATTATAATATTGTTTCGGGCTTAATTATATTATTTTTTATCATAGCATATTATGATATTATGGGAGTCATAATTCAATCTACGGATAAATTTTTTTTTTGATAGAAATGGTAAATATTCAGTTTCTTGTTTCATGCTGGAATGTCATAATATTTGAACCAGGATATCATAATTTTTGAATTAGGATGTCATAATACTGTTTTAAGTTGAATTATATTATTTTTTCACCGTGGTATGTTATGACATTGTGGAAGTCATAAATCAGTCCACGGATGAAAGAAAGTCCTGATAGAAAGGGTTAATGCATTCAGTTTCTCGTTTCATTTCGAGGTATCATAATATTTGAACTAGAATATCTAATTTTATTTTAAGCTGAATTATATTATTTTTTTATTGTGGTATGTTATGATATTATGAAAGTCATAATACATCCCATGGATGAAAGAAAGTCCTGGTAGGAAAGGTTAATGCATTTATTTTTTTTCGTTCGAAATGTCATAATATTTAAACTAGAGTATCATGATTTTTGAATTAGAAAGTCACACTATTGAAAAAAAGTATAAAAATTATAAAAATAAATTTTTTGCAGATAGTATCATAAGTCTACGATATTGTATAACTATTAGAAGAATCTTAAGGCTTTCCATCTTAAAACTGTGCATGGTATCATAATTTTATGCTATGAAATCATAATTTTGTAAATGAATATTTTAATTTTTTAAAAAATATTATGATATCCATCTTTAGATATAAATTTTAAATAATTATATTAAAATATATAATTTCTTTATCTTCTTATAATTTTTTAACATTTTCTAGGAAGGAATTTAAAGGGATGTCATCCTTTCCTATATAAATAATAAATGCTGTACTTCCTTTCAGCGACCATACTTCCTTCTTGTATTATTTTTGTATTCACGATCTGCGTTTAAACACGAAACTTTTAGACTTTATTTATAGAAATATTTGAAAACCCTAAAACTCTTCGTGGTATGCTCGAGAATGGAAAGTCCAGCAACTACTTGAGACGGGATGCAGCTGGTCGTTGCCGACTATCGAGATGAAAACATGAACCACCAAATCGAAGAAAGTAAACAAAAACAATGAAGGGGTCTCTGGGGTTGATAGGAGTGCAGTGCGTAGATTTTTTTTCACTCAGAGCAGAAGAAACGCCTCACTATTCTAGTGCAGCTATTTTCTTTCAAAAAGGAATCTTTCCCTTGATTGAAGAGACATGTAGATATGGCAGTGCATGGATTTCGAAAATCATCGATATGGTATCCTGTCCCATCAAGTCATATCATATTTGCATGAAGAAACGAAGGGTGGCGTTGCAAACCAGCTCAAATTTCCTGCATCGCATGCGATGTACAAAAAGTTTTTCCTAATCGAAACATGTGCATATGCTTGACAGAATCTACACTAAGAAACACCTGGACTTGGTTCTATGCTGATTTACGGCCATTTATGCCGGCACACGATTCAACATGGAAGGTCGATATCACTTGGATATTTGAATATCAGCCATTATATTATGCCAAAAGATAGATATTGCTACCAACTTAAGATTTGGTTGGAATATGCCAAATATGAAATAATTTGACATTTTTGGAATCATTTAGATTGCAGAAAAAAAAAAATATTATATTTATTATTAGAAAAAATTAAAAAATAATATTGAGAAAATATTACTATGTTTAGTTAAAGATAATTTTACATAGAAATATAATCAAATTTATAATATACTTATCAAAAAATATTTTTTATTACAAAAATAGCATTATCATGTTAATTAATTTTTAGATTTTGAATATAATCATATAGTTTTTTTGTATAATACCATTTATATTTTAATTATTTTGTAAAAATCTTTATTTAATGAATTTAAAAAAATATCAAAACAAATTCAATGATCATAAATAAATTTTATTATGGATATTTTATTAATACCAAATTACCATCACTTGAGAATTTTTAAAAATACTAACCCTTCTATGATATTTGTTTTATCTTTTTCTTAAGAAAATAAGAATAAGATCCACATTTTTTTTACCATTTCTCTCTTTTACTTTTTATACTAAACATGGTGAATTTATTTTGCCATGCCAATACCAAATTATCTTCTCAAAAAAAATAAGTATAAGACTCACTATTTTTTTTACCATCTCTCTCCTTCCCATTTTCACTAAACATGATAATCTGATAAAAAAATTATTTTTTTATATCAGGTTACTCCAACCAAATGGACCTTAAAGAATAAAAGAAAGATTCTACTACGAGTTCATATTCTGTTTCCTACAATTTTTTTTGATGAAGTGGAGTATTCAAACTAGTGATCTATATGGATACCATCAAAAAAATCTGAAAGGATAATATCATGAAACAGAATAGAAGCATCGCCCATCTAGGTCCAGAGGACATCACCAAAGTGATTAGCAATAAAAGAGCCACCCAGTCTACCACGGAGTTGGCTTTCGATACACATGGCGCATTATAATCTCCGTGTAGCCTTGCAAAAGAAGTGCAATATCCCGGATATAAGGATGCAGGGGTAGAGACTGTCGAGCCTCCCGAATCTAGATAATAACAGTCACCAAATCATCCTCAATAATAAGCCAATCGAGATGTAATATCCTCCATGCATAGGCAATACCCGCCCACGGCCCTTGAAGCTCCATCATAGGAACCGTCGAATCGAAGAGGTGGCAACACCCAGCCGTAAGAAATCTAAGCCCAGAAGCATGGGTAACAAAGACAGCTCCTCCTGACCATTCCTAACACTTCCATCAAAGATAAGCTTGAAGAACCGCAGAGGAGGGGGTTCCCAGGAGATAAGAACCTATCGAGGCACTCTAGTAGCAAAAGTAGAACCCCAGATCTCTATGGACATATCATTGCAAAAGAAAAACTACTGAGTGTGAGCTCTAGCTCGCTCGATAATGAGTGTGGTCGAACAAGTAGAGGAAGTGAAAATAATATCATTTCGAATGAGCCAAATGTGATAAGCAACATAAGCCATAAAAGTAGAAGAATATCTCTGGGAGCCTGTCAGAAGAAGGTCATGTGCAGGATCCACTGAGTGGGTGAATTGCCTCTCAAAACCTACCAAGCGCCAGACTTGCCACGCCCGGACAAAGGAATAGAACATGGTCAAGGCCCTAACTAAGGGCTCCACAGACTGGGCAAGAGGGGAGAAGATGAAATCCTCTGGCCAGAAGCAAATATCTTATGGGAAGATGGTGCCAGGCCACTTTCCAAAGGAACAAGGAAACCCGAGAATGAATTGAAAGTGACCAAATCCAACCAATATCCAATCGCCCCCGCAAGTCCGGGATAAAAAATGGATCAGATCAGACAAGGGAACCTTGGAAAGAGCAGAAGAGCTCCACATAGCAATGTCATCATAAGGATGGATAGGCAGGACAATAGATAAGACCGATGGCCAAGAATATCCCCGAAGATCCGGATGACCGAAACAGGATCCCATCGAATAATACCTGAAATAAAGAGGTCAAAGATAGACATGGTGTCCGGAATATCCACGGAGATGGTCGGCCACTGGGCTAAAGGAATATTCGAGATCCAAGAGTTCGTCATGAACTTTATTAACCTGCCATCACCCACGATCTATCACATACGCTGAAAAATAGCGTCAGCCTAATCATCATCTCCCTTCAAATCGACGAGCACCGTCGAGGAAGTCTAGCATCGGCGTCATAAGTAATAGGAAGGGGGCCATACCTAGCCCTCATCATAGAGATCCACATACCATCCAGGCAAAGAAAGAGTCTAGTAACATGTCTCGTCAACAGAGCCTCATGCATAACAAGAAGTGATTGAATCCCAGCCCTCCATCAGAAATAGGCTGGCAAAACATTCCACCCCAAAAGGTGGACACCCCGAGAGGTAATGAAAGAACCCCATAAGAAAGCATGAATAATTTGTTCACCTTGAAAATGATTGATGTAGGAATAACTATATTAGAGAGCATATACACCGAAAGAGATAAAAGAACAGACCTGATCAAGATGACTCTACCCATGGAAGAGGGCTCTAGCTTGCCAACCCTCAACCCTCTCTTGAATAACCTGAACCATCCGAGTACAATCCTTGTTCCAGAGTCTGGCACTTGAAATGGGAACGCCCAAGTACCGGAGAGCACCGTCACATTCAAAAATTCTAAGGAATTTCTAGATAGATCGGCGGATAAGGACAGGAGTCTTCGGCCTGAAATGAACTTCGAATTTTAAAAAATTAACTCTCTGGCCAGAAGCTAAGCAATAAGCCTGGAGGATCGTCCTGAACCCTCTGGCGATAGATATCGTGGCTCGGCCCAAGAATAAACAACCATCTGCAAACAATAAATGCGAGATAGGGATGGCACCAAGGGCGAGGAGATAGGGTTGGATGATCGACTCCCACACGGCTGCTTCCAATGCTTGCGAGAGAGAGTCACCACAAAGAATAAATAAATACGAAGAGAGAGGACAACTTGCCGAAGGCCAACATCAAAATAAAAGAAGTCTGTAAGGGAGACATTAATAAGAATAGCAAACGACAGCCGAAGAATACAAGCCATAATGCGAGAATTCCAGCATTGGTGGAAACCAAAATCCCTCAGGTGCACTCGAGGAAGCTCCATTGCATACGATCATAAACCCTTTCCATATCAAGTTTGATATGAATCAAGCAGTGACGGGCAAGCGCTCTCCAGAGATCAAACATAAACTCCTGGGCTATTAGAACATTATCCGAAATGGAGCGACCTCCCAACAAAAGTGCCATGTTCTAGATAATAAGATGGAGAATATCAGGCTTCATCTTGTTCGCTAGCAGTTTAGCACACAGCTTGTAAAGAGTTGTACAGAGACTAATAGGTTTGAAGTGGTTTGGCTCACAAGCGGCTAAGCATTTAGGAATGAGAGCAATAAAAGTCTTCCAGCTATAAGGCACGCTCCCGAAACAAAAAATTCCTGTACAGCAAAAATAATATCATACCTGATGAGACACCAATATCTCTTGAAGAACATGGAGGAGAAGCCATCATGACCAGGAGCCTTGTCCTCGTACATAGACCAGAAAATAGTCCGAATCTCCTGCTCAAAATCAAATTAAAAAGAGTTTGATTTTATTCAGTAGAGATAACAAAGGTAGGAAACGAAGAATTGAAAAGAAGAAAGGTTGCCAAAGAGCCCACACCACCTGGACCAAAACAATAAATCAATGTCTCCTAATATCAGCATCATCCTCTATCTACTGTTCTCCAGGAGGACCGGAGAGCTCTGATTCGATTATGTAAATATTGACGCGGTGGACAGTAAGATGAGTTGAGATATTCAACATTGGCCACCATATTACCGACTTTTTAACATGGGGATCTTAATATTCACTAATTAAAACTCATTAATATTCACTAATTAAAACTCATGGTTAAGATCACATTCTCAGGATATGCCATCACCGACTAATACAGCAAGGGTGCGTAGCTGATATAAATGCATCAAAGTTGTCCAGCTTTGCACCTTAAACCGATCATCTGGAACTTAATTACTGTTTGATATGGCTGAATAACTGGATTGGTTTCACAAATTGACAGCTTCCACAAGGGTAGAAGTCCTGGAAGGCTCAAGAATGGCATTCAAACAGAATACCATGCAAGCTATCAGTTTGTACAGTACGTCTGGATTGGGTCAAAATATCTCTTTCCAAGGATCAAGGTGCTACAGTTGACAAACCTCAAGCATTAAGGTATCAAATAGAGAGCAACTAAATGACCACAAGTAGAGTATGGCCTCCAAATCATAAATTTCTATCCAAGACCAACAGTAGAGTATTGTACCAAGTTGACGACAAAAAGATTGCAGTCAAGATTCAATACTGCAAAACTGCAGTGTTTCAAAATAATTATAATAAAATGACTTGCTCTTCTTCCACTGATGCTATGTTGGTTCGCTGAATGAGCAGTGCAATGGAATCACAATTCAAAAATTGGGCCCTGCTCCAGTGTTTGGCAAGACAATAAACTCCTGAAACATTTCCTTCTGAATCATCATTCCTTTCAAAATTCTGCTCTTGATTGAAAGAAATGGCCATTCCACAAGAATGGGAATTGATGATATTTTTGGAAATGAATTGATTACTAATATTTATAGCATAAAAAACAACAACTAGTATCTGATAATTATTGTATAAAATAAAACATAAATAACTTAATTGTCATTTAAGTAATCAAGTATTATTATTAAAAGTATAAGAACATCAAGTAACATGTATTATAATATTAATTATTATTTAACGATTTGCTGCGCATTATATGAGAATTGTGTAATGCAAATTACAGAAAAGAATTATAAAAAAAATAGATATAAAATATTACATGATATTGAATATAAAATAAAAATATATTGGATAAGTACAATACAGCATTTTATGTTTAGTCCTATACATAAACATTATACATAGTTAGCCTTATTTCTACATACGGTTATCTCAGTTTCTAAGACCCAAACAGCCCAGGTATTAGACATAAAATGACCATCCAAAACAGCAATTGGTTATAAATTTCTTGGTCTACATATATTAAAACTAAAACAGCCATAAATCCAGGGGACAAACCATAATTATCCCAGAGAGAAAGGAGATTCTGCATCAAAACCAGTTTAATCAGCATCTTTACAGAATAGGGTTGTTTTCAATTCCGCTGAACCATTATATCATAAGTCTAATAACTACTTATAGGAACATTTCTTGTCCAGCAAGAATTGTGATGATTCACGTTGACAAATCCCAAACAAATTCTGTCAAATTGTAGCATTTGCATAAAGTTTGTCTAATTACCAAAGGGATGACATATAACTTTAAGGTTGCACTTGGTGGCAGTCAATCCATCAAAATTATTGATAATTTATTGAACCCCACCTCATTAATGTATTTAGTATATTTTTCTATTTAACAATCTCTCATGTTAATCTAGATTGCCTTTCAAAAGGTAATTTGAAGTATCTCTGAAAGAAATAGTAATCCAAATTACCACCTTCAAAGTAATTTTTTAGGATAATATCACCCATCCCTTCTCTCTTCCTCTTATACTATAATAATAATAAATATAATGTAACATTATATATGATATTATAATATCAAAAAATAATAAAATAATAATATTTTTATTATATTAATATATTATAAGTAATATTAGAATATATATTATAAACTATATAATATTATTGTATATAATATAATATTATACTATATTTTATTTATTTATTTATTATATACTATATAATATATAATATTATAAAATAATATAAATTATATTTTATATTTTATAAATATAAAAATATATCATATTATATATTTAATATAATATAATATATTTAATATAATGTAGTATTTATATATGTTGATGATGAACCCTTACGAACGGATGGAGTGGCTGGATTGCTGGTTCGCCTCCAGGAGTTCCTGCAAACAAATCCCTGACCAGATTTTCTCTGGTGGGAAGACACTCCGATGCCTAAGTCAGTAAGGATCCAGGCCACAGAATGAAGAGTTCTGAGAAAAAGAAGCGAAATGAAAGGAATAGAAGCTTGCAAGAGCTTCGTTGTAAACTGGCTCTGGTGTGCCCTCAGATTGCTTATCTCGGGAGTCCCCTCTTATCGATATTTATAGGAGTAGACATACTGAAAGTAGTTTGGTCTACATGACTTCAGTTAGGGAAGTTAGTCTAACATCCCCGTAACTAAAAGTAAGTGCTGTCGGATATTGGTTATCTCAATATTGTTGAAGCCAGAGCTATTGACCATGTGGTTGGTTATAACAACTAAATCCACTTCCGGTAACTTTAGTTGAGATTAACCGGAGGGATTACTTCAGAGCCACTCTTTCAGAAGGGACCGAATATCAAGTTGGCCATTGTTGCTCGTACCTACCCTTCGGTAGTAAGCCGAAGACGTCTTAGCCATTTGTTTTGGAGATATCTTCTTTGGAGTAGGCTGAGTATCTGCTTCAAACTTGTCCTCTTCGGAGCAAGCGGGGAATGAATTAACTGTCTTCTTTGGACCAGTCTTCTTCGGACTGACACGAAGAATGACTAGCTAATTGTTTTGGAATAGCGTGGATCATGGATATACTTCGGAACCAGCCTTTTTGGCACATGCCGAAGACTGACCCTACGCTGTGATTAGTACAGTAATGTCAAATCATCACTTTGTCGAGCTTCAGAGTTATCTTCAGGTCTTCTGGCTTGAGTGACCAGTTCAGAAAGGATTTATTAGGCCTCTGAACGGGTAATTGCCTTTTATTGAGCCGGCTTATCACAACATTGCCCCCACTCCCAGTTTCAAAATAATTATTTGTTTTAACAAGTGGGAGTATTCATGGGCCGTCATTTACTGGCAGAAAAGATATGATCAATGATGGCAAATCTTCAATTTAGTTGACTGCATAACTGACTTCTAATTCGATCATCATGCCATGGACTGGTGTCGCTTTCCCCTTGGCTCTTGAAAAGGTGGCACAGGCTGGCGAGTCATGTTTCGTTCTTTTCATTATGGCGATCCGGCTGACTCTTCAGCTTTGTTTTGGATGGAGGAGGGGCATTATCTTATCCATTTGATATTACGGTCTGAATTCCATCTTGGCCGTCAGAGCGGTCACGTATCGTGGCTGACATTTTGGTCTTTCTCCCGTCGAATCGACTGACGCCTCTTAGGCTTCGCACTGCGATCGTGCCCTAATACATGGCATGATCGGAGAGGTGCCCCTTCTCTTGAGGAAATCATCTGAACCATTCTCGCACCCTATATAAAGGGCGGTGGCCTGGCAAAGGAGGCTTCTTTGCTTCATCGAGCTTTTGTTTCCTTCATTTTCACTATCCAAACCTTCTTTTCTTTTCTCGACTTTCATTTTCTTCCACGAGTAGAGCCCTTTTCTTCCTTCTTTTACATCATGGTTAGATCTTTAAAGGTCCCCGCCCTTGGTAGGACTTTGTCTAGCAGGGAAGGAGTCGAAATCTCTAGCGCATCAGGTTCTCTTAAAAGATAATGCTGAGTCCAGACCAGAGTCGATTCCCTGCTCCTTATCTTTTGATAAGATAGCTCGTCTCAGGGAATACTATCATATTCCCGAAAACCTCCCTTTAATACTCCCGAAGCCTAAAGGAAGGGTAATAGTCCTCTTGCCGATGCATCGCAATATATGAAGACCATTTAAAAGCCGATCTTTGCTTTCAATTGCACCCCTTCTTTGCTAAAATCTTCAGATGTATCATATAATCCCATCGCAATTGGCTCCGAATAGTATTCGGAACATCTGCGAATCTTAGTTTTCTGTCATATAGCAAATATAAGGCCCAAGACCACTCTGTTTACATCTTTCTTCGTACTGAAGAGAGATTTCCATGGCTATGGGTGGTGGGTCATCGCCCCCCCCTGGTCGTAAATTAATTATGGGCATGCCCAGTGCTATTCATGGATGGAAACCCAACTTCTTTTTTGTCTTTTCTTTTCAGCCTTAGAGCTTTAACACAGAATGGAGGGAACCCTGTCTGAGTGCCAATACAGGCAAAAAGGTTCTAGGGCTGACCAATCAGACTACGAATCTTGTTGGATCCAAAGTCCCTTCAATCCAGGAGTTGTTAGAAGAAAGAAACCTCCATCTCGCGCTCAGATCAGCGAGTTTTTTCATCATTAGGTATAGCTGATTGATAGTTTTGGTTTTATCTGGCTTTATATGTATTTCTGCTGTCTAACTTTGAGATATATTTTTATTAACAGGCAATAAGATGAAGCCAGACTTCAGCAAGCTTCGTTAGGCCGCTAAGAAAAGAGCGGTGCCAGTTTCTCCAGAGGGATCAAAAGTCAAAAAGAAGGCTCGGGCCGAAGGAGCCAGCCGAAATACCATACCAACAAGGAAGTTATCAGGAGGGAATGATGTCCCACCGATAGAGCCCCTGTTGAGAGAGACTACTATGATTCGGCTTCGGAGCAGCTGACCTCAGCCCCATCCACTGATATGCCGTTGCCTTGTCCTTCCCCAAGGGATAAGAGTAAGGCCCCCCAGGCCGAAGAAAGCCTGGGGAGAAACACCCCTCTAGACAGGGAGTGCGAGGTAGATCTTTCTATCTTCTCAAATGCACGGGGTCTGGTGCACCTCGATATGGCCAAGAAAGTGCTGAAGGCCACGTTGTTGCCCCGTGATTGGGAAGTTACCAGGAATCGGCATCTTGATGAAGTGTCCGATTCAGCGTACCTTGCTATACTGAAGTTAAAATATCTTCCTCTCCTTTTGTCTCTTCATAACCATATTTAATATAGCTGTCTTCATGATTTGGCTATTTAATGTAGTTGATCCATGACGTCACCCTTATGAAAGAAAGATAGCAAAATTTGCCAATTTCATTCGAAGCCTTCAGGAGGAGCTCCAAATGGCGAAAGCCAAAAAAGAAATAACTGAGAAACTGAAATCGACTATGGAGGTGAAGCTTAATAAGAGTGATGCCGATGTTCAGAGTCTAAAGAGCGAGCTGAAGAAGGCTCAACTGAAGATCTCTAAATAGGAAGCTACACTCTGGAAGACGAAGAAGAAAATCCACTCCTTGAACATTCGACCAAGGAAATTCAAAAAAGGCCGATGAGGCGGCAAGAGGCCGATGAGGCGGCCAAAGAGGCCGAAGCGGCGGCCAAAGAATCTGAGACCCCTGACGGAACAGGTAACCAGGGCGGTCAAAGACTTCAAGAAGTCTTCGAAATTTAAGGAAAAGGTAACGGAAGCAGGGGTGGTCAGTTACCAACTGGGTTTTAATAATGGGATTAAAGAGGTCCAAGGACTTTATTCTAAGCTGGATCTCACAAACATCCCGTTATATGAGGTACAGAAGAAGAGACTGAAACCCCTGCCGGAGCTGAAGAGGTATCGGGTCAGACTGAAGAAGTCCCGATCACAATCGAAGATGTTGGGGAACAAGTAGAAGACCCGATTACAGTGGACCTAGTAACTTCGGCTCAGACTAAAGAAGCTCCCCTGTAGCCGACCTAGAGGCTCTCGCCGCTGCTGGCCCAGAGATTGTAGCTGAAATAGATGAATAGACTTCCACATTTTTGTCCTTTGTCCTTTGTCCTTTTGCTTTGTAGAAAGAATGAAATGTAAATATACTCCTTTTGGTGTTAATAGAAAGTACACTTTTCTTTCAGACTATGTCATGCCATGATTTCTTTCTAGGTATAGAATCATTGGATGAACGAGGCCTTCCATTATGAGCAAAAATTTTTTCAAGTAAAAAGTCCTCAGATATGAAGCAGTCTTCAGACACAAAGTGATCTTCGGATAAGTAGTAGTTCTTAGATATATCTCAACCTTTAGCTTGAGTGAGAAAAAACTCCAAGTACGCAGTCTTCGGACATATAATAGCTGTCAACTGGAGTGTGGATTTTTCTAAAGTATAAGGTCCTCGGACTTACCCTTGACAAGAACGCTAGCCTCAAACGAACTGATCAGTCAGGCCTGTCATTGGTTCGACCCTTTTTGTTCATAAGCCTGACCCTTAAGCTCTTGAACTCATAATTAACAAGTCTCGGCTTTTGTGGGCAATTTTAATTCATCAATAATGGGGTGTATCAATTTCGCCAGCTGTCCAATTATCATTGGCAAGGCAGTTATCACTCAGATCATGAGATCGCGGCGACTAGAGTCATTAAAGCTGTGTGCTTATGGAATCAGACCGGTCGTAGCCCTTTGACTTCTCATAACTGCCCGCATGTGGATCGAGACCATTATTCCCTTCATTAATCGAAACGAGCACACGTGGGGCGATCAGAGAACTGCTTGAAACGTGAGCAAGGAATCTGAGCTGTTGGCGACCTTTATATAAGAGATTTATATCCTGAGTTAAACTTTCTCGCACATTAGTGACATTGCCTTCTTGAGCGGTTCCTCTCCAAGATTCCTTTTATTTGCCACCTTTCTCCTTCTTTTTCCATTATCGAGCTTTAAGAGTTTATCCATCATGAGACCAGACGCAGCACAAACGAGTTCGCATTCAAACCCCTCCACAAGTTTCGATTGGGGATAAAGTCCCCATTAACATAGAATCTTTCTCAGAAGAGGATGACATCCCCTTACCAGGATGCTTAACTAAATGTCCGACGGCACCTCTAATCTAGAGTCGTTCGGGGAGCCAAGCTCACAGGATAAGGGTAAGGCTCCACTTATTAATGTAGACATCAAGCCTCAACCTCAAATTGCTGAAAGGGAGGGCTTTGGAAGCTATAATATACTGGTCGCTGATGCTGGCCTTGACAACCCAAGACTGGCGAAGACTTTGTTGAAAGCCACCATTCTCCGAAAGAATTGGGCGGCGACACAAAGGCAAGGATTGGAAGGCACTCTTTCTTCCGTCTACCCCAGAATACTATAAGTGTTGAAGTAATTTGTAGGGCTTTCTTTAATATATTAGTGCCGATAGGGACGACTTCATACATATTTTCCTTGGTAGATTATCCACAACGTCTCTTTGCTGCAAGAGAACATTCGTGGGTTCACCGACCTCAGCGATAGCCTCAGAGACCAGTTGGCATCGACCAAAGCTGAAAAAGAAGCAACTGAAGAACTCCGAGTCGCTGCCAAACAGAAGCTGAGTCAAGCCATCGCTGTTAATCATTCTTTAAAGAAGGATTTAAGGACGGCTTAGATGCATGCGACCAAACTTGCAGCCGACTTGGAGAAAAGATGAAGGAAGCTGATTTTGACTGAATTGCTAATAAAGAAAGCCTTAGGAATGCCGAAGAGATGACAAATTAGAAGGCTGAATTGAGAAAGAATCAACATCTTGAGGCAAGAAGCAGCGTCAGCTAAACAAAAAGCAGAAAGAGCTGATCAGAATGCCCTCCAAGCAGTCGAGGCTTACAAAAAGTCCAAGGCCTTCGATGAAGAAGTACATGAAGCGAGGGTGGAAGGCTCTGCATCGGCTTTCAAGACTGCCTCGAAAAAGTCATGGAAATGTACCCGAGCATAGACGCCTCACTTCTGGCCATTACTGTGATGATTAAGGGGAAAAAGAAGTAAAACTCCAGCTGACAAAGGGCCAGCTCCCCCAATCAATAAGATATTACAAAGGAGACTTCTGCTCCTGCTTTCGGGTCGGCCGAAAAGGAAAAGTCTTAATATAACTTTTTTCTTTTTATTGATGTAAATCGGCTTCCTCTCAGGAGTATGTATCAAGTTTCCTGATGAATGAAAATCTTCTTTGCTTGATGTAGAAGTAGTTCCTTCTGTTGGACAAGTGTGCTCCAAAATAATTCTAAGTATAAGCTATTCAGCACTGTAAATGCTGAACTGGGTATTTTCATAAAGAATCCCAAGATTTCATAGTGGCCTTGATCAGATTTGTCTCCATCCTAGATAGGAAAATCTAAACTTGTTGAAATCATAGTGAGACTTATCTGCTTGCCTTGATCAGATTTGCCGTTAGGGTAGGCCGATAAGGCCATCCATAGGCATTTTATTGATAGTAATAAGGTAAGCTGATTAGGCCCGCTTCGGTGCATCGTCGGATTTACCATATGGTAGGTCACTTAGATCATCCCCGTGCCTTTGGTTAAGAGTAAGGTAGGCTGGTTAGGCCCGCTTTGGCACGTTATCGAATTTACCGTAGGGTAGGTCACTTAGACCATCCTGTGCCTTTGTTTGATAGTAAGGTAGGCTGGTTACACCCGCCTCCGCACGTCGTCGGATTTACCATTGGGCAGGTCACTTGGACCATCCCTGTGCCTTTGTTTGATAGTAAGGTAAGCTGGTTAGGCCTGTCTCAGCACGTCGTCGGATTTACCGTATGGTAGGTCATTTAGACCATCCCTGTGCCTTTGTTTGATAGTAAGGTAGGCTGGTTAGGCCCGCCTTTGCATGGATGCTTCACTGAAGTCTTCTAAAGAGAGATCTTTTATTCATAGTACTTGCGAAGGTTTTCTATATTCCAATGCTGAGGTAGTAGGGATCCGTCCAGAGTTTCAAGCCGATAAGCTCCTGGACGTATGACTTCTCTAATTCGATAAGGGCCTTTCCAATTAGAAAAAAGTTTGCCTCGTTCCGTCGGCTTGGATGCTTCAGTTCTTCGTAGTACTAAGTCTTCGGGTCGAAAGGTTTGTTCCTTTACCTTGGAGTTGTAGTATTTGGTGACTCTTTGCCGGTATGCCGCCATCTTCATCTGGGCACGAAGCCTGGTGCCTCGTAGCAAATCTAGATCTACTCTTCGGCACTCCGAATTTTCCGGCTTCTTATAGCGGTCAATCCTTAAGGATTGTAAAGTGACTTCAACAGGGAGGACTGCTTCGATGCCATAAGCTAGGTGAAACGGAGATTCGCCGTAGCTGTTTGTGGGAGTTGTCCGATATACCCAAAGAACTAAATTCAATTCTTCGGCTCAAAGCCCCTCGGCGTCATTTTGCATGGTCTTAAGACCATGAACAATAGTCCCTCTTGGTCACTTCGGCTTCTCCATTGGATTAAGGATGACTGACAGAAGTCAGTTTGTAAAGTATATAATACTGGGCGCAAAAGCTTTCGAACTTTGGATTGTCACACTGTCTTCCGTTGGTGATGATGGTATGAGGGATTCTGAATCGAAAGATAATGAAGTTTCTGACGAAACCTTCAACTTTCCCTTCGATAATGTGTGCTAAAGGTTCGATCTCAACCCATTTGGTAAAGTAGTCAATGGCTACGATGAGAAATTCCATTGTCCAGAGACTGGGGGAAATGAGCCAAGAATGTCCATCCCCCACCGAGCAAAAGGCCATGGTGCCGTCAACTAAGTCGGTTGATTTGCAGATCATCTATGAATATTGGAATATTTTTGACATTGGTCACATCTTCGGACAAAGTCGGCGAAGTCTTTCTAAATAGTTGACCAATAATAACCTTGGCGTATTATTTTGTAAGATAGAGATTTGCCCCCAGATGGTCTTCATATATACCTTCATGCACCTCTTTTAGAGCATAGTGCCCTAGACATTTCAATAAAGGCTGTGAAAGGATCTCTTGTATAAAGTTCTATTCGAGATAACATATTGGGATGCCATCCAGCGAACTTGCTTGGCTTCAATCTTATCTTCGGGCAATATACCTTCGTTCAGGAATTTAAAATAGGATCCATTCAGCTGGGCTCATGCTCAACCTGATGTACCTCCAATGTTTCCTCTGCTATGCTCGGAGCTTCGAGATACTCTATGAAGGTGGGTCGAGGGAGTCTGGAGTGGTGGTAGCGAGCCTGGACAGGGCATTGGCTTGAGAATTCTCCGTTCGTGGCACATGGACAATCTCAAAGAATTCTAACCAAGAAACTAGAGCTCGTACTTTCTTCAGATATTAGATCATAGTAGGATCTCGAGCTTCAAATTCGCCTTTCACCTGGTTCACCACTAGCTAAAAATCCAAAAAGATTTGAATCTTTCGAATCCCTAACTCCTTAGCGATTCGGAGTCCTGCTAAAAAGGGCTTCATATTCTGCCTGGTTATTCGAAGCATGGAAGGAGAAACAGAGAGTATACTCTATGGTGTGCCCATTCGGATCGACCAGTATAAGACCAACTCCATATCCCGTAGAGTTAGAAGCTCCGTCCACGTGAAGTATCCATAAGGATTCTGAATCCTTTCCGATGGCTTCTTCCTCTTCGACATTCTGTAGGTTGTCTTCTTACCCCCATATGCATTCAGCTAGGAAGTCAGCTAATACTTGTGCCTTTATTACCGATCTGGGTTGGAAGATGATGTCGAACTCATCTAGCTTAACAGCCCATTTGAATATCCTTCCAGAAGTATCTGGACATCGGAGGATGGCTTTTAAGGGTTGGTCTGTCAAGACTACGATGGTATGGGCTTGGAAGTAGGGTCGCAAGCATTTCGCTGCGATCACTAAGAAGATAAACTTTTGCGCTCTGAAATATCTTACTTTGGCATCATGTAATACTTTGCTAATGTAATAGATTGGCCTTTGGAGAATATCGATTCCTTTTTGGACGAGCACCGAACTGACCGCTTTATTCGAAGCGGAGAGGTATAAATAGAGGGGTTGCCCTTCCATCGGTTGGCCTTTGGTTAGGTAGTTTGGCTTCTTCAGTAGCCCTTTGAGGGGCAATAGCTTCGGTTCGGGTTCTGGGTGGCTGATGTACTTTCCCAGATATTCCATCTTGATAAAGTCTTCTATAGCATCCTTGAGTTGGATGCATTCTTCGATATTATGGCTGTGATCCTTGTAGAATCGACAATATTTATTTCTGTTCCTCATAGTGGAAGATGTCTTCATGGGACGCAGCCTTTGCAAGTAGCTCTCTTTCTCTATCTCCATCAAAATTTTTTGCTTGGGCTTAAGACCGCGTCGTCGAGTAGAGTCATGTTGTTGGGGAGTACAGGGGGATTCGACCCTCTGTTGCTCTTCTTCTTGGGAAGAGACTTCCCTTCAATCAGGCGCTGATTTGCCGCTTGCTCTTCAACATATGTATACTTTTGGGCTCTTGATAAGAGTTCGACGTAGCTTGTTGGAAATCTCTTATCTAGAAAAAAAGCAAACATAGCCACATGCTCATTAAGATCGGGAGTTTGCAAGAGCTTGCAAGAGCTCTGAATGGAGAGTTCTGAGTAAAAGTGAAATAAAAGGAATGGGAGCTTGCAAGAGCTTCATTGTGAACTGGCTTTAGTGTGCCTCAGATTGCTTACCTCGGGAGTCTCCTTTTACTGATATTTATAGGAGTAGACGTAACTGAAAGTAGTTAGATCCGCATGACTTCAGTTAGGAGAGTTAGTCTAACATTCCCATAACTAAAAATAGTTGCTGTCGGATATTGGTTATCTCAATATTGTTGAAGCTAGAGCTATTGACCATGTGGTTGGTTATAACAACCAAACCCACTTCCAGTAACTTTAAGTTGAGATTAACCAGAAATTTACTTCAAAGCCACTCTTTCAAAAGGACCGAAATCAAGCTGGCCATTTGCTTTATACCTACCATCTTCGAAATAAGCCGAAGATGCCCTAGCCATTTGTTTCGGAGCTATCTCCTTCGAAGTAGGCTGGAGTATCTGCTTCAAACTTGTCCTCTTTGAAGCAAGCGGGGGGATGAATTAACTATCTTTTTTGGACTAATCTTCTTCAAATTGAAGCGAAGGACTAGCTAATTGTTTTACAACAGCGTGGATCAAGGATATACTTCGAAACCAGCCTTTTCGGCACGGACCGAAGACTGATCCTATGCTGTGATCAGTAGGGTAATGTCAAATCATCACTTTATCGAGCTTCGAAGTTATCTTCAGGTCTTCTAGCTTGGATAACCGGTTTAGAAAGGATTAATCGGATATTTGAACTAGTAATTGCCTTTTATTGAACCAGCTTATCATAACAATATAATATAAATATATTATATTAAATTTAATAATATATATATAAATTTATATATTTAAATAATATATTGAATATATTATCTATTTAATCTATAAATTTTTTATATTAAATTTATTTAGTATAAAAATAATTTTAATAATTTTTAATTTTTATATAAAGATATAAATATTTTATATTTTATATATTTTGTAATATAAAATATAAAATATAAATTTTTAATAAATAGATAAAATATAAATATATATATATTTTTATAAAATAAATATAAATTTAATTTAAAAATATTTTAAAAATTTTATTTCATAACACGCAACGTTATATATCAAATATAATAATCCACGTTACTTCAATTTACATTGAGTCTACTTTGGATTGCTACCAAACGCAACGATTTCTGTGTTAAGTCGGCAGAGTGAATTTATAATTAGATGCTAAAACAGAATTAATACTCGACAAAGATACGCCAACAATACTAATGTCAACCATATGGTACCAGAAAATGTTCAATAAAAACAAGAACATTAAATCATAAAATCTTCAGTTTTCCATCTCGGATTCAAGCAAAAAGTTTGGACCATAATCAAAAATTTCCATCAGCTGCCCAACAAAAAGACAAGAAAACAAAAAGACAAGAAAGAAAACCCTATCAGAATCACATTGTTCTGTTTGAGCTACCAATCAATCTAAAAACTACCTTTCCAACCCCTAAAACGGCAAGTTCCGCAAAGCTCCTCAGTCGAATAAGCTAAAACCCAAATCCTGCCATCACAAAATTAAATTAAAAAATTAATTTGCCATCGAAAAATTAAATTTAAAAAAACTTTCAGAAAAAAAAAAAAAAAAATCATGTTCGTTTTTTACGCTAAACTCACCCCATCCGATTCCTCCTCCTCTACAACCTTCTCCTCCTTCTTGGCCTCCGCAACGGCCGGCGCAGCGGTGGCCGCACCACCTCCGCCTCCGGCAGCGACAGCGACAGCGACAGTGGCGACGCCTCCTCCGGATGGCACCGAAGCAAACTTCTCCCTGCCGGCGGCGATCAGCTCCGTGACGTCCTTCCTCTTACCTGGGTCAGCAGCAGATCTATCCTCCCCCCCTCAGCCTCTGCTCCCACTACGAATCAAAAACCAAAAGGAAAGCGTCAGATCGAATCCTAGCGGATCCAAGAGCAGGAATGAAACAAGAGAAGGATCAATGGGGGTCAGAGAACGGACCTGATTCGAGGATGGACATGAGATCGTCGGCGGAGGGGTTGGCGTTGCCGCCGAGGACAGCAAGGAGGTACGCCGCCACCACCTTCATCTCTGCTTGCAAACTCTGCGCCGGCTGCGGCTGCTATGATCGAGGCTACGATGCCACCGCGAGCGGTTAATGGAGAAAACCCTAGCACTCCGGGTCCTATAAAAGCCCGCACTGTTGTTACGCTGCACCGCATAACGCTTTTAGCTTAAAGTGCTCGCTAACTCCAATTAGAATTTGCGTTTTATTTTTATTATTTTTATTTTTTTATTTTTGGTAAACCTTTGCATACATTTTAAGATCTAACATGAATATAATTCAGGAAGTTAGAAAGTACAGTATCATAAAACACTCTAGGAGAATTCTCAAGATCAGTCGATAAAATCTGCTCCGAATGGTGGACAGCTTAGGAGACTACTTAGTCTGCTGCTGAGTTAGCCTTCCTAAAGATTATAATATAAAATAGGAAGAGCATCCCTGGAGCAGAAGAGCAATGTCCCGCAGGAAAGGATGCGACGACCTGATCCTTCTGGCCTTCTGGATCCGAGCAATTACTATAGTAGAGTCACCTTGGATAATAAGATGATCCATGTTGCCGACCTTATCGCTGTGGCCTGCAGCCGTGAGTTGGCGTCGGACTGAGTCCCCTGGGTTGTGGAGTTCCGATGCTCCGGACCTGCAAACAAAAGGTTAGAGACTCGGGCCGGAATTCCGGCGGGGGCACTCCGATGATCAAGTTAGAGAGCGGTAAAGTGGAATAGATCCGCTAAGATGGAAACCTGCTGGGTCTTCGTTCTTAGAGGGATCTTGGTTGAGAAGAAGAAATAGAACGAGAGAGAAGGGCGCTCAGATCCGTGCGACCGGGCCCGTTGGACTCGATCAAGCGAGTTTCTATGGAGCCTTTGGGCTTAGGACTGTCTCTCCTTCTTGTGGGATTGCTTGCCCTCTTGATTGCTTACCTTACCTCTTGCCCCTGATCTTCCTTTTTAGGTTGCCGATCCATGCATCCGTCCGCGCCTCGATCCCCCCGGGGGCCTCTGCGACCGTCCTCCTCTCGTTCCTCTTACGGTCGAGAGTTAAGCGGTCAACCGGTCTCGCTCGCTGTGTTGTCATGAGAGGGGGAACTTGGCGGGATCCCGATTCCCGTGAAGGAGCCCTCGGGCCTAAGGTGTTGACCGTGGTCTTCCCTTTTTAGGATGCAGGGCTATAAATGCTGGGTTCAGTGCCTTGGGCAGGGTTCCCTTTCCAAACTTGTGCCAACGACGTTCCGCGCACCACCGCAAGCCTAGGGACACCGTATCGGGGGCGTTGCCTGTGCGTGCTGTCTTTAGCAGCTTCCTCGGGGCCTGCGCTCCTTGGTTCTCCCGTCCTCTGCAGAAAGGATCGACTTCGGCGAGGTGGACCCATTTAGGGGAGCCACCTGGCGAAGGAGCAGGGGCGGGGCTACTTTAGCCAAGGTGGATGGATCCTGCCTGGATCGACACCTAGCAGAGTGGCAGAGGCCAGCTTGACCTCGATCGAGGTGGACCTGTCTGGGGGTGCCACCTGGCGAGGGAGTGGAGAGAGCCCGGCTCGACTTCGGCAAGGTGGACCCATCTAGGGCCAGCACCTGGCGAAGGAGCAGAGGCGGGGCCACTCCAGCCGAGGTGGATCCTGCCTGGATTGACACCTGGCAGAGTGGCAGAGGCCAGCTCGACCTCGACCGAGGTGGACTCGTCTGGGGGTGCCACCTGGCGAGGGAGCGGAGAGAGCCCGACTCGACTTCGACGAGGTGGACCCATCTAGGGGCTCCACCTGGCGAAGGAGCAGAGACGGGGCCATTCCAGCCGAGGTGGATCCCGCCTGGATCGATACCTGGTGGAGTGGCAGAGGCCAGCTCGACCTCGGTTGAGGTGGACCCGTCTGGGGGTGCCACCTGGCGAGGGAGCGGAGAGAGCCCGGCTCGACTTCGGCGAGGTAGACCCATCTGGGGGTGCCACCTGGCGAAGGAGCAGAGGCGGGGCCACTCCAGCTGAGGTGGATCCTGCTTGGATCGACACCTGACAGAGTGGCAGAGGCCAGCTCGACCTCGGCCGAGGTGGACCCGTCTGGGGGTGCCACCTAGCAAGGGAGCTAAGAGAGCCTGGCTTGACTTCGACGAGGTGGACCCATCTAGGGGCGCCACCTGGCGAAGGAGCAGAGGCGGGGCCACTCCAGCCGAGATGGATCCCACCTGGATTGACACCTGGCGGAGTGGTAGAGGCCAGCTCAACCTCGACCGAGGTGGACCCGTCTGGGGGTGCCACCTAGCGAGGGAGCGGAGAGAGCCCGGCTCGACTTCGACGAGGTGGACCCATCTGGGGGCGCCACCTGATGAATGAGCAGAGGCGGGGCCACTCCAACTGAGGTGGATCTCGCCTGGATCGACACCTGGTGGAGTGGCAAAGGCCAGCTCGACCTTGACCGAGGTGGATCCATCTAGGGGTGCCACCTGGCGAGAGAGCGAAGTGAGCCCGGCTCGACTTCGGCGATGGACCCATCTGGGGGCGCCACCTGGCGAAGGAGCAGAGGCGGGGCCACTCCAGCCGAGGTGGATCTTGCCTAGATCGACACCTGGCGGAGTGGCAAAGGCCAGCTCGACCTCGATCGAGGTGGACCCGTCTGGGGTGCCACCTGGAGAGGGAGCGGAGAGAGCCCGGTTCAACTTCAACGAGGTGGACCCATCTAGGGGCATCACCTGGCGAAGGAGCAGAGGCGGGGCCACTCCAGCCAAGTTGGATCCCGCCTGGATCGACACCTAGCGGGGTGGCAGAGGCCAGCTCGATCTCGACCGAGGTGGACCTGTCTGGGGTGCCACCTGGAGAGGGAGCGGAGAGAGCCCGCTCGACTTCGGTGAGGTGGACCCGTCTGGGGGCACCACCTGGCGAAGGAGCAGAGGCCGGGCCACTCCAGCCAAGGTGGATCCCTCCTGGATCGACACCTGGTGGGGAGGCAGAGGCCAGCTCGACCTCGACCAAGGTGGACCCATTTGGGGGTGCCACCTTGTCAGGGCCATTTGCAAAGCACTTTGCTTGGCCATGGCCTCTGATACGGTCTTGTACATATCTTACAATAAGATATCTTGAACAACTGCTGCTAGGGCATTTTTTCCTTGTTTAGCCTAGTTTTGGGGGATTTTCCTTGTGTCGGGGCGTCTTGCGACGAACCAAAAAAATGCAAGTCTCCTCGATACCTTGGAACCCCTGGGGTGGGATTTGGTGGGATGCCCCGCATGTATAGTATCGGGAGGGTGAGCGAGAACAATTATGGGCCGGTTTCCTAGGGGATTCTTGCGGTTCATCGTTGCCTCCTCTGCCTTCTGAGCCCTTACGATAGGTTTAGTGGTAGTTGCATTTTGCTTGTAATCTCTCCATTTACATTAATGAAAACACTGATTTTGCCTCTATGCATTTGAGTGTGTTTCCTTGCCATTTTCCTTTGTCTCTTGTGTGTTTGCCTTGGTTGCAGCATCGTATTTCTGTCGCTAGCACGTATTGGCTGGTTTCATTTTGCAGGGCATTTTGGACGCCGCACGGGTTTGGCCTAAGCAAAGACTAACCCCGTGACAAGTGGTATCAGAGCCAGGTTCGGCTGTGGACATTAGCGCAACGCACATGGGTCACAGGAACAAGGGAGAGACGAGCGGGATGGTTCGTGATGAGGCGACGGTTGCCTCACCAGTCCCGACAGATGTACAAGCTGATAATACAAAGCCACGAAGCCACAAGGAGCGGATGTCCATGTTGGAGGTGCAGTTGGCCCAAATGGATGAGAGCATGGCTCATCTATTCTCAATGGTGGACCGTGTTGCAAACTTGGAGTTGAGTCAGGAGCAGCTTGTGGAGACTGTGGATAATCTCAGTGACAATACTAAAGGGTCTGTCACGCTCTTACGGGAGCAACTGGACGATCTGACCACCAGGGTTGCAGTGCTGACTCGGGCAGTGGGTAACATGCCAACTCCAGGTGTTGTGGAAGGCGGGACAAGCTGGATGAGAGCACCAGAACCTAGAAGTTACAATGGAGCTCGTGATGCAAAGGAGTTGGAGAACTTCTTGTTTGATGTCGAGCAGTACTTTCGGGTGGTGCGACCTGACTCCGAGGAGACAAAGGTCATCTTGGCTACCATGTACCTGACCGGGGATGCCAAACTATGGTGGCGAACTCGGTATGAGGATATGCAGGCGAGTCGATGCATCATTGCCAACTGGGAGGACCTAAAGAGGGAGATCAAGGCTCAGTTTTTGCCAGAAAATATGGACTTTATTGCTCGGCGAAACTTCAGGCATCTCCATCATACAGGAACTGTACGAGAATATGTGAAGCAGTTCTCTGCATTGATGCTGGACATTAGGGATATGTCCAAGAAAGACAAGCTATTCCACTTCTTGGAAGGTTTGAAGCCATGGGCCCAGCAGGCGTTGCAACGAAGGGGTGTCACCGACTTGGCATCTGCTCAAGCTGCAGCTGAGCGCTTGACAGATTTCCTCCCCTCTGACCACCAGAAGAAGAAGGCCATGACAAATACCTCCAAGAATCCAAAGCTGTCAAAAGGAAAGGGTGTGGAGAATGAGAAGAAGAAAGACCTTAAAACTAAGGGGCCAGAACCATCAAGGACCCCAAAGTCTGGGTGCTTTCTATATGGAGGGCCACACATGGTGAATAACTGTCCCAAGAAACAGGCTCTCAATGCCTTACAAGCCAGTGTGCAGCGGAGCCAAGTTAAACCGGAAGACCTTAGCAGCGATAGTGAGGAGGAACCGGTTAAGGGTTCGAGGATAGGTGCCCTCAGGCTACTCAATGCTATTAAGGGTCAAGTGGGGGAGCAGCTCAAGCCATCCAAGCTATAACAGCTAAAGCAGCAGCAGCGGTCGAAACCACACCAAACTCACCAACATGCTAGTCGGCGAACCAATGAACTCATGTATGTGCAGGTGGAGCTCAATGGTCGTGTAACCCAAGCAATGGTGGATACTGGGGCAACCCACAATTTGTTGCTGATCGGGAGGCCACTCGTCTTGGATTGAAGCTGGAAGGAGATTCTAGTAGAATGAAGGTGGTGAACTCGAAAGCTCAGCCCATTATTGGACTTGCAAGGGAGGTGCCAATGCAAGTCGGAACTTGGTATGGAAAAGCCAACTTCATGGCTGTACCGCTGGATGATTTCCAGGTGATTTTGGGCATGGAGTTCCTTCAAGCAGCTAGGGTGGTCCCAATGCCATTTTTTGATGCACTATGCATGATGGGGGATGATTCCCCTAGTGTTGTTCCTGTTGCTCGGCGGACTCAAGAAGGTATGCAGCATATATCTTTGCTTCAGTTGAAGAGGGGAATGAAGAAAGGAGAGTTAACTTATGTGGCTGCTATAAAGCTAGAGTCAGAAGCCAAAGACATGGGTCCTCTGCCTCCTGGGGTCGCTAAAGTCCTCCAGGATTTTGAAGATGTAATGCCTCCCGAGTTGCCGAAGACTTTGCCGCCGCGGCGGGCGGTGGACCACAAAATCGAGCTGGAGGTGGGCACTAAGCCTCCTGCTCGTCCACCTTATCGTATGGCCCCACCAGAGCTTGCAGAACTCAGAAAATAGCTTGATGAGCTGCTAAAGGGAGGACTCATTCATAGCTCAAAGGCTCCTTTTGGAGCCCCAGTTCTCTTTCAGAAGAAACATGATGGGAGTCTCCGACTGTGTGGATTATCAGGCCCTGAACAAGGTGACTGTGAAAAACAATTATCCAATTCTTTTAATTGCAGACTTGTTTGATCAGCTGGGTGGAGCTCGATATTTTTCCAAGCTGGATTTGAGATCTGGGCATTGGCAAGTCCGGATCGCAGAGGGAGACGAAGGCAAGACTACATGTGTGACAAGGTACGGGGCATTTGAATTCTTGGTGATGCCCTTCGGGTTGACTAATGCCCCAGCTACCTTTTGCACACTAATGAACCAGCTATTCCATGACTATCTTGACAAATTCGTTGTGGTGTATCTTGATGATATTGTCGTGTATAGTCAGACACTGGAGGACCATGAGAAGCACTTGCAGATCATCCTTCAAGTTCTGCAGGAGAACTCCCTCTATGTGAAGAAGGAGAAGTGCTACTTTGCCCAGGAAGAGATTTTATTCTTGGGACATCGTGTTGGTGGTGGCATGATCCGTTTGGACCAGGAGAAGGTCCAGGCTATACAAGAGTGGAGGCCCTTACTAAAGTGATAGAGTTGCAATCTTTCCTGGGGCTTGTTAACTACTATAGGCGGTTCATTGCAGGCTACTCTCATCGAGCTGCGCCACTAACAGAACTATTGAAGAAGGATCAATCATGGGATTGGTCTTCGAAGTGCCAAGAAGCTTTCAAGGAGTTGAAAGCTGCTATAATGGAGGAGCCCGTGCTACGACTTCCAGATCATAACTTACCCTTCGAAGTCCATACTGATGCCTCAGACTTTGCTATTGGAGGAGTCCTTGTTCAGGAGGGTCATCCAGTGGCATTTGAAAGTCGAAAGCTGAATGACACAGAGAGGCGATACACTGTTCATGAGAAGGAGATGATAGCTGTAGTTCACTGTCTAAGGGTGTGGAGGCACTATCTCCTTGGGTCACGATTTGTGGTGCGGACCGATAATGTGGCCCTCAGCTACTTCCAAACATAAAAGAAGCTATCTCCAAAACAGGCCCGCTGGCAGGACTTCTTGGCGGAGTTCGACATGACCTTGGAATATAAACCAGGGCGTATGAACCAGGTGGTCGATGCCCTGAGCCGGAAGGCAGAGCTTGCCACTCTAAAGGTGATGGAGCAAGGGCAAGTCAGCCAAGTGCAAGCAACTTTGCTGCCAAAAATTCGAGATGGACTGCTAAAGGATCCCACAGCTATCACTTTAAAGCAGCTCATTGATGAAGGGAAGGCACGGCAATTCTGGTCCGAAGATGGGCTCATTCTGACAAAAGGGCGTCGGGTATATGTGCCTCGGGTGGACAACCTTAGAAGAGAACTATTACGAGAATGCCATGACACTCTTTGGGCTGGTCACCCAGGAATGCACCGAACTCTTGCCCTCTTGGAGAGGGCATACTACTGGCCAAGGATGGGAGAGGATGTGGAAGATTATGTCCGGACGTATCTCATTTGCCAACAGGACAAGGTGGAGCGAAGCAAGCCTGGTGGGCTCCTTGAACCTTTGCCTGTACCGGAGCGGCCATGGGAGAGCATCTCGATGGACTTCATCTCGAGCTTGCCAAAGGTGGGGGAGTATGGGTCGATCCTAGTGGTGGTGGATCGATGCTCGAAGTATAGCATCTTCATCCCAGCACCCTTGCATTGTTCCGCGGAGGATGCAGCTCAACTCTTCTTGAAGCATGTGGTGAAGTATTGGGGTATCCCTCAGAACATTGTCAGTGACAGAGATTCCAGGTTCTTAGGGAGATTTTGGACTGGGCTTTTTAAGTTGTTGGGGTCCAAATTGTACTTCTCTACTAGCCTCCATCCTCAAACTGACGGCCAGACAGAAAGAATAAATGCTCTTCTGGAGCAGTATCTGAGGCACTTTGTAAGTGCCAACCAAAGGGATTGGGTGAAGTTGATGGACATAGCCCAATTCTCCTATAACTTGCAACGGAGCTCTGCATCAGGCAAGAGCCCCTTTGAAATCATCACTGGACAGCAACCCTCCACTCCGCACACTATGGTTGTGAGGTATACTGGAAATAGCCCGTCAGCTTATCATCTGGCCAAGGAGTGGCACCGCAATGCTGAGATTGCACGGGCATATCTGGAGAAGGCTTCCAAGAAGATGAAGAAGTGGGTTGATAAAGGAAGGAGACCTCTAGACTTTAAGAGAGGCGACATGGTACTGGTTAAGCTCCAACCAGCCCAGCTCTGGTTCTTTCGCAAGGTGCATAGAGGACTGGTTCGCAAGTATGAGGGTCCCTTCCCTATCATTGAAAGAGTAGGAAATGTCTCCTACAGAGTGCAACTTCCTGTATGGCTCAAGATACATCCAGTGCTTCATGGAAGTTGTATCAAACCATATCATGCCAATCTGGAGGATCCCAGGAGGAACATGTCAAACCGTCCAACCCCTACAACGGCGTCCTTAGAGCGACGGGTTGATAACATTTTGACAGATAGAGTCCATGTGTTACCTAATGGCGCACAAGTGATCGAGTACTTGGTGCAGTGAAAAGGACTTTCCAAGTTAGAAGCAAGCTAGGAGCCAGAGGACTCGTTGCGGCATGAAGAAGATCGGGTCGAAGCATATAAACAAAGCATGTCGACGAGGACGTCGACCTGATCAAGTGGGGGAGTCTGTCAGGGCCATTTGCAAAGCACTTTGCTTGGCCATGGCCTCTGATACGGTCTTGTACATATCTTATAATAAGATGTCTTAAACAACTGCTGCTAGGGCATTTTTCCCTTGTTTAGCCTAGTTTTGGAGGATTTTTCTTGTGTCGGGGCGTCTTGCGACGAACCAGAAAAATGCAAGTCTCCTCAATACCTTGGAACCCCCGGGATGGGATTTGGCGGGATGCCCCGCATGTATAGTATCGGGAGGGTGAGCGAGAACAATTATGGGCCGGTTTCCTAGGGGATTCTTGCGGTTCATCGTTGCCTCCTTTGCCTTCTGAGCCCTTAGGATAGGTTTAGTGGTAGTTGCATTTTGCTTGTAATCTCTCCATTTACATTAATGAAAACACTGGTTTTGCCTCTGTGCATTTGAGTGTGTTTCCTTGCCATTTTCCTTTGTCTCTTGTGTGTTTGCCTTGGTTGCAGCATCGTATTTCTGTCGCTAGCACGTATTGGCTGGTTTCATTTTGCAGGGCATTTTGGACGCTGCACGGGTTTGGCCTAAGCAAAGACTAACCCAATGACAACCTGGCAAGGGAGCGAAGAGAGCATGGCTCGACTTCGACGAGGTGGACCCATCTGGGGGCGCCACCTGGCAAAGGAGCAAAGGCAGGGCCACTCCCGTCGAGGTCGATCCCGCCTGGATCGACACCGGCGAAGTGGCAGGGGTGCCGGGCTCGGCGCGGTTCTATCGCTGACCGAGCCACCTAGCAGAAGAATCCGAAGACGATGCCACACTATCACGGGGTTAGTCTTTACTTAGGCCAAACCCGTGCGGCGCTCCAAAATGCCCTGTAAAATGGAACCAGCCAATGCATGCCAGCGACAGAAATACGATGCTGCAACCAAGGCAAACACATAAGAGACAAAGGAAAATGGCAAGGAAACACAATCAAATACACAAAGGTAAAACCAGTGTTTTCATTAATGTAAATGGAGATATTACAAGCAAAATGCAACTACCACTAGACCTATCTTAAGGGCTCAGAAAAGAGAGGAGGCAATGATGAACCACAAGAATCCACTAGGAAACCAGCCTATAATTGTTCTCGCTCACCCTCCCGATACTATACATGCGGGGCATCTCGTCAAATCCCACCTCGGGGGTTCCAAGGTATCGAGAAGACTTGCATTTTTCTGGTTCCTCGCAAGAAGCCTCGACATAAGGAAAATCCCCCAAAACTAGGAAAAACAAGGGAAAAATGCCCTAGCGGCAGTTGCTCAAGGCATCTTATTGTAAGATATGTACAAGACCGTGTCAGAGGCCATGGCCAAGCAAAGTGCTTTGCAAATGGCCATGACAGACTCCCCCACTTGATCAGGTCGACGTCCTCGTCAACATGCTTTGTTTGTATGCTTCGACCCGATCTTCTTCATGCCGCAACGAGTCCTCTGGCTCCCAGCTTGCTTCTGACTTGGGAAGTCCTTTCCACTGCACCAAGTACTCGATCACTTGTGCGCCATTAGGTAACACATGGACTCTATCGTCAAAATGTTATCAACCCGTCGCTCTAAGGAGGCCGTTGTAGGGGTTGGACAGTTTGACATGTTCCTCATGGGATCCTCCAGATTGGCATGATAGGGTTTGATGCAACTTCCATGAAGCACTGGATGTATCTTGAGCCATATAGGAAGTTGCACCCGGTAGGAGACATTTTCTACTCTTTCAATGATAGGGAAGGGACCCTCATACTTGCAAACCAGTCCTTTATGCACCTTGCGAAAGAACCGAAGTTGGGCTGGTTGGAGCTTAACCAGTACCATGTCGCCTCTCTCGAAGTCTAGAGGTCTCCTTCCTTTATCAGCCCACTTCTTCATCTTCTTGGAAGCCTTCTCCAGATATGTCCGTGCAATCTCAGTATTGCGGTGCCACTCCTTGGCCAGATGATAAGCTGACGGACTATTTCTAGTATACCCCACAACCATAGTGTGCGGAGTGGAGGGTTGCTGTCCAGTGATGATTTCAAAGGGGCTCTTGCCTGATGCAGAGCTCCGCTGCAAGTTATAGGAGAATTAGGCTATGTCCATCAACTTCACCCAATCCCTTTGGTTGGCACTTACAAAGTGCCTCAGATACTGCTCCAGAAGAGCATTTATTCTTTCTGTCTGGCTGTCAGTTTGAGGATGGAGGCTAGTAGAGAAGTACAATTTGGACCCCAACAACTTAAAAAGCCCAGTCCAAAGTCTTCCTAATAACCTGGAATCTCTGTCATTGACAATGTTCTGAGGGATACCCCAATACTTCACCACATGCTTCAAGAAGAGTCGAGCTGCATCCTCCGCAGAATAATGCAATGGTGCTGGGGTGAAGATGCTATACTTCGAGAATCGATCCACCACCACTAGGATCGACCCATACTCCCCCACCTTTGGCAAGCTCGAGATGAAGTCCATCGAGACGCTCTCCCATGGCCGCTCTGGTACAGGCAAAGGTTCAAGGAGCCTACCAGGCTTGCTTCGCTCCACCTTGTCCTGTTGGCAAATGAGACACGTCCGGACATAATCTTCCATATTTTCTCCCATCCTTGGCCAGTAGTATGCCCTCTCCAAGAGGGCAAGAGTTCGTTGCATTCCTGGGTGACTAGCCCAAAGAGTGTCATGGCATTCTCGTAATAGTTCTCTTCTAAGGTTGTCCACCCGAGGCACATACACCCGATGCCCTTTTGTTAGAATGAGCCCATCTTCGGACCAGAATCTCCGTGCCTTCCTTTCATCAATGAGCTGCTTTAAAGTGATAGCTGTGGGATCCTTTAGCAGTCCATCTTGAATTTTGGCAGCAAAGTTGCTTGCACTTGGCTGACTTGCCCTTGCTCCATCACCTTTAGAGCGGCAAGCTCCGCCTTCCAGCTCAGGGCATCGACCACCTGGTTCATATGCCCTGGTTTATATTTCAAGGTCATGTCGAACTCCGCTAAGAAGTCCTGCCAGCGGGCCTATTTTGGAGACAGCTTCTTTTGTATTTATAAGTAGCTGAGGGCCACATTATCGGTCTCACCACGAATCGTGACCCAAGGAGATAGTGCCTCCACACCCTTAGACAGTGAACCATCGCTGTCATCTCCTTCTCATGAACAGTATATCGCCTCTCTGTGTCATTCAGCTTTCGACTTTCAAATGCCACCGGATGACCCTCCTGAACAAGGACTCCTCCAATAGCAAAGTCTGAGGCATCTGTATGGACTTTGAAGGATAAGTTAGGATCTGGAAGTCGTAGCATGGGCTCCTCCATTACAGTAGCTTTCAACTCCTTGAAAGCTTCTTGGCACTTCGAAGACCAATCTCGCGATTGATCCTTCTTTAATAGTTCTGTTAGTGGCGCAGCTCGATGAGAGTAGCCTACGATGAACCGCCTATAGTAGTTAACAAGCCCCAGAAAAGATGGCAACTTTGTCACTTTAGTAGGGGCCTGCCACTCTTGTATAGCCTGGACCTTCTCCTGGTCCAAACGGATCATGCCATTGCCAACACGATGTCCCAAGAACAAAATCTCTTCCTGGACAAAGTAGCACTTCTCCTTTTTTACATAGAGGGAGTTCTCTCGCAGAACTTGAAGGATGATCTGCAAGTGCTTCTCATGGTCTTCCAGTGTCTGACTATACACGACAATATCATCAAGGTACACCACCACGAATTTGTCAAGATAGTCATGGAACAGCTGGTTCATTAGTGTGCAAAAGGTAGCTGGGGCATTAGTCAATCCGAAGGGCATCACCAAGAATTCAAATGCCCCGTACCTTGTCACACATGTAGTCTTGCTTTCATCTCCCTCTGCGATCCGGACTTGCCAATACCCAGATCTCAAATCCAGCTTGGAAAAATATCGAGCTCCACCCAGCTGATCAAACAAGTTTGCAATTAAAGGAATTGGATACTTGTTTTTCACAGTCACCTTGTTCAGGGCCCGATAATCCACACATAGTCGGAGACTCCCATCATGTTTCTTCTGAAAGAGAACTGGAGTTCCAAAGGGGGCCTTTGAGCTGCGAATGAGTCCTCCTTTTAGTAGTTCATCAAGCTGTTTCCTGAGTTCTGCAAGCTCCGGTGGGGCCATACGATAAGGCGGACGAGCAGGAGGCTTTGTGCCCATCTCCAGCTCAATTTTGTGGTCCACTGCCCGTCGCGACGGCAAAGTCTTCGGCAACTCGCGAGGCATTACATCTTCAAAATCCTGGAGGACTTTAGCCACCCCAGGAGGCAAAGGACCCATGTCTTTGGCTTCTAACTCTAGCTTCATAACAGCCACATAGGTTAACTCTCCTCTCTTCATTCCCCTCTTTAGCTGAAGCGAAGATATATGCTGCATCCCTTCTTGAGTCCGCCGAGCAACAGGGACAACACAAGGGGACTCATCCCCCATCATGCATAGTGCAACAAGAAATGGCATTGGGACCACCCTAGCTGCTTGAAGGAACTCCGTGCCCAAAATTACTTGGAAATCATCCAGCGGTACAGCCATGAAATTGGCTTTTCCATACCAAGTTCCGACTCGCATTGGCACCTCCCTTGCAAGTCCAATAATGGGCTGAGCCTTCGAGTTCACCGCCTTCATTCTACTAGAATCCCTTTCCAGCTTCAATCCAAGGCGAGTGGCCTCCCGATCAGCAACAAAGTTATGGGTTGCCCCAGTGTCCACCATTGCTTGGGTTACACGACCATTGAGCTCCACTTGCGCATACATGAGTTCATTGGTTCGTCGACTAGCATACTGGTGAGTTTGGTGTGGTTTCAATCGCTGCTGCTGCTTTGGCTGTTGCAGCTTGGATGGCTTGAGCTGCTCCCCCGCTTGACCCTTGATAGTATTGAGTAGCCTGAGGGCACCCATCCTAGGACCCTCAACCTGTTCCTCCTCACTATCGCTGCTAAGGTCTTCCGGTTTAACTTGGCTCCGCTGCACACTGACTTGCAAGGTATTGAGAGCTTATTTTTGGGGACAGTTCTTCACCATGCATGGCCCTCCACATAGAAAGCACCCAGACTTTGGGGTCTTTGCTGGCTCTGGCCCCTTAGTTTTAAAGTCTTTCTTCTTCTCATTCCCCACACCCTTTCCTTTTAACAGTTTTGGATTCTTGGAGGTATTTGTCATGGCCTTCTTCTTCTAGTGGTCAGAGGGGAGGAAATCTGTCAAGTGCTCAGCTGCAACTTGAGCAGATGCCAAGTCGGTGACACCCCTCCGTTGCAACTCCTGCTGGGCCCATGGCTTCAAACCTTCCAAGAAGTGGAATAGCTTGTCTTTCTCGGACATATCCCTAATGTCCAACATCAATGCAGAGAACTGCTTCACATATTCTCCCACAGTTCCTGAATGATAGAGATGCCTCAAGTTTCGTCGAGCAATAAAGTCCACATTTTCTGGCAAAAACTGAGCGTTGATCTCCCTCTTTAGGTCCTCCCAGTTGGCAATGATGCATCGGCCCGCCTGCATATCCTCATACCGAGTTCGTCACCATAGTTTGGCATCGCCGGTCAGGTACATGGTAGCCAAGATGACCTTTGTCTCCTCGAAGTCAGGTCGCACTACCCGGAAGTACTGCTCGACATCAAATAAGAAATTCTCCAACTCCTTTGCATCACGAGCTCCATTGTAACTTCTAGGTTCTGGTGCTCTCATCCGGCTTGTCCCACCTTCCACAACACCTGGAGCTGGCATGTTACCCACTGCTCGAGTCAGCATTGCAATTCTGGTGGTCAGATCGTTCAGTTACTCTCGTAAGAGCATGACAGACTCTTTAGTATTATCACTGAGATTATCCACAGTCTCTACAACCTGCTCCTGACTCAACTCCAAGTTTGCAACACGGTCCACCATTGAGAACAGATAAGCCATGCTCTCATCCATTTGGGCCAACTGCACCTCCAACGCGGACATCCGCTCCTTGTGGCTTCGCAGCTTTGCAGTATCAACTTGTACATCTATCAGGACTGGTGAGGCAACCATCGCCTCATCATGCACCATCCCGCTCGTCTCTCCCTCGTTCCTGCGACCCATGTGCGTTGCACTAATGTCCACAGTCGAACTGGCTCTGATACCACTTGTCACGGGGTTAGTCTTTACTTAGGCCAAACCCGTGCGGCGCTCCAAAATGCCCTGCAAAATGGAACCAGTCAATGCATGCCAGTGACAGAAATATGATGCTATAACCAAGGCAAACACACAAGAGACAAAGAAAAATGGCAAGGAAACACACTCAAATGCACAAAGGTAAAACCAGTGTTTTCATTAATATAAATGGAGAGATTACAAGCAAAATGCAACTACCACTAGACCTATCCTAAGGGCTCAAAAGGCAGAGGAGGCAACGATGAATCGCCAGAATCCACTAGGAAACTGACCCACAATTGTTTTCGCTCACCCTCCCGATACTATACATGTGGGGCATCCCGCCAAATCCCACCCTGGGGGTTCCAAGGTATCGAGGAGACTTGCATTTTTCTGGTTCCTCGCAAGAAGCCCCGACATAAGGAAAATCCCCTAAAACTAGGCAAAATAAGGAAAAAATGCCCTAGCGGTATTTGCTCAAGGCATCTTATTGTAAGATATGTACAAGACTGTGTCAGAGGCCATGGCCAAGCAAAGTGCTTTGCAAATGGCCCTGACAACACGGCGCTGCCTGGAATACAGCTAGACCTATCGCATACTCCACGTCAGCGATGTTGTCATATCAGTTGCCCCCCACGTCCCATCGGAGTGCTGCTATCGGGACATGGGGAGTTAATGCGGAGATGACGTGGGAGGACAAAAATCCTGCACAATAAATGCCGGGATCGCTCCCGATCCGTTTGCTGTGCCCGAGATCAAATACGAAGGCGCCATGTCAGTGTGTCCATGGGGTTATAATTGCGCCGTGCCAAACTCGAGGCGGTTTTCATCGAACCGAAGCATCTTCGTTGGGCGCCTTCCCACGTGGCGCCCATTCGATGGCATTGGCAAAAAAGTAGTTGTGCGGCTGCTGTTGATTGGTTTGAAAATAGAGGAGACTTTCTGGAAACGAGGTCTTTTGGCTTTCTCACCTCGCCAGCGGTTACAGCGATCCTTCTTCTTCACTCGAATCGCCATTCTTCCACCACAATATCCCGGTGAGTGCCCTGCAACCCAGTTTCCTCCGTTTGCTTCCCCTTCGTCTTCACCTGATTCTTCCTCATCTCCATGGCTCGTCATCGCCACCTCTCTTCTAACCCAGACGAGGCCAGCTCGTCCCGACTGAGGATTCCATCTCCCTCCTCGTCAGAGGAGGACCTTCCCCCTGACGTCCAGTGGTGGCTGCAGCCAGGCGGCATAACCATCAGTGTCCCTAGGGCTCTTACGACTCCTCCAATCATTTCTGCTATCCCCGTCTCTGCCCTTCCTCCTCCAGTGGTAGAGATTTCTTCTGGTCCCTCCGGCTTCGTTTTGACAATGACCAGAGACGATCTTTCCTGGATCCGAGACATGTATGGGGTTCCGGACTCCATTCAACTTTCACTCCCAGGGCCGAGAGATCGGGTGACTTCCAGCGGCCTTGGTAAGATCGCCTTCTACGAAGACTTCCTTGCCGGAGGTCTTTGCTTTCCTCTTCACCCATTCTTCCTATCTTTCCTTAGTCATTTCCATCTTATTTCGGTCCAATTGGCTCCCAATGCCATTAGGGTCATCTTTGCCTTCATCATTTTCTGCCATTTTCATGGGTTCGTTGCCCGTTTCTCGCTGTTCAGGACCCTTTTCATCCTGAAATGGTACTCCACCGATGACGGCTAGTGGTATCTTTCATCCCGTCCCAGGTGTCTCCAGTTCGACCTCCCTACATCGATCAAGGGATGGAAAAATCGGCTCTTTTTTGCTTCAGTCCGGGATGTCGATTGGGTCTGGAGTGAGCCGAATCGATCTCTGAACCAGAATTTCCAGGTCGAGCTGATGGATCAGGAGGTCTACTCCCAGCTGTTGGGCGACGTGGTCTGCTCTCTTGACATTATACTCTCAGAGCAGAACTTGTTTGAGGCAGGGGTCAATCCAGTACGGACGATCGGTAGGCCTCCACTTTTTCTTCTCTTTCTTTTTTTTTACTAGATCATTTGACACTCTGGTCTCTCTTCTCTCCAGGGATGAAGTTCTCCATGGAGAGCGTGATGGAGGGGGCCCAAAAGAGGAACGCCCCCGAAGGGACCCAGGAGGCTCCTCCAAAGAGGGCCCGAATGGAGGTGGGCCAGGGGGCTAGGTCCACTTCGGATTCCGCTGGAACCGAGGCGACGGGTCTAGCTACCAGGCCACCGTAGCAACAGACGCCCACCACGAACATCGTGGAGCTTGACGAGGCCAGGGAGGTGGGGCGATCGGCACCTCCCCCTGCTACTGCTGTGCTAGTCGCTACGCTGGCGGTGATGATGACCGTACTGAGGGCGGCGCCTTCGATCACAGCTTCGCCCGACGAGGGGACTCCAGCTAAGTCCCCTTCCGATCCTCTGTTGGCACCGCTCGCCCTCCATGGGGGCGCCTCCGTCATCCGCGACCAGGGTCTCATGGAGAGGATGATGGAGTTTGCAGCGCGGCCCCGGGACCGCCGCCTGAGGGGCGGCCGAGACTACACAGAGGCGCTGCTCGAGACCCTCCCCCTTCTCTTCACGGTAAGCGTCCAGCTCTTTCATTTTAATGTTCCAATTGGGCCCTCTCGAATCTTCACCTCTTCCTCTGATGCAGATTGGGACTGACGTGCTGCTACTCCGGGACTTTCTGTTCGCCTCAGCGAAGGAGGCCAAGAAGGAGTGGAAGCTAAATAAATTGGCGGCTGACGTGAAGGACCTGGTCGACAAGGGCCAGGAGCTGCGGGGGAGGAATGAGTCCCTCCGGGAGGACCTGGCCCGCTCTGATGGTCGTGTCAGGGAGCTCGAGTCATCCCTCTCCGAGGAGAGGATTTCGAGCCAGCGCCAAGCTGAAGACGACGCTGCCGAGATCACCCACCTCAGGAGGCAGTTTGGTTCCTGGAGCGCCGGGTGGAGGAGGTCCTCAAGGAGCTGGCGGTGGCCAACGAGAAGAACTCCTACATCAACGGGCTGCTGGCGGCCTCGCAGAAGGAGGCGCAGGAGGCCGTGCCAAAGTTCTGGGCCTCCGGGGAGTTTGAGAAGGAGGTGCGCGAAGCTGCAGTTGACTCCTTCCTCAAGGGCTTTGGAGTCTGCCGGGGACAGGTGGCCACCCAGTTCCTCGAGCTCGACCTGACCGGGATCGTCCTTGGTAGGCCCAGGGGGCAGTCTCAGGGAGGAGAAACAGCATCGGGGGCCGTTGGCGAGGAGGCTCCCAAGAAGCCATCCGAGGATGCAGCCGAGGGTACGGAGGTCTCCCAGCCGGAGGAGGGCGCAGCAACCAAGTGATCTCATTCCACACCTTAGTATAGGTTTTTTCCTTTGCTTGTTGTTGTTTTTTTTTTTGGGGGCACTCGGCCTGCCGGGGCCTTTCTTTTTGTAAGAAGTTTTCACCTGGGAATGAAAGTTGGTTTTCCCTCAGCGTTTCATTGAGCTTTTTTCCTGCTGCCTGCTTGTGCTGTTATGGTGTTGCCTACCTGATTTGATCTGAACCTTTGGTCTAGAATGAAGTTCAGGGGCCTCCAAGCTCTGTGAAGGAACTTCCGGTGCTTTTGGCTTGCACCTTGAAAAGCTTTGGTGCCGGGACTTAAGTCGCCAGGACATCCTCTGGATTAGACTCCGGGATCTAATGGCTCCGGGACTTAGGTCGCCGGAGCATCTTCTGGACTGAACTCTGGGGCCTGGAACTGGGTTTCGTGAAGCATTCCAGACTGAACTCCGGGATCTCATGGACTGCGTGCCACCTTCCGGACTGAACTCCGGTGCCTTATGTCAGAACTGGGTTCCGTTCGGCTTTCCGGATTGAACTCCAGGATTTCGTGGGGGAATTGGGTTCGCTCCACCTTCCGGACTGAACTCCGATGCCTCATGTCGGAACTGGGTTCCGTTCGGCTTTTTGGACTGAACTCCGGGATTCCATGGGAGAACTGGGTTCCGCTCCACCTTTTGGATTGAACTCCAAGGGCCTTGCACTTCTTGCGAACCACTTCGAGGGATCTTCGCCTCGCCTTCGTTCGCTGGACTTAAGGCCGGACGGCGTTGGTCCTACGAGACAGAAACAAGCATCGCGCAAAGAAAGAATTTAATTGAATAATCAGGAAATCTTACATCATTGGTAATACATCCTTAGGTTTGCGGCATTCCAAGTTCGCGGAAACCGTTACCCACCGAGCTTGGCAAGATAATAAGCACCGTGGGGAAGTGCTTCGACCACCTGATAGGGACCTTCCCAGTTCGGAGAAAGCTTCTTGCATTCTCGAGGTTGGGAAGCTTCGGCACGGCACAACACTAGGTCACCCGAGCAAAAGGTCTTCGGCCTTATCTTGGAGTTGTAGTACCTAGCCACCCGTTGCCGGTAGGCCGCTATTCGAACTCGTGCCTTATCCCTCGTTTCTTCGAGGAGATCCAGGTTGAGCAGCGCCGTGCTGGGTTCTTGGTTTCGTCATACTGCTCCATGCACAGTGTCGGCAGGCTAAGCTCCACTGGGATTACCGCCTTCGATCCAAAGACAAGGTTGAAGGGCATTTCGTCTATGGCCATCCTTGGAAATGTGTGGTACGCCCATAGGACGCTGGGGAGTTCTTCAGCCCATCTTCCTTTAGCTTGGTCCAACCTGGTCCAGGAGCCCTTGCAGGATGGTCCGGTTGGTTACCTCGGCTTCCCTATTGGTCCGTGGATGCGCCACTGAGATGAAGCGGTGATGGATCCCGAGGTCGTTGCAGAACTTCTCGAATTTTCGATAGTCGAACTGACGTTCATTGTTGGTGATGATAGTGTGGGGAAGTCCGAAATGGTATACGATCGACTTCCACAGGAACTTGCTAACATTTGCCTTCGTGATCTGGGCCAGTGGCTCGGCTTCGACCCACTTCGTGAAGTAGTCGATGGTGACGATCAAGAACTTACGTTGCCCGGACACGAAAAGAAAGGGACCGAAGAGGTCCATGCCCCACTGGGCAAAAGGCCAGGGGGCAGAGAGTTGGGAGAGCGGCACAGCCGGCTGGCGTTGCACGACGGCATGATGTTGGCAGCGGTCACACCTCTTGACAAAGTTGGCTGCGTTTTCCCTCATCATCTCCCAGTAGTATCCTTGACGGAGGGCTTTGTATGCTAGAGTCCTGCCCCCCACATGGTTCCCGTAGAGACCCTCATGAATTTCTTGGAGCACAAGTGTAGCCTCCATGGGCCTCAAACACTTGAAGAGCGGGTAGGAAAATGACCTCCGGTAGAGTAGCCCATCCATCAGGACGAAGCGGGCAGCCTTCCTCTTGATGAGACCGGCCTCTATCCGGTCCTCAGGAAAGGTGCCGTCGGTGATGTACGACGTACTTGTCCATCCAGCTAGGCTTCGGGATGACCTGCTGGATCTCTCTGGGAGTCTCATAGCTCAGAGCCTGGAAATGCTCGATGTGGGCGTGACCCAACAATGAGCCCGGTAGGGTTGCTAGGCAAGAGAGGGCATCAGCATGAGCATTCTCAGCGCGCGGGATGTGGGAGACACTGAAGCATTTAAAGCCCGTTGAGCTTGCATGTACCAATTCCAGATACTTCAACATCTGAGGATCCCGCACCTCATACTTTCCTAAGACCTGCCCGCCGACCAGCTAGGAGTTAGTGAAGACCCTCAGGCTGGTCACACCGAGCTCGCAGGAAACTCTCAGCCCTGCGAGGAGTGCTTCGTATTCCACTTGGTTGTTGGGGATGGCAAACTGGAGGTGGAGCGCACATTCAGCTACAACCCCCTCGTTGTTGGTGAGGATGAGCCCAGCCCCGCTTCCATCGGAGTTAGAGGCTCCGTCCACATGCAGGATCCATATGTCCTCCTCCGGTTCATGCCCTGGTTGTTGATTCTAGGGACTCTCTTATGCCCCCTCGTCTAGGCCTGCACACTCAACTAGAAAGTTAGCCAGTACCTGCACCTTCATGGCCGATCGCGGCCTGTAGGCGATGTCAAACTCGCTGAGTTTCAATGCCCACTTCACCAGGCATCCATATGTGTCAGGTCGGCTGATCACGGCTTTCAAAGGCTGATCCGTTAGGACCGTGATGGGGTGCGCTTGGAAGTAAGGCCTGAGGCGCTGGGCAGACATTGTTAGCACAAAAATCAACTTTTCGGATCGAGAGTGTCTGAGCTCCGCATCGCAAAGGAGCTTGCTTGTATAGTACACGGGTCTCTGGATCCCTTTGTCGTTGGTCCAGACTAAGACCGAGCTGACGGCTTTCGGAGTGACCGCCAGATATAGGAGGAGCTCCTCTCCTTCCTCTGGCCGGGGGAGCAGTGGTGGTGATGTCAGGGTCTTCTTCAGCTCCTCGAATACCTCCTGGTACTCCTTCGTCCAAGAGAAGTGTGCATCTTTCTCAGAACCTTGAAGAAGGGCTAGCAATAGTCAGCGGATCGTGAGATGAAACGACTCAGCGCCGCCACCCAGCTAGTGAGTCGCTGGACTTGCTTCTTGGAGGTGGGCGACTCCATGTCGAGGATCACTTGAACCTTCTTCCGGTTGGCTTCGATCCCTCTCTGGGTCACCATGAAGCCGAGGAACTTCTTTGCTGCCACACCAAAGGCACACTTCATCGGGTTCAGCTTCATTTGATGGAGGCGGAGGTTGTGGAAGGTCTCCCCCATGTCATCGACATGGTCTGGGATCTTCCTCAGAGTTTCTAGCCCCAGAAATGGCTTGGAGACAGTGTTGGATCGGTTAAGGTGCCCCCCTTATTTCTTCTATGCCATAAGGAGTGGGAAACTGCACCAATAGTCGCTTGGTGGAAATGACCGCATCGAACAGATTGAGCCCGGGGTGGCCAAGAATCATGTTGTAGGTTGAGGAAAGCCTAACAACCATGAAGGTCATCATGATAGTGCTCTGCCGAGGTGGTGTCCCAGCAGTGATGGAGAGAGTGATTTTCCCTTCGACTCTCACAAAGTCCCCTGTAAAATTGATAAGGAGAGTGTGCACAGGCCTCAGTTGAGTAGAGGACAGATTCATCCTAGAAAAAGCATCGTAAAAAAGGATATCAGTCAAACTTCCACTATCGACCATAACCCGTTTAACAGGATGCTTGGAGATCGTCGTCTCGACGACCACGGCATCATTGTTTACATTTTCATTTCCAAATTTTCTCTCCCTCATAAACGGGAGTATATTTTCCAAACTCTCTCATCCCCGGGTCCTCTTGGGAGCGCGCTCGTTTCCCCAAATATCATCCCCATAGGTCTCTCAGTAGGTCGATTGTCGACTGCAAGGACAGGAGGGAGAGCAACGAGTGCCTGAGGTTCCGCCAGGGTCTTGCCCCCTACGAACCTTCCGAGGTAGCCCCTTCTTATCAGATCTTCAATTTCTCTCATAAGGTGGCGGCACTCCTCGGTGTCATGGCCATGATCGCGGTGGAATTGACAATACTTTATCTTGTCGCGACTGTTAGATGACCTCAGCGGGGGTGGGTGTTGCAGGTAGCGTTTGCCCTTAATTTTCATGATCTTCATCCTCGGGGCTAGGAGAGGTGTGTCTCTTTCTTCTAGGATGGGGTCGCTCTTCGGTTTTGACCCCTAGCAGAAGTTCGGGATGGCCGGTCCGAGCTTCCGCACCCTGGACGTCTCCCTAGGGGGTTGCTTCTTCAGCGGCTTCCCGTTCAGCTCCCTCCTCGTATGATCCGCTTCCTCGACATGGATGTACTTGTGAACATGGAGGAGTTCGAAGTACGTCTTTGGTGGCTTCTTGTCCAGTGAGTAGATTAGGCGGGAAGTTCTAAGCCCTCTTTTCAGCACCAGCATGGCAACTGGCTCATCCAAGTTATAAATCTCCAGTACGGCAACCTTGAAGCGGGTAATATAGTACCACAAAAGTTCATGATCTTGCTGCCTGATGGAGAAAAGGCTGTCCACCTCTCGTGGCACTTTTCGACAAGCATCAAAGTGGGCCACAAACTTTCTCTCCAGCTGAGCAAATGAGCCGATGCTTTCAAGCTCGAGACGGGTAAACCAGACTCGAGCCACCTTCCGGAGGGTGGCTGGAAAAGCGATGCAGAGGAGGGCGTCGGTCGCTTCCTGGACTCTCATGAGGGCCTTGTAGCACTCAAGGTGGTCCAGAGGGTCGGTGGTCCCATCGTAAGGATCCACTTGTGGCACACGGAACCGACTCGGGATCAGTTCCTCTTGGATGTCTCGGGAGAAAGGAGGACGGGCATCGTAGCTCGCAAGCTCGCCGGGGAAGCCCTGCAAATTTATAAACTAGCGGGATAGCTCTGCCAGCTTGCGCTCCTATTCCTCCAGGTGCCTTTCTGCCATGCGCCTGACAGCCTCGTTGGTAAAGCCCTCCGATGAGGCCGATGGAGGAGGTGAAGGCGGCAGCTGAGGGGGCTCACGACGGGGGGCCTTGCCTCTGCGACCTCGGCGGTGCTTGACAGCAGCTTGCTCGAGGGTCGGGGATCGGCTCTTTCGGTCGGCTGACCCAGTCCACTATCTCTTCGTCGGGGTCCGGTGGCTTCCCCGGGGATCTATCATGGCTCGCGATAGTGAAGGCCTTCCTTGGAAGGACCGCGGTTATCGCGGGTGCGGTGGCTTGGGCCGCAGGAGTCCCTAGCTGTTGGTGGGTGGTCAGGGATCGGTGCTGATGCTGCAACTGGCGCACCACTATAGTCAAAAGCTACATTTGTTGGGCGAGTGTGGCCAGCTGGATGTCCGTTAGAGGCGGTTGCGGTGGAGCGGGGAGCTCCCTCTTTGGACTATGCGGGCCCCCATGGAAATGGGGATCTCCCGCACGGCTAGTGGAGACCTCCCGTGCACGGGTCACCACCATGCTCCTGGTGGGATTGCTTATAAGGGGATTGGCTTGGATCAAAGTATGTCCTACCCCCTACCTGGCGCGCCAATCTGTTGCCGTCCGACCATCATGGCCTGTAGCTGGAGACGACCTCGGACTTCGCCCTCGTCGCCCGGGAACCTGCTCGCAAACCCGATCTGCAAAATAGAGGAGACCCGGGCCGGGGATCCCGGTGGGGGCACTCCGATGCTCAAGTCAGTGGCGATCCAGGGGAACAAATCCTCCTGGTCAAGCCCCGTGGATGGACTCCACTCTAGGAGGAGAAGATTATGTGCTTAGAGAGTGTGAATGGGTTAAGAGTAGAGCGGGGGTAGTGGCAGCGGAGGAGTGTTTGAGCTGGATGGCTGTGTCCGTCGAGACCCTTCCGGTGAGTCTCCGGTAGCCTAGAGCACTTGGCCTCTCAGTCGCTCTCCTGTATGCCACCCCTTCTCCATTTGTTTGTTACTTACCTCTTTTTAGGAACCTTGGAGAACTCTTTTAAGCCAAGATGGCTACACGCTGCCTACCTCGAGATACTCCCCTCCTTTGCAGGCATTGGAAGGTCAACATGCGACAGTGCTCCGTGCCATGCACGAGGTACCTTTCCCCATTCATGATAGAGAGCTATACCATGCGCTCTGGGCTTCCCTCTAGTCGCTCCACTTCGGGAAACCTGGCAGAGCCTCGATCGGGGGCAGCCACCCCTGGATTTGAATCTCCCGGGATGATTTCCTCTTTTGGGTGGCACAGGCAGTCGGTCGGGAGCGGTGCCTCGATCGGGGGACCTCTTCCTTTTTGGTGCAAGTGATAGCAAGGGCAATTATTGCGGCCCGGTGGGTGCCCCTCCGTGGTCCTTGGGTGGCTCACCACCATTCAAGGAAGGCGGCGACGTCCCCTAGCTGCTGGTCCCCTCGTCCGAAGTAGGGTCGATTCAGGGAGGAGGAGCTCGACTTCGGCCAGGGTGGACTCGATCTTGAGGGAGCCACATGGCGAAGGAGTCTGAAGAGAGCAGGAGCTCGACTTTGGCCAGGGCATCTTGACCTCGAGGGAGCTGCCTAGCGAAGGAGTCCGAAAAGGGCAGGAGCTTGACTTCGGCCAGGGCATCTCGACCTCGAGGGAGCCACTTGGCGAAGGGGTCCGAAGAGGGCAAGAGCTTGACTTCGGCCAGGGCATCTCAACCTCAAGGGAGCCGCCTGGCGAAAGAGTCCAAAGAAGGTAGGAGCTTGACTTCGACCAAGGTGTCTCGACCTCGAGGGAGCCGCCTGGCGAAGGAGTCCCAAGAAGGTAGGATCTCGACTTTGACCAAGGTGTCTCGACCTCGAGGGAGCCACCTGGCGAAAGAGTTTAAAGAGAGCAGGAGCTCGACTTCGGCCAGGGCCTCTCGACCTCGAGGGAGCCACCTGGCGAAAGAGCCCGAAAAAGGATGTCTGACATGGCAGCTTCCTTCGACGTGACATCTGACTGGGTCTGACATAGGCTCCACATCAGCGATCCCGCCATATCAGCTAGGATTCGAAGCATCCCTATGCTTAGGAATAAGAGTGACATAGGTTTGTTTCCATGAGTCGGGCATCCTGGCATAATAGAAAAACTCCTGAATGGCAGCAATCACCTCCAACCGAATAATACTCCAATACCTATGAAAGAAAAAGGGAGGAAAACTATCCTGCCCAGGGACTTTATCCCCAGCCATAGAGAAAAGAGCTTTCCGGATCTCATCCGCGGAAAAGTGGAAGATAAGAGCATAATTCTCTCAGTTTGATACCCTGGTTGGAGCGGGGGAGAGCGGAAGGTGGGGAGGTTAGCTATAGGAGCCGTCCATCTGGAGTGAAAGGAATGGATAATCCGTTGACGAACATCCTGGTCGTCCTCCACCCAATGGCCATCATCAGTCCGAAGGGACCTGATACGGTTCATCTGCCTCCGAATGATAGTGGGCTGGTAGAAGAACCTGGTATTTCTGTCACCTTCCTTGATCCACTGGGTTCTGGATTTCTACCTTCAAAGAGTCTCCTGTTGAAGAAGCAAGGAGTAATGATTGGAAAGATGTTTATGCAAGGTACTGAGGTCATGGTCCTGGAGACCACCTTCACTGGCTTCCCGCTCCTGGAGATGAAGTATGTCCCTCTCTACAGCCTCCAGCCTGGAAAAAATATTTCCCACCTCCAACTTGTTCCAACATCCCAGCCTTCTTTTAAGAACTCAAGTCTACAGGTTATACGGTATTTAGCATCCCCCCTAACAGGCATTCTCCAAACATCCCGCATAATTTTCTAGGATCGGAGATAGGCGAGCCAGAATTTCTTAAATATGAAAGGGGGATGACAAGAGAACACCGAATCCATAAAAAGGAGTAAAGGACAATGATCCGACCCAATCTTGGAGAGGTGGCAAACCACAAAAGTGGGATACCACTGGATCCAGCTAGTGGTGGCCAGGATTCGATCAATTCGCTCCCAGGCCCTCGCACGTCCTGAGCGATTGTTACACCAGGTAAAGCGAGGGCTAGTAAAGCCAAGATCAATTAAAGCATTATGCTACATGAATTGATGACAGTCTCTAACACTAGCATCCTCAAAATATGGCCTACCTCCTCTCTTGTCCTCCGGATGAAGAACACAATTGAAGTCACCAGCAATAATAATAGGGATGCCTTGATCAATTAAGCTGGTGGTTTCCTACCAGAGGTTCCTCCGTACCTGGTAGTCAGGGCTGGCATAAATCCCAAACAAGAGCCAAGTACGTCCACTTGTTTCAGTGACGACAATAATCACGTGCTGAGAAGACCGGTGGAAAACATCAATGGTGGCCACCCCCAAATCCCAAACAACTATCCCCCCTGTAGTCCCTGTGATTGAATAGCATAGAAGCCCCAGGTAGGAGGAAATTGGTGCCGGACCCATTCCAAGGAGGAACCAACCAACCTGGTTTCAAGAAAAATACACAAGGAGGGGTGGTGCAGAAACCCCAACCTTCTAAAATTGGAGAAAAAGGAAGGCTTGGCAGCCCCCCGAACATTCCAGACAAGTATCTTCATAGATAATAGTAGTAATATATAGCAAAAAACAGTCACTGCTAGGAAGCAGAGAGCATTACATAGCAAAAGCCCTGTCAAATAGGGCTTTTTTAAGGTGTTCTGTTATAGTAGCATGCCCACAGTCAGAGAGATCCCCTGAGAGTTTAATGTTCAGTTGTTCACTTAGGACCCCCAGGGACTTGTTCCGAGGATGATCTTGGCTTGCAGAGCTCCCCTGAACTCCACCCAGAGACCCTAAGAAATCCTTGGAGTTGGATGGGCAACCAATGTAGAAGAATTGCCCTGAGTTCCTCCTCCAGCAACCACAGCCTTCCCTTTCCCCCCTGTATTTGGGGAAGAATGATCCTTGGCCTGAACAACCTCACACCCTTCCTCACTCACTTTAGGATTGGATAGAAGGGAAAAGGAGGCTGACAACCACCGACGAGCAACAGTGGTTGCAAGAGAATTCCCTTCCTCTCTCACCAAAGCAAGACTCCCTACAGCCTTTCCCGGATCATTAGCTTTAGAGTCCTCTCTCAGCGAACTCCCTCCAGTGGTGGGATAACTGGAGGGTTTCTCTCCTGATACCCCCTCAGAGTTAACAGCTTGATGCTTGTCACTCCCCCCACTACTAAGGTCCCCCCCCGACAATGATAGCGGACCGGTATTTTTCTCTCCCCCTCCAACCCTGCCCTTATCCATACAACATTTCAAGGTACTGACCTGGACCGTTGCTTTCAAAGGAGTAGAGGAAGGCACCTTGGTATTCGCTTTGGGTGGGCTGCGTGCTCGCTTGAGGGAAATCGTCGAAGGATCATCCATTAGAGTATCTCGCATACTCTGCTCCCCACCAAAGCATAGGTCCATTCCATCCACGAGAGGAGCCGATGCTGAGAACCGAGCTCCACCCCCTGCCTCATCCCCTGTCGTATCTCCAGAGCTAGTTCCTGGTGACCGATGGCGGGCAACTTTGGTTGGCTTTTGCTAACCGTCGGAATCCAGCGGAGAATGCGGAGGAGAGGAAGTATGCCATGGAGAGCTCATACCAGGGGAAGACGAGGGAGGTTCAGATGAATCCGGGTAGGAGGCCGATGTTTTCTCTGGTTCCTTCCTAGCACTCATCGGAGTTTTCAAAATCTGGGCCTGGCATATCCGAGAAGTGACTATCCAGGGGCTGAGTCTCAGTCGACCCTGACTGTTAGCAGAGGTGCCTTCCTTTAACGAAGATGGCAGCACTTCCGGGAGGACTTCACCCTCAACAGCAACTACATTATCAGTAGAAATATGGTTTTGATTCTTCCCACTAGAGGAGTCTCCACTAGCAAACTGGCAGACATCATCTGCATGCCCGATTCGGTCACATTGGTAGCAAACTACCGGTAAGTTCTCGAAAACAAAGGGCTGCCAGAATCGTTCTGTTTTACCTTGGATCAGGATGCCCAGAGTCAAGGGGTTAGCAGCATCATGTTTCACTTGGACCCAGGCATACCCAGTCTTCTTCTAGTGATCCGTGAAGCTGTCAATATCTAGTGGCTTCCTTGCCTCTGCCGCCAAAGCAAGGATGGCCAACTGGCCCCAGAACTCCGTAGGCAGCCCAGGGAACCGCATCTAGATGATCGTCTTCTGCATTGGCCAGTGAGCGGGAACAAACTCTGGAACCCATGGTTACACTACCAATAGCTGACCAGCTACAAACCAGGGGCCGACGTTCCTTCCTTGGCCGCACGCCTCCTTCGTCTGGAACCGAAGGATGATATGATCGTCGGTGATAGGGAAGGTTTCGGATTCCACCTACAACCAGAGGCATTGCTTAAATTTCTTGGCCATGAACTGTGCCGGAACCCTCCGGCCCAAGCTTTGGATGATGAGAGCCACATCTTTCCACTCGCTCCTTGCTTCATCCATCATGGAAGCTGGAAGTTGAAGGACTTTGCTAAAATAACCTTGAAGGCACTCTATCTCCTCATCAGTCACCTTGTGGGAGGTCCAGGAGGGAGCACGAAAGGTCCGCTGAACCACCCTGGACCAACTTCGATTGGCATTGTCTTTGGCTGAAACTTGAGATGGCCGGCCATCTACACCCTTAGGATCCCCTATTAGAGCCCAGAGCAGAGGACCTCTGGACACCAACCGAGACAGCTCAACGACAGAAGGAGGGCAAGATTGAAGACGGAGAAGACGCAACACAGAGAAGAAGGAAAAGCCCTGAGGATGTTCAGGAGAATGGCTGAGGGAAAAATGAGAATGCACAGAAATCAAATCACAACGCACTACGGGGACGAATGCCAAGTCACAGCGCACTACGATTTTTATTTTCTTTGGTAATTTCAGTGAGTACCCTACGCTGACCCAATTTTTCCAAAATGCCAGGGATGAACCGGTTGATAAAGACTTTCATAAATAATCTTAGGATTGAAATAGGATCTAATACAAATTTAAAAAATATAATATATTTATATTTATATTTATAATAAATATAAATATAGATATCAAAAACTAATGTTAAATATATTCATAGTTATTATAAATCGATACAGGTACATATTATATGTTAATTATATTCTATATTTATTTATCTAGATATAAATATAAATTGGCACTACAATAATTCTGGTTATTCCCGATGTTAATATAGACCTTTTTCGATGTTTTAAAGCGTTGCTAAAAATCCTACCGACGCTTCTAAAAGTATCACAAAATCAAGAGTGGAGAAAATTTTTTCGACGCTTTTTTGAAGCGTCGCAAGAGTTTTCCCTATGCTTTAAAGCATTGGGAATAACTTTGTTCCTGATCCTTTAAAGCATCGGGAATAACTTTATTCCCGATGCTTTAAAGCATCGGGAATAAAGTTATTCCAATTAGGAATAAAGTTATTTCCGATGCTATAAAGCATCGGAAATAAAATTTTTTTTTTTAAAAAAAATAAAATAATCACCTATGTTTTATAGGTTTAATAAAGTTTTAGAAAGCCATTTTCTGCCCGTAAAATAATGCATACTTCATTGGTGACAATGCTAACAAACAAGCTAGAGATACACTTGATGCAATTTTCAACCGAGAACTTCACATGTCAATATCCAGATTAGAAACAGGTCTCCATGCTAATGAAAGATACTCTGAAATGGAGTAAGATTTATCAAAACGAAAAGTTTTCAAGGTGAGGAACTCAAATGACATATGTGGGATATAACAACTATTAAGATACTAAATCAGGCTTCTTTAATAATATTTATAGTTTTCACCTTACCAGTAGTATCCTTCATCCAAATATTCATTGACAGCTTTCCATCTCGGCTGAAAAACCTGCTCAACAACTCCAAGAAATGACCTAAAACCAACAAATTCAAGTCATTATCACAAATGCTATGTTTAACCTCGACACCAGGTATTAAAAAGTTCCATCACCATTTCCTCCAAAAATTAGTGGCACCTTAAATAAATACGATCCCACGGCTGCCTCCTGCCCACTCTTCAACAAGTATTTTACATATTAGTAGTGTCACAAAAGAACAGCCATTGCCATTCCCAAGATCCTAATCAAAGGTGTGCTAGATGCACTGTTCTCTTCTTTAACCTCCATGAAGCCCAAAATTCTTCAGCCATATGATTCCACGGTTTCGGAAAATCTTCAATAGAATAGCTTATAAGGATCGAAACCATAAATTATTTCTCGATTGACTTATTTATTGCCTCTACAAACTTCAATTGATCCCACAAACCCAACCGAAAACCGTGTCCTAGGAAGCAACTTATTGTTTATTATTGTTATTATTATTATTATTTTAAATCCTAAAAAAATTGTGTACGCTATGCACATAATTAGGTGCTTTTGCTTACACCGGGGGCTTGTAGCTGTCCTGCACCAAAGTTATTGATGCAGAATTATTCCCTTTGGCTAGCCAAAGTTTGGCCTTCTTGTTTCTTCCACGGTATATTAACTTCTCTCTCCAGAAAACATCTCTGCAACAATGTAATCATCTAAAACTAGTCAGTCTTAAGAAGAACAACTGCCCTGCTCCTTACCTGTTTATCTTTTTCCCTTCTTTTAAACATTTGCCCATTCTCCTGATAGTAAACAGAGCATAATATCACTAATCAAATGCTTGCACTTACTCTCATTGAACCAGTGGCTATGGACTTGGAGCTTTTGCTCGTGACTGGTAGTTTAGGAACCCATCTTTTGGAGAAGGCTTTATAGTTCGATGCATTTGGTAAGACTAGTTCATATAAGTAATAAGATAACCCTTTACAACTCAAAGCAGGATCCCTGCATGTTCATCTACTTTTATGGAGAGCTGTCCCATAAAGACATATGATAAAGACACTTGATAAATTGTAGATACAAAACAGTCAAGTGGTTGAGATGAAGCGATATAGACTGAATATCAGAGTGCCAATGCTGCATCTGGTACTTCTTTTCTTAAACAATAAGCTGTTGAGCAGTGTAGAATAACTTGCAGCAGTAATTCATCACATCAGAAGCAACATTTGAAGAGTTGAAAACCCAAACACATGAAGCAGTTGAAAATCCAAACACATGAAGTGGATGGTTTGCGGCATTGATATTAAATTTCTATTCTCCTTATAATATGTAGTCTAAATATACAGTGCCGCTACATCACAGTAATGATCCATATGGTAATAACAGTTAACATCACTTAATATACCAACATATTAATTTTACTATGGATCAATGCTCATAGTTTTAGCTTAATAATATTTAGCAGCTTTAAAAATGGCCAACATTGTTTTGGGCTTGCACTGCATATCAAATCATTCGCTGACACAGGAGTGCTGTCCAAATATCAATAAGCTTAAACAATATCAGCAGCTTGAATTATTACAGTAATTAGAAACTAGCGCATATATATATATATATATATATCTTTTATGAACAAGAAAATTGGCTCACTGCTGCACTTTAGGTTCAAGCTTCTGAAATGGGCTGCAGGTGTCAACCAAAAATTTGTGAGAACAATATCAAAACATCTGTTGCGTTGGAAGGATAAAAAATGTTACCATGTAGAAACAAGAAGATTTCATTTAATGAGGATTATAAAAGCCATTATTTATAGATATGATGTCAAAATGGACTAAAGAAGCTAAATGAAAAGAAATGACCTGGAGCTTACCTACTGTTTAGATCATAATAAATGCTGCTAATAGAGCCATCACTGCATGAGAAGCAAACATAGTAGAAGCCAGCAATAGTCAAGCCACAATCTATGCAATGCAATTGACAAAGTACTGCTCCTTCCATTTCTACAACACACAATGTAAGTCCGCATCATCTTGCTGATAGAATAAGTGTAATACTCTAAGATGAAATTGGAGAAGCAGTTTAGTAAATACAATATAAATATGTACGGGTAGTTGCTCAGGTTCAAAGATTTACCATCATTAGGAAAAGAAATATAACAACTAATCAGAGCTTGCCTAATTCCTAAAACAATAAAATTATTTAAATTACTGACAAACATAAAAAATGAATGCCCGAATTAAACTCAACTAAATTTCTTGCTACCAGAGTGTGGATTTCTTTTTTAAAAAAAATAATTTCAGACCCAGGAAAGTAAAATTACTTATAGGCATGTCCGCTAGAGGAACATTGAGTGCTTCCATTGTACCACGTAAATAACCATGTCAGAAACAGTTCTAACTTCACCTACAGTCCATCCAGAAATCTGTGCAATCCAGCAATGTTATACTCAATTTATACTAAAATCTGTATAATTTTTTTTGCAATTGCAAGTCAAGGTGAAAACAGAGAATAATATGAAAAATGTATCAACAAAAAAGTAAAACCAAGAGAATTGCATTCTTCACACATCAAAATATAAATCCAAATATAAAATTCATTACAATCTAATATAATAATGTTTGTTACACATATATCTATTTAACAAAATTAAAAAATACATGAAAATACAAAGTATAAAATAACAAAAAGCCGAGGTCAATGATCTGCAGGAGGTAGATCGTCACCCTGTCCGTGAGGATCTGATGCTCCAGAAGCCTATATAAAAATATTTAATTTACGAAACTATGAATGATAATATACTATATAAATTATTAATTTAATATAAGAATATATATTTAATATCATATATATGTACCTGATGTAGAACAAACATCTGTATGACAGATGTAAGCCGCTCAATGTGCTCTCTCATGCTATCTATCGCTGCTCTATCGGCGGCACGGTTCTATCGTATCTCTTCGAGCTCAGTGGCACGGCTCCGTCGTATCTTCTCTACCTTGGTATGGCTCCGTCGCATCTCCTCTACCTCATTTTGGAAGGCCTCCATATTAGAAAAAAAAACCTTACAATCCACGTTAGAAAGAAATTGTATATTTGGGTCGAGTACTGTTTAAAAGTTGAAATATTATAACCAATGATTGAATATAAGTCCTGTTGTAGGTTTAAAGATAAGAGGTCTCTTTAGTTTCACATCGGTTGAGCATAAATTTTTTCTTGAAGGAAAAGTTTTTTGAAATAAAATACAAGGATCATAGCATTCTATCAAAGTACATACAATAAGAAAAACCGGCCTTCATATGATCATGAGTTAGTGTTGACAACAACAAATCTAATCCAACATGCTTAAGTTGTATTATGGGCCAAGATTTTCCAAGATGTTGCACGGATTTAGATTCAAGGGATCGTTTGTGACAAGAGTCTCAAGGTCTAGCCTTCCAATTCCAACATGTATCCATGATTTTTAGTTGTCCAGCATAGAACATGAATGCAATGCAATGAAGATTACAAAATCCAATGATATTAAATTGTGGATTGGAGTGTCATTGCATACATCTTAAGCATAGAGATTTATATAAGAAATTGTAATTATTTGTCACATATGTACGGTGGGGCTTATAGTATCAATGTGTTCCATTGACCTGAATTAATATATGGCTATTGCAATCAATGCTGTTCGAGTTCTTAGGCTAGATTAGAGGAAGAACAAAATAAGCCTATAGATGCCAAAAGCCTTCAACAATAACAAAATTATATATGCAGGATAAATCATATTTTAATTAAATCATCCTCAGATTGCAGGTTTTTTTCCAAAGCGGTGGAGCTCAGCTTGGTGACTTTGCAGTTGGTTTGCATGATGAGTTTCATGCAGTTGCTGGTCATGATATTGGTCAGTTTCCTTGTTTGAAATCTGAAAAACAAGTGCTTGAACCTCAGACGTAGACGGTCTGATCACAGAATTACATTAGGGTCTTCCTCGTTGGTGAAGTCCATAGCCTCTCAGCGACCATCACTGAAATGTGTACAAATTCAACACCCAAATGATTTCCCAAAAGTCGCATCTTTCATTGCATCCATCCAATATCATGGAAGAAGTTATCAAGAAAACCCATCTAATTTCCCATGTCCATAAAACACAGTTTCCTCTTCCTAGGGAAGCACATGTCTTCTAAAAGAAAGTAAGAAGGCAAGGGGGTAAGATCAATTTTGAATAAGATTTTTGTGGAAGGGCTCTCTTCTAAAAGTTGCGATGGAAAAGGGATGGAAGAGAAGCCGTCTAAAAAGATTAGTTTCATGCTGGCACAACCAAGTCCTAATTTATAGGAATAAAATAAATCACCTTTCAAAACTTATTTTTTTATTCTGAAAATTAAGGATATGTTGTGTTGCCGGCAGTCCATATCTCCAAAGCCACTGCTTTTTCATCACATTTTTCAGGTGATAAACCAACCGGGAAGACCTTATTGGACCAATAAGATCCCCCAGCATCCAAGCACTTAAATGGATTGTCTCCGCTCCTCCTCCTCCTCCTCCTCCAAAAGCATATCAATCAATAGCATTCTAACCTTTATATCACCTTTATACCTTTCACAAAAAAAAAGAGAAAATAGCCGAACAACAAGGACTGTGAGACAAGGACTATTCTCACAAGAAACATCATTGTTCTTATGGAAAGATAATTTGGTGACCATGTTCCATCAGCTAACAGATGCTATATTTCACTATGAATAAATTAGTTACATGCTGCGGTAAATCATGAAGAAAGACAATTTTAAGCTACCAAGAACGAATTCAAGCAACATCATCTAGCAACACCTTTCTCAGTACAAGAATGCCATGTGAAGGTTCTACATCTTAAGATAAAATAATGGCATCTTTAACATAGTTAATTAAACTAAAGTCTGAATTGCCATTAAATGAAAATATACCATATCCAGACTACCGCAAACTAAATTACAGACAACTGTTTTTATCAACCAATGCTTTAGCATAGAGTTAATGACGGGATGAGAACGGAAGGTTCATTATTGGTTCCAGAACAATAGTGGCAAACTCAAAAGTGGTTAAAATTGATGGCTACAATTAATAAGTAATACATTGAAACCAGTAAGCATGTGGCATATTTGATTAGAAACATATTCTAACTTCTTAGCAAATATCATGGATGATGAGGCTATGACACCTTCGAGGCTATATCTATAAATATACCAAAACTAGATGTATTGCAGATTGACAGGAAAAGTCTTCAGATAACTTATCCTCCTATCTCAAATGGAAGCTTTCATGTATCACCTCTAGCAATGCTCCTATATCTTGAATCACTTCCAAGTAATTCTAAACCACAAACAGCAATGCTCTCTTACAAATGCATACACCGCAATTTTCAACTTTTCCTGATAATGCACTCTTTATACTCACAATCCAAGAATGCCATCAGATAATGTACCAGAAGATGAATTTAGACATATATACACCTTAAAATTGAAGATAGTTTGATAAATCCCTTAAATGCGATAAAACATTGCAATGAAAGATGCATTGAAAGATGGTTATCTACAACATTTCAGTGAATCCCTTAAATGCGAGAGAATGATATTTGAATTTGTACTCTCTCTGACATCCATAAACTTTGATGGAGAAATAGATAACGATCACAGATGTAGAGTGCATAATTAATGAATGGTTTGACAATGGTACCTCCAATCTCTCTCTCACATCCATAAACTTTGATTGAAAAATAGATAATGATCATAGATAATGTAGAGTGCAGAATTGAGAAATCCCTAAACAAACATCATAACATATAAATAGATGAAAAAAAAAAAGTAACGAAAACATGAAATAGAAGGAAAAGGATGAAGAGAAAGTAAGGCACGACTGACCTCGCAGTTGTGCTCCGAAATGACCCTGGAGAAATCCGTGGTAATGACCAGGAACACCTAAAAGTCTTCTTCTTCCTTTTTTTTTTTTTTTGTTAAGTTCCTAAAAGTCTTCTTTGCAAGCCATGTCACAGACCCACCCTCCCTTCCACCACCCTGCTTCCTCCGCTCTTCCCATCCCTTCCACTCAGAAGCGTCCCCCCTTCAGCCGGTTCAAGACTCCCACCCGACTGAGACTTGTGAGGACGGAAAATATAGAGGAAAGGAAAAACCAACGAAAAATGGAACAACGGAAAAAACAGAGGAAAGACATCCCCTCCATTCCCATCCATTCCAACGATTTGGTCTCATTCCACTCCATACCAACGAAATTTAAACACCATTGATGTAATAGAAAGAAAATAGAAGCATGAGGAAACGAATCAAAGGAGTCTTACGTCGATCTAGCTCGATATCAAGAAAAAAAAAGCCCATCGGTTTTCTACGGTCCGATGGCCGGAAAAGCCTACTTCTTCTCTCGGCGGCTTCCCTCACTTCGCTTGCTTCAATCCTTACAGGAATCCGGCGAGATCCGCAGAGAATGGAGGGAGGGAGGGAGAGAAAGGTGCCGACGGCTAGGAATATGGTTAGGGATCGATCTGAAGGGAAATGGAAGGAATCCGGCGAGATCCGCAGATAATGGAGAGAGGGAGGGAGGGAGAGGTGCCGGCGGCTAGGAATAGGGTTAGGGATCGATCTGAACGGAAATGGGAAGGGATCGGAGGCCGGGGGTAATAGAGAAACCTACCGACGCTTAGAACCGTCGTTAAAAACTGCCATTTGCCAACGCGTGAAAAAAGCGTCGGGAGGTTGGCGGGGCGTCACAACGCTTCTCCCTAGCATCGGGAAAAAAGCGTCCCCCTCTTCCCTCTTTGCTGCAGCGTAGATACTGGTTTTAATATTAATCAAATTTTAAATAAAATTTGATCATAAAAATAAATAATAATGATATAATTATTTAAAATCTAAAATGATCGTAATCCAAAATAATTACATGAAAGAGAACTAATTATAATATGAGATTTCATTGAAATCAATAAATATATCTAAAAACCAGGACTCCAATAATATATAAAAGGAAATTCAAAAATTAATAGAAACCCTAACCATATTTAGATTTTTTTTTTAACTAGCTATCCAAATTCATATCTAAATCCGATTGGATTCAATTATAAATATATCTGAATCTAGACCAAATCAGATGCATATATAAATATGGTCAGATAAATTTTTATCTATTTTTAGCCCTTTTTATCTACCATGGAAATTATGGGGAAAAAAAAATGCTTGCCAAGCGCTCAATCTTGATATATGGGGTTAGAGAAAAAATTATGGAACAAGCTTCATAGCTTGCCATGTTTATCTTAAAAGAAAGATCAAAAAATAAAATTTTAAATCAAAGATTTTTCTACTAATAGAATCATCAATCCTATAATTTAACAAATTATATTCACATACTTTTTACGATACATATTACATAATCATATAATACATACTGTTGCAGTCCACTTGAGACTTGCCGACGTGGTTGAAAGTGGTTGTAGATTCGGATTGCTTCAATTTTTTCTTTGTCTAGTGCAGGCATTTTGGAACCTGTAAAATAAAGAAGATACGAAAATCTGTCTACGATGGAGCGGTTTTCCATGGTGGATCGTTCAATGCCTAAACTAGTCTCTCGCAGAAACAAACATAAGAGATGTGTCTATAGTTTTTAAATGGATGGTGTGGTGATAGAGTGGTAGCAAGTTGAAGTGGAAGTGAGCGAGGCAATAAAATTAGACGTAGACGAGGTAGTGGAAGTTGGTGAGGCAATCGAAGAAAGTGTAGGCGAGGCATAGGAAAAAACGAGGATTAGGCAAGGCAAGATGGTCCTAGTCTTCACCTAAATAGTGATATGGAATTTTAGGATGGCTCTGGAGAACTGTTGAGATTCTCAAAGGGCATGGGATTTTTAGAAAAAAATTTTGGAGAAAGTTTTGCAAAAAAAATTCACATGGAAGGTCCGGGAAACAAATTTTATAGATGAAGTATATAGAGTACTTGACATCTATAAGATGTTATGCAGTGCATGAAGTGATGGTTGGCACGTCGCTTTAGAGCGCATGACCCTAAGGAGGGGCTGGAGACAATGCAGACCTCGTTTTCATGGTAGGCGTGCTTCCATAGGATGCTTGTATTAATAGGTTATGGCTAGCATCAGAGAGTCATGGCACAAGATTACATACCCCTCTATAAGAAGAGGGCACACCAAGTTTCCTTGTATGATCTCTGAGGCCATGTGTCCGGATCTAAAGGACCTACTTCATGTGTTGTGCTGGTAGGTGTGATGACAAGCTATGCAGGAATCCATGTAGACTTAACTATTTCGAGATACATCAGTTGCTCCCTACTTTTTAGGATGAGTCATCTCTTTTACCGTGGACATAAGAAATAGAAGTTGAAGACCCCAGTGCTCGACATCGAACTTTTGCTTGATAAAGCCAATTGCTTAAATGGTTCAATCCTAGCCCAGCGGATAAAGCATTTGGAGGATGCTTCGTTCCATGCTGGACAAGATGGTGAATGCTGGTGGTGTGAGCTATACATGACTTGGGATAAGATCTGAAGCATCATGTCCAATCGAATTGCATGCATCCATCGCATTTAATAAGGCATGTGCAACAATTCAAAGCAATAATGGTAGTTCATGGCTCGAAATGGTTGCAATTTGAGTAAAATGGCATGCACTACAGTGCAGAAATGTGTTCACTAATGAACCATCGTCAATCATTGTGGTGCTTAGATTGCCGTTGCTAATTGGAAGCTTTAAAGAGGAATAGAGTGGGGTGTCGTCCTTCTGTATCCGCCAGTAGATACGGAAGACTCAGGCATATACAACTAAGCTCTCGAAAAGATAATTATTTTTACTTTTCTATATGTTCAATTGATTTTGGATTGATTTAGGCATTGAAGGCTCCTCCAAAAATCCTGATATTTTCTGGTAAAAGATTTTTGTGTAGGTACACTTCATCGACAAGCTAAACACATGTGATTCCCGGAGATCAATGCCAACACTCATATGATTTTTGTTTCCACTGGACCATTGTGATTGCTATAATGGAGGCTGTAATGCAATTGCAAGTAGTTAATGAAGAGAGGAACCCTAGGAGATCTAGTCATGTAAAATCCTATTTTGTTGTTATGCTGTGTTGTAATATGTCAGTTCAGCACAGGTTAATTATCGGTTCAACCACTCACCAAACTTTTTCTAAATCAGGTGTCTAAACCAGAGCACCTGGAGGGAGCCACGTGGGGTCAGTCTTCGGTCTAGTCGAAGGCGTTAGTCCCGAAGAGTACCACCATGACCAGCTCCTGACCAGTCTCCTGTACATCAACCGAAGAAGGCTAGTCCAAAGACAACATCAGCTTCACTTCACAACCCACTCTAAAGGGAAGAGTGCTTATGCAAATGATAGAGGTGTCTTCGGCTTGCTCCGCAGAGGATAAACTCGAAGATATTTCGTTAATTCAACGCCAGTCCCTCCTGAAGAAGAGGCCCAGAAGCGAATCTCCGGTTGATCTCAAATCTTCGAACATGGATACGGTTGTTATGATCAACCGCGTGGCCACTATCTCCAATCGCAACCATATCGGGGTGGCCACGTGGTCATTAACTCCAATTCCAATGATTCCAAACTGGCCAGTATCAATCGACAACCACTTATGGTTATATGAGAGGTAAAGTTAATTAATCCCATCCTAACCATATATGGGTGAGCCTAACCATACACTAGCACAGTAACTATAAATACAGGTAAGAGGGGACGCTCAAGGTAAGCCAGAAAAAGGATACTTTTGCCATCTTTCTTCCTTTTCAGAAAACTCTCCATTCTGCTGCTGGAACCTCCCTCTCTAACTTAGGCATCGGAGTATCCCCCACTGGAGAAAATCTAGTTATAGACCTGTTTTACAGGTCTCTAGGGGAGCGAACTGGCAATCCAGCAGCTCCGCCCAGTCGACGAAGGTTCCACATCAACAGATTGGCACGCCAAGTAGGGGGAGTGGCGATAAGGTTGACAATCTGTAATAGCTCGAACTCACCACCTACCGGTAGCTCCCCTCCTTGAGAAAAAAGAGTGAGAAGAAACCCTGATGGCGAAAGGAAAAACTCAAAATGCTTCGACAAGCAGGGGCCATCCTCCCTCTCAGAGGAACGACTCCCCAGTGGAGAACAATGTTCCACCTCCCACACTTGTAGTGGAACAATAGCAGTTCGAGGCTCTTCTGAACTGGGTTGACGCTTTGACAACTGTGGTTCAGAATTTCCAGGATGCAGCTTTCCAGGTGGGGCACCTGCCAGCCACCTCTAGACACAGTCATCAGTCTCGAGGGAAAGGAGACTAGCATCATGGGTCTACCCAACTTTTTTCCCATGATTGGCTTTCTCCCGAAGGCCAAAGCTCTCGGCATCCGAAGCCGACTGATGCCTTACAGTGGGAAAAGAGATCTAGACGATCTCTCTCTATCTCCTCCAAAGACTCCACTCTCGAAAGGGATGTACTGAAAGAAGCCCGTCTCAATTATGAAGAAAAGCTCAAGGCCCTCGAATCGTAGGTTGCGAGGCTCAATGATCAGAAGAAGGACGGTGAGTTCGTAGCATATGATTCGCGTTCCCCATTCACTCCTCGCATCATGGCCGAAATTGTCCCTCGGTATTTTAGGATCCCTTAAATGGAGCCTTATGATGGGACTACTGACCCGCTTGATCATCTGGGCAGCTTCAAAGCCCACATGATGATTCAAGGGGCCTCTGATGCACTGCATTACCTCGCCCTTCCTGCTACTCTAAAGAAGGCGGCTCGAATGTGGTATTCGAGCATACATCCAAGTACCATCTATTCTTTTTCTGAATTGGAAAAACTATTTATCCTACATTTTAGGACTTGCCGAAGATGCCTTGCAACATGGACACTCTATTCCTCCTTCACCAGAAGGAGGAAGAGAGCCTTCGAGATTACATCTTTAGATTCAATTCGGCTACTCTCGAGATCCCCGATCTCAACGAATACGTAGCCATGTCTGCTCTCAAGAAGGGACTCCGATCATCCAGGCTCACTTTCTCCCTAGATAAAAGATTTTCAACAAGCTATGCCGAGCTCCTGTCAAAAGCTCAGAAATATGCCGATGCTGAAGAGCAAGTGGCAAATCGATGACTGGCCGAAGGAAAATCTATCTCGAAGAAGAAGAACAATAAGGGGCTGGATCCCCCTGTACCCAACAACAACAACAACGACGACGACTCTACCCGACGACGAAGTCCCAAGCCCAGCGCACTAGGTGTGAGATTTGACTCTTACACCCCCCTCAATCTCCCCAGGGAGAGAATTTTGATGGAGATAGAAAAAGAAAGCTATCTCCAACGGCCCATGAAAGTATCCTCTTCTGCGAGGAACAGAAATAAATATTGTAGATTCCACCAGGATCATGGCCATAACATCGAAGACTGCATCCAACTCAAGGATGCCATTGAAGATCTGATCAAGAGGGATTATTTAGGACGATACGTCAGTCGTCCAGAATCTTGGCCTGAGGCCACGACCCCCCAGAGAGCCCCTGAAGAAGCTGAATTATATAATCAAAGACCCACTGATGGAAGGGTGGGAATGCTACATCGACGAACCAACTGGAGGAGAGCCAAAGATGATGTTCCAAAGTGGCTCAAGGATAACAACTCCATACTTTTCTCCGATGACGGCCTTGCAGGAATTCAGCTCCCACATGATGATCCAGTTATAATTTTGGTTGTTGTGGCCAACTACGATATAAGACGTATTTTAATTGATAATGGAAGCTCTGCGAATGTCTTACTATACGATGCATTCTCCAAAATGAGTTTGCCCAAAAACAAGCTACAAAGGTCCCCTATGCCGCTGATAGGATTTAGAGGCAATCAAGTTGATGTCGAGGGCAAAATAGTGCTACCCGTGACTCTCGATACTGAACCTCGATAGAAGACACTCCCCATCAACTTCATAGTAGTCCAAACCCCTTCTGCTTACAATATGATTTTGGGATAGCCCTCCTTAAATAAATTTCGGGCTGTAGTATCAACTTATTACCTCTTGGTGCATTTCCCCACTAGGAGCGAGGTTGGAGAAGCGAAGGGAGACCAAATAATTGCATAGCAATGTCTGATGATACAAGACAGACAATCGGTTAATCCCATAACTTTGGACCGATTGGACCCGAGGGATCTAACTGAAAACTATGGCGAGCCGATGGAGAATTATTTTGATACAATTAACCGAAGAAGATCCCACCAAGATTGTGCAGATTGAAAGTCTGCTTGATGAAGAAACAAAACAAGGCTGATTCACGTTCTCAAAGATAATGCCGATATCTTCGCCTGGTCAGCTTCGGACATGCCTGGGATTTCGGCCGAAGTAATTACTCATCAATTGGAAGTTGCCCCTGATTATAGGCCAGTTCGGTAGAAGAAGAGAAATTTCGCCCATGAGAGGCAGAAAGCGATATATGAAGAAGTGAATAAGCTCCTCAAGGGCAGATTTATCCAGGAGGCACACTATCTCGAATGGCTGGCTAATGTGGTGATGGTAAGGAAGGCTAACGGTAAGTGAAGGATCTACATCAATTACACATATCTCAACAAAGCTTGCCCAAAAGATAGCTTTTCTTTGCCAAAGATCGATAACTGGTCGACGCCACTGTGGGCCATCAACTATTGAGCTTCATGGATGCCTTCTCTGGATACAACCAGATATGAATGGATCCTTGGGATGAGGAGAAGACAACCTTCATCACAGAAAAAGGTCTCTACTGTTACAAGATGATGCCATTCGAATTTAAGAACGCTAGGGCAACATTTCAAAGGCTGATCAATAAAGTGTTCAAAGAACAACTAGGAATGAACATGGAGGCTTATGTGGATGACATGATTGTAAAGAGTCTCCTTAAAGAGGATCGTATTAAAGATCTGGAAGAATCATTTGCTGCTTTACGATGTCATCAAATAAAACTGAACCCAACAAAATATGCCTTCGAGGTAACCTCAGGAAAATTCTTGGGTTTCCTTGTGACCAGACGAGGGATTGAAGCCAACCCCAAAAAAATCCAGGCCATCCGAAATATGAGACACCCTTCTTGCAAGAAGGAAGTGCAACAGCTGACGGAAAGAATCGCCTCTTTAAGTCAGTTCATTTTCCGATCGGCTGAAAAATGTCTCCCCTTCTACAAAGTGCTCCGACAGTCCCGGAGCTCTGAATGGATTGAAGATTGCCATCTTGCCTTCAAAGAATTGAAGAAATACCTGGAGGCCCCGCCGCTACTCTCTAAACCTCAAGAATGAGAGACCCTCTACTTATACCTTTTCGCTGCAAACGAGGCTGTCAGTTCAGTTCTCATCTGGAAAGAGATAAATGACCTCCAAAAGCAGATCTATTATACCAGCAAAGTCTTGCACGATGCTGAAGTAAGATATCCAAAGATGCAAAAGCTTATATACTCATTGGTAATTGTGGCGAAGTGCTTATGACCTTATTTTCATGCTCACACTATCATGGTTCTGACTGACCAGCCCCTTAAAGCCATTCTCCGTTGTCCTGACACTTCCGGAAGGATGGCTAAGTGGGCTTTTAAGTTGAGTGAATTTGATATCGATTTCCAATCCAGATCAGCCATGAAAGCGCAGGTGCTGTCTGATTTCTTGGCCGAATGCACCTGGAAATCCGAAGACAGTGTACAATTGGCTGAAGAGGAAGGAGTCACCCTGAAGGATGCAGAGTCGGTCTGGGTGCTCTATGTAGACGGTGCTTCTAACTCTACTGGGTTTGGAGAAGGCCTCATATTAGCTGAACCAAATGGGCACACCGTGGAGTATGCGCTTCGTTTCTCCTTCCATGCTTCAAATAATCAAGCCAAATACGAAGCACTCCTTGCGGGACTTTGAATCGCCGAAAATCTAGGGGTTCGAAAGATCCAGATCTTTTTGGACTCCCAACTGGTAGTGAACCAGGTTAAAGATGAATTTGAAGCTCGAGACTCTGCAATAATCCAGTACTTGGAAAAGGTGTGGGCCCTGACCTTCCAGTTAGAATTCTTTGAAATCACTCATGTACTGCGATCAGAGAACTCTCAAGCTGACGCACTATCTAGACTCGCCACCACTATTCTAGACTCCCTTGATTGTACCTTCATGGAACATCTTGAAGTTCCAGGTATAGCTTAAAATACCCCAAGGGTGCATCAGATAAAGATGAACCTAATTGGATGGATCCCATCCTCAAATTCCTGAACGAGGGCACGTTGCCAGAAGATAAAGTAGAGGCCAAGAGAGTTCGTTGGATGGCATCTCAGTACATTGTCTTGGACATAACCTTGTACAAGAGATCTTTCACCCAGCCTCTGCTGAAATGTCTAGGAGCGATGGATACCGATTATGCCTTAAGGGAGGTACATGAAGGCATATATGGAGACCATCTGGGGGCAGATCCTTGGCATATAAAATAATACGTCAGGGTTATTGCTGGCCAACAATCCAAAAGGATTCTGCCGACTTCATCCAAAAATGTGACCAATGCCAGAGAAGTGGGGACTTCGGTTGATTCACTTGGAAGAGAAGTGGGGAGGGAAACACAGAGGAGAAGGAGAAAGAACCGGAAAGAGAGACGAGCGAGAGAAGGGGGAGAACAAGAAGAAGAGAGGGGGGAGGAATCGGGACACACCCTGATTTTTTTCTCAAATAATCTTCGCTAACTTTTATTCGATGATAAAACAACTTAAATAAACAAGAAAACAACGATAAAACTAAATCCCTAAACAATCTCAAAATAATCAGAACTATAAGAGATTCCGATAACTCTAAATAAAAATAAAAACTAATCTCCGATTCGGAGATATCCCAAATCCCACGTACACCATAAAATATATAGGACTAAAATCTTCAGGATTCGTGCTGGGTTGGCACCGAGATCTGGGATCTGGACTAGCTAGATCTGCTCAATGTCCCCATCATTTCTCCTGGGGTGGGGAGATCTCGACTCCGTCGAGTCAGTCTGGAGGTACTCAAATAGATTTGGATCAATGTTTTGTAGCTCCTCTTCAGTAATACAGAAGTCCTTTGACTTCGATCTGCCTCGCCAGTGAACCAGGTAGTGGTAACAATTTCGACTCCTCGAAGACTTGATCTGCTCGTCCAAAATACGTTCGATCACATCATGCTTTCCTCTCATTTGGACTGGTGGGCTCTCAAGAGGAGGGTCACTCTGATGTGCAGGCTCAAATAAATCACCAGGTGTCAATGCTGGTTCTTCATATTCAATTAGATCCAAATTATTCATCAAATTAACTCCTAATCATTTTTCAGCTCTAGACTCATGGTCATTTTCTTCGTAGGCATCAGCTAATCCTGGATCAGCGGTGTATACTTCCTTTTCAAGGACATCACCTAAATCCTCATGTTCTTCAATTGCCCCTATATGCAAGGTTCTAGATGGACATTGACTAGCCACATGACCTATTCCGTTACACCTAAAGTAGTGGATCTTAGAGCTACTTCCTCGAGAAGACTCTCATATAATCCCTTTTCCTTTTTCATCTCTCTTAATTGGTGGGGTTGTATATGTGGTTCGATTACTAGGTGTTTGACTCATGTTAGGTTATGGACCAATTGGGGCTTGATTCATGCTAGGCCTTGGACCTAAAACTCCTGGTCTAGAAGGTTCAAGTCTACGTGTGAAAGACATCTGCTGAAATCTTTCATAGTCCTGGGCTAATTGATATGCTTGCTCTAGACTATAAACCTCTCTCAAAAACAATTCTTTTTGGATATCCACTCTTAGACCAGCTCTAAATCGGGATAAAGTGACAGATGGGTCTTAACTCACATTACATCGCATAAGATATTCATCAAATTTATCAATGTAATTGATGTGGCGAGACCGCTAACGTGGGTGGCTGACAATCGCTGTGTCAAAGGAGACCGCTGCGTCAGACGCCAAGGCAACACCTTAGCCCAGACCACTCTGCCGAGCTGAGCTGAGCTCCCTCAAGACAACGAGCCGTGCTCCGTCCTCCGCCAGGTCGGGCCCTCAAGCTCGGGATGCCTAGGCCGGAGCCGCCCTCCAGAGCGAGACCCTCGAAAGTTTGAACCCTGTGGTCAGAGTCGAGCTCAGCACTCACCCGCCACGTGGAGCCTCTCCAAGCACGCGCCCTCTAGACCGGGTCGACCTTCCGCCCTCCAGAGCGAGACCCTCGGAGGTTTGAGCCCTGTGATCGGAGTCGAGCTCAGCACTCACCCGCCACATGGAGCCTCTCCGAGCGCGCACCCTCTAGACCGGGTCCGCCTTCCACCCTCCAGAGCGAGACCCTCGGAGATTTGAGTCCCATGGTCGAAGTCGAGCTCAGCGCTCACCCGCCACGTGGAGCCTCTCCGAGCGGTCGCCCTCTGGACCGGATCCGCCTTCCGCCCTCCAGAGCGAGACCCTCGAAGGTTTGAGCCCTGTGGTCGAAGTCAAGCTCAGCACTCACCTGCCACGTGGAGCCTCTCCGAGCACTCGCCCTCTGGACCAAGTCTGCCTTTTGCCCTCCAAAGCGAGACCCTCGGAGGTTTGAGCCCTGTGGTCGGAGCGAGCTCGGTGCTCACCCGCCACGTGGAGCCTCTCCGAGTGCACACCCTCTGGACTAGGCCCGCACTCTTCCCTCCTCCACCAAGGCAACCATATAAGCTTGGAGCGTCCAGGCCGGAGCAAGCCCTACCATCCTGGGATTCCGGCAAGCCGCCCGAGGACTGCGGAACGGCGCCCCCCATACCGCCATAACTACCTGTCTGCCTGTACTTCAGGGAGATGGGCCAGCCAGAAAGCATGCGCCCCTAGGGCGGCGACCCCCAGATCGAGGCTCTACCAAGCTTCCCAGAATGGGGCGACCGAGAGGATGTCAGAGCGAATGGAAGCTTCCCCCTACCATATGTCAGGAAAGACATCCTGTCCACGGCACAGAATTCTATTGCACGCGCCTGCCAGCCTAGCGAAGATCCCGAGGCAAGCGTCTAACGGCCATTTTTCAACTACAAAGAACGATCGGCACCCTCGAGAGGGGGGAGGTAACAACAACAATCAACTACCAACACAAGCGCAAGCTCGACCAAGAGGGCGGAGCGCCGCTACTACCACCACCATTGAAGGAAAGTGAGGGAAACAAGGAGAGGTGGAGGAACAGGAAATCCCTCTGTCCCCGCTATCATTCTCCCCCTGCTACGTTTTTGCCTCCACACACAACTTTTACTCCTCCTAGTATGGAGTCCATCAAGAGGGGCCCGACCAGGAGGACCTGTTCCCCTGGATCGTCACTGACTTGATCATCGGAATGCCCCCGCCAGAAACCCCGGCCTGGGTCACTAATCCCTATTTCGCAGGTCCAGGAGCAGAGAATCGCCAGGCAGCGAGAGGAGCGCACTCCGGTACCGACAGCAGCTACGGGCCATTGCAATCTCGGGGGCAACAGATTGGTGCACCAGGTAAGGGGGACAGCGACATTGTGAACAATCTTTGATCCAAGTCGAACCCTCCATCTCTTCACAGACAAGCCAGGCAGGAGGATGGTGACGACAAGGGCAAGGGAGGCTTCCACCAGCCGTGCGGGGGACTCCCCCTCCCGGGAAAACCCACATCGCCAAGATGCGGAGCCACCCGTTTCGGTCCAACCACCTCCACCGGAAACCCAGCTGGCTGCACTCACCCAGCAAATGCAAGTCCTTGCCACGGTAGTGCGCCAGCTTCAACACCAGCACCGGTTCGTGGCTACCCACTAGTAGCTAGGGACTCCAGCTGCCCACGCCGCAGCTCCAGGTGACAGCCTGCGCTCCTTCCAAGGAAGGTCGTCGTAGCCGCGGGCCACTACTGACGACCGGGGCAGCCTTCAAGCTCTGGCAAAAAGACAACGAGCTGGCTCTGCCGACAGAGAGAGCCGCTCGCCAAACCTCGAGCAGGAGGTGCCTATACCCCACCGAGGTAGAAAAAGCAAGACCCCCCGTCATGGGTGCCGTGCACCCACGTCACCTTCTCCGTCTCCTTCGACGGAGGGGTCCACTGATGAAGCCGTCAGGTGCGCGGCGGAAAGGTGCCTAGAAGAACATGAATGCAAGCTGGCAGAGTTTGCTCGCCAGTTTGCCAACATGCAGGGCTCCGCTAGTGAGCCAGCGGGCTACGACGCCCGTCCCCCATTCTCCCAAGAAATCCAAGCAGAGTCGATTCCGCATCGATTCTGGATGCCGCAGGTGGATACTTACGATGGGACCACCGATCCCTTGGACCACCTGGAAAGCTACCGGACCCTCATGAGGGTCCAGGGAGCCACCGACGCTCTTCTCTACGTCGCTTTTCCTGCCACTCTCTAGAAAGCTGTCCGGGTGTGGTTCACCCGTTTGGAGCCGGAGAGCATCAGTTCCTTCGCACAGCTAGGACAGAAGTTTGTGGCTCACTTTGATGCTTGCAGGAAGTTACCACGAGAGGCAAACAGCCTCTTCTCCATCCAGCAGCAGGACCGCGAGCACCTGCGGGATTACGTGGCCCGCTTCAAGGCCACCGCATTGAAGATATACAATCTTGATGAGCTAGTCGCCATGCTGGCACTGAAGTGAGGACTCAGGACCTCCCGCCTGACCTACTCGCTGGATAAGAAGCCCCCCAAGACCTACTCCGAGCTCCTTCTCCGAGCCCAAAAGTACATCCGCGCTGAGGAGGTGGACCGTACGAGGCGGGAGCTCGACGGAGGATCCCTAAAGAAGTCGGCCCCCGTCGAAGCGTCCGGAACCCAGAAGCCAGCACCCTAGGCTCCGAGTTCCCGAAGGGACCGACCAAGACTGAGAGGGACTCCCATTCTCGAGGAGGGCTACACCCATCTCCTCACCTCGAGGACAAAAATCCTTATGGAGATCGAAGGCGATGACTACCTGAGATGCCTGCCTCCGTTGAGGGCCTCCACCGACCGTGATAAGAAAAAGTACTGTTGCTTTCACCGCGACCACGGCCACGACACCGAGAAGTGTCGCAACCTCAAGTGGGAGATTGAGGAACTCATCAAGAGAGGCTACCTCAAAAGGTTCGTGGAGGGCAGACCTCAAGTGGAGTCTCAGCGCTCGTCGCTCTTTCGCTAGCTCCAACCATAGATAACCGCCCCACCAAGAAGCCGGTGGGCATGATCTCCTGGGGAGCTGCGTGTGCACCTAAGAGGACCCGGGGGGCAGGGGACTCTGAGAATGTACTCCCCTTTATAGGGAAGGGAAAGACGGGAAAAAAAATATAAATAATGATGCCGTGGTCGTCGAGATGATGATCGTGAAGCACCTTGTAAAGCGCATCATGGTTAATAGTGGAAGCTCCATAGACGTGCTTTTTATGATGCCTCCTCCAAGATGAATCTCTCCCCTGATCAGCTTAAGCCCGTGCACACCCTTGTTGGTTTCACGGGCGATTCCGTAAGGGTAGAAGGAGAAATCACTCTCCCAGTCACTGTCAAACCCTATCTCGGTAGAGCACCGTCATGATGACCTTCACGGTTGTAAGGCTCCCTTCCGTCTACAACGTGATATTGGGCCATCCCGGGCTCAACTTGCTCGATGCCGTTGTCTCCACCAAGAGGCTACTTGTACAGTTCCCAACTCTCGACGGTGTCGGGGAGATGAGGGGAGCACCCCAGCCGATGCAGCATTGTTTCCAAACCCTCCCTAGGGCCAAGGTCCCCCAGGGCGACCCTAGTGTGGATGACCTCGATCAAAGGGCCCAAGACCCCAGGGGAGGCCCAGTCGAGCACCTACTTTCCTACCCGCTCGGAGATGACCCCACGAAGACAGTGCAGATCGGAGCCCAGCTACTCGAGGAGGAGAGGGCCCAACTGCTGGGATTCTTACGGGCGAATGTAAATGTGTTCGCCTGGACGGTGGCAACATGCCAGGTATCTTTCCTGACATCATTACTTACAAATTGAGTGTGGATCCAAAGCACAAACCAGATCGGCATAAGAAGAGAAGTTTTGCCCTGGATAGATAGATAGCTATCAAGGAGGAAGTTGACAAACTCCTGGCTGCGGTTTTGTTCGAGAGATCCAATACCCGAGCTGGCTGGCGAATATAGTGATGGTCAGGAAGAATAATGGCAAATGGAGGATCTGTGTCGACTACACCGACCTCAATAAAGCTTGCCCGAAGGACAGCTTCCCTCTCCCGAAGATTGACCAGCTGGTGGATGCCACCTCTGGCCACCGGCTACTCTCCTTCATGGATACGTTCTCGGATACAATCAAATCCGCATGCATCCAGAAGACGAGGAGCACACTGCCTTTGTGGAGCCACCTATCAGCGCCTATCAGCACCTATCAGCGCCTGGTCAGCAAGGTCTTCAAGGACCAAATCGGCCGCAACATGCAGGTGTATGTGGATGACATGCTCGTCATGAGCAGGCCGGGCTCGAGCCATGTAGCTGACCTCATCGAATCTTTCCACAACCTGCGGCAACATCATATGAAGCTGAATCCAGCGAAGTGCGCCTTTGGGGTGGCGGCAGGAAAATTCCTCGGCTTCATGGTCACCCAGAGGGGCATCGAAGCAAGCCTGGAAAAGGTTCAGGCCATCATCGACATGGAGCACCCGACCTCCAAGAAGCAGGTCCAGCGCTTGACGAGGCGTATCACCGCCCTCAGCAGATTCATCTTGAGGTCGTCCGACCGTTGTTTGCCATTTTTCAAGGACTGCGCAAGATGCATGATTTCACCTGGACTGAGGAGTGCAGGACCACTATCGAGGAGCTGAAGAACTTCCTTGCCTCTCCCTCGTTGCTCTCCAGGCCGAAGGAGGGGGAGGAGCTTCTACTATACCTGGCGATTACACCGGGAACCGTCAGCTCGGTTCTCATCCGTGGAGACGAGGACAAGTCTTAAAAGCTGGTGTACTGCATCAGCAAAATCCTCTGCGATGCGGAGATCAGGTATACCCGCTCTGAGAAACTCATTTTTGCACTAATAATGTCTGCTAAGTACCTCATGCCCTATTTCCAAGCACACCCAATAGTGGTCGTGACGGACCAGCCACTGAGGACCATCCTCACCCGACCCGAGACATCTGGGAGGTTGGCTAAGTGGTCCCTGCTGCTTAGCGAATTTGACATAGTGTACCGATCGAGGTCCTCATAGAAGGCCCAAGTCCTAGTCGACTTTGTGGTCGAGTGTACCGGGTTCGCCGAGGAGCCAAAGCAGACAGCAACGAAGCCTGGGCCAGGAGAAGAGCCTTGGATCCTCCACGTGGATGGAGTATCCAACTCCTGTGGGAGCGGAGCAGGCCTCATCCTAACTAACAGCGATGGGGTCATGGCGGAATGCGCCCTCCGCTTCAAGTTCGCCGTAACCAATAACCAGGCGGAGTACGAGGCACTCCTCGTGGGCCTAAGAGTCTATCGTGAGCTGGGTGTACAGGACTTGAAAGTCTTCACCGACTCCCAGCTAGTTGCCGGACAAGTTTTCAGAGAATACGAAGCGAGGGACGCCCAGATGATGAAGTACCTGGAGCAGGTCCGTGCAAGTGGCAGGCCTCCGATGCTTCGGCATCTTCCACATCCCCCGAGGAGAGAATGCGTGCACGAATGCAAGTCTGTCGATCATTTGTTCTTTAGATGCCCTTTGCAAAAAACGTTTGGTTCATTTTTAGATCACGGTTTGGATTGAGAGGTAAACCGGCAGCCATGCATGACACATGGATGGATTGGCGCTCGAGAAATTCTAGTAAACTGGTCGGGAAAGCTGGTGATCTGTTGATATCTGCGATTTGGTGGGAGCTATGGAGTGAGAGGAGCGCCCGAATTTTTCTGAAGAGTAATGGAACTCTATACCCAATTGTACAAAAGATTCTGTGGTCTTTCCCGAGCTGGAAGCTTCTCTGTCCAACAAGAATGAAAGTTCACCGCATCATCTTGTGGACAAGACTTCAGTCGTTGTTGCACAGAGCTGTTTTGACTCATCCAAAATCACTTTAATTTCATGTTGTTTCAAGTGCTCTGTTTCTTCCTGTATCTCCCACCATTCTCTGTGACTTCGCCTTCCTTCTGCCCACGAGGGGTTCGATCGAATGTGATTCTCTTCTCTTGCACATTCTTTCTTTCCTCCACTGCTTGTAAATAGCTCTAGACCTTTTCAATAAATCCTGGACGAAGCTTTTGCTTCCCCCACTTACTTCCAAAAAAAAAAACTTCTCCTTCTCGGACCTGTCTTGCACTCTTTATCTTAATAAAGTGAGGGTATCGAATTGATTCCACCTTTTACGGTCAAAAAACGAAACAAAACAAAAAAGACGTAGGATGCCTGCAACCTCTTAAATATCACCAGGGGTAAACGAAAGAGAATTACTGAAGCATTAGCAAAACTGAAACTATATCAGTTGAAAAGCGATGGATCCGAGCACCGAACTATATAACCGATATATTTTACAGAGTCCTGACATTGTTGACGCATGCTTATGTAATTGGAATTATCACTGAATTTGAAATGTAGCATTAATTCTACGCGCAACATCCTATTTTATAATGCTTACAGAAATATGTGGCTGTTATCATTCTCAATGACTGGTATCTTGGTGCCGTCTCTGTCAGCTATGAATCAGTAGCTCCTGTTTTGATCAGATCAACCTTTTATTATCCATGTTTATGCCAGTCGCCTCATTAGCTTCTAAGTCGAGAAGGACAAACTAAGGGTTCGAAACTTAATCTACCGTTATTATAATGAGGTGTAAGAACAAGTCTTGGTTAATTATTTCCTCTAGAGTGAGATATATTTTGTAAATTAATCATTGTTTCACTATATATATTGTGCCAGTCGATCAACATATCTGTATGTTTTTGCATGAAGAGGAATGAGGTTTGGGTCATACTAACACGGCCTCTCCCGCTGTCTGCAACCAAGATGTTACTTTGGATGTGCTAAACCATTGGTTCATGCCGAGAGATAGCAGGAGCTTGAAGAATAAAATTAAGAACATTATTATTATCATTTTTTTGGAGGAATAAAAGAGTGGGGAGTTCACCAGTCAGGTAGGATGGGGGTTATATCTCTAATTGCTCATGGTGTCGAGGATGCATTATGCCGCCTATTGATTGATCTATTATATATCATTTGCTTTGTATTTTGATATACTTGGCTAAATCATGACAAACTAATCTTATTCCATTTTCCTTATTATCACACTTTTAATAATACGCGAAAAGTTCTTGTCTCTGATGTGAATAAATAAATAAATATTGTTGTGACAATGACTCAACTTACTTAGCTCCAATGAATCAACGAGAAGCATGATGAAACTGGCTGATAATAAAGTTGGTTAATCCCTCGATTTTAATGAATATGTGGCAATGTCTGCTATGAAGAAAGGTTTTCGGTCGTCTAGATTCACTTTCTCTGTACAAGAAGCTCCCTGCCAATTATTTTGAACTGTTAGCGCATGCGTAAAAATATACACTAGCTGGAGAGCAAGCAGCAAGCCAATGCTAAGTGGAAGGAAGGACGGTCCTAAAGAAAAAAGAGTCAAAAGAACAATGAGCTGCAACCTCCTAGCAATGATAACACTACGACCCGAAGTCCTAAGTCGAAGAACCTGGTCGGCAAGTTTGACACCTACATTCCCCTATCTCTCTTAAAAGAGAAGATATTGATAGAAATAGAGAAGAAAACCTTTCTCCAAAGACCTTGATCAATGCAAACGCCTCCAGCATCGCACAACAAGGCCAAGTACTATTGATTCCACCACGATCACGGGCACACTACCGAATAATGCATCTAATTGAAAGATGAAATAGAAGGCTCAAGCATGCATATTGAAAAAGTACATCCATAGCCAAAAATGCTAAGCCAAGGTTACCATCCAGAAGCAGACCGCAGAAGGTAAGGAGCTTCCTAATCAACAACCTACTGATAGAATGGTCAGCATGTTACATCGCGATCGGGCTTCAAGAATACTATTGGCCAACCAATGCCACCGACTTTGTGAAAAGGTTGATCAGTGTCAAAGGTATTCCAATATCCGAAGGCACCCAGCATGTCAGCTGACTTAGTTAATTGCCCCTTGTCCATTCACCCAATGGGGAATGGACATTCTTGGTCCTTTTGTTCCAACTTCTGGTCAGAGAAAGCATTGTGTTATGAATAAAGAGTTGGTCCGACCCATTGATTCAATCGGTATTCCTGATCAAATAAGAATTGGTTTAATCAGCCAACTCAATCGGTGTATTTGAAGCAAAGCAAAGAGTTGGTTTAATCCACCAGCTTAAACCCGACGAAACAAGGGTTGGCCTAAACAACTGACTCAATCGATATATTTAACGAGAGTTAGTCTAACCACTAGCTCAATCGGTATGTCCAATAAGTAAAGAATTGGTCTAATTCACTGACTCAATGGATATGTCTAACAAGCAAATAGTTAGTCTAATCCACTTACTCAATCAGTATATCTGATAAGTAAAGAGTTGGTCTAATCCACTGACTCAATCGATTGTTCAACAATATCAAAAGATTTATTAATCAGCCAAAGTTTGTTCATCGGCTATTGCTTATTTATCGGCCAATGTCGAAGACGAAGAAATAACACTACTTCCTTCGTCCAAAAAAAAAATAAAAGTTGAAGCATTTCATTGGCAACATTTTGAGCTCGAGAGTGTGGCCAATGTTATAACAATGACTCAGCTACTTGGCCCTGATGAACTAACGAGGAGTATGATGAAGTTGGCTGATGACAAAGCTGGCTAATCAATGAGTATGACCAACTATTGGCTGACCAACTATTGACCGATCGACTCAAGATCGAAAAAGTGGGACGAAACGTACCGGCTGATTCAAGAAGAATGAGGACGGTAAGAAAAGAGCTAATTATCCTACCATAATAACTGTCAACCGTTATAATGGGCTCGAGTTAGTCCTCAACAGAATAATGTTAAAACTAGCTACAAGAAGTCCCTTCTAATTAAACTTTGTTAAGACAAATATCTATAAATACCAATAAGAGGAGACCTTCGGAGATAAGAAAAACTAGCTGAAGTATTCTCTCATTCCTACTTATTTTTTCTGAGATTCTATATCCGTTACTTGAATCCTTGCAGACTTAGGCATCGGAACATCCCCACCAAAAATCCTTCGATGCCTGGATTTATTTTGCAGAACATAGAAAGGAATTTGACTTGCAAATCTTGACGGTGTAAAGGGATTCTTGGGTACGGTGTCAACAAATATTTACCCCAAGATACCTTGTAAAGTAGAATGTGAGTTCTCACCAATGTAGAATGGAGTTCTCGATCATATGCGTAATTATACAAAAATAACTACATCAGTATCATCAACTTTCTTCCAGGTTAACAAAACCTGGCTGCTTGGTGATCGGGTAAAGTGAAAATATTCCTCTTCCTGTTCTTTAAAACTTCGATTGGATTCAACCTGCATACAAGTCAACCATGACACAGTCCAACTAATGCAATGTCGAAACGATCCACAGAGATAATATATCATATAACACAGTCTCCATCGACCAATTTGATCAAGGAAAAATCATACATTGAAAATTAAGATGAGTAATGCAATCATAAGATCAAGCATGAATTCATTAATTTAACAAATGATAAAATACAATTCTAACACATCTCCTCTGAAAAGAAGAAGAAGAAGAAGAAGAAGAAGAAATCTCATATAACGGCTCTCATCCTCAGTTGCTGGTACCTCTCCACTCCTCCCTAATTCCACCTCCCAAGCTGGCTGGGATCTATACATTTCGGCAATCAATATCATACGCGAAAGCCGAAGCGCAGGAAGAAGAAGCAAAGTGAGGCAAAAATGGCAATGGCCTCGAACACCCATAACAAGTAATAGCGTATGTCGTCAAAGAGGACTAGCAGGCGGGGATCTGGGAGCCAGTGCTGCTGCCTCCACCTTCTCCACATCGACGACAAAACACCAACTCTTCTAGATGCCCATCGCTGATCTTTTGCGGTCGTAACCTTCATCTTTCTTCGCAACCATTCTCGTTTCCTCCCGGCCATCTCCTCCCCACCCAAAATATAGCCAAGAAGATTTAGTCACCGATGAAAGGGCTGGCTCCTTGTTAATTGTTGGCAAGAGCGAAGGTGGGCAAGGAGAGAGACCCCTTTTTCTTTCTAAGTTATTCGCATCTCTGAGAGTAATGTTTATATATACTCTGATTAACAATAGAATAGAATTCCGAGATGCTTCTGTCCTTCCACGCGCTTTTATTTTCTGTGCAAGAAGTTTTCAAGCGGACCGTTTGGTCAAGTCTTTTGAGTGCCCACCAAAAAGAGCGCAACTACCGCGCGGATTATGATGCGTTTTAGATATGGACGGAAGAGGAAGGCTTTAGGAAGTTTCATGGAAGAAGATGAGAAAAGGACGGTAGATTGGATTATTTTCTTTATTGTTCATCGTATCGAGAACTGGACTAGTTAGCATCTTGGAAACGTTTCCCGAGCTCCGTAGAATATTCTGTATTTTAATCGTCTGGATTGCACTGACATGAAATTGGTATAATTATAAAAAAAAAAAAACATACTTCACGCCTTCACTTGTGATAAGCTAGGGTTCTGGTGGCAATTCATACAGGATGGCTATTGGCATTAGAGGGCAAAATCGCACCAATTCTTTTAAATTAAACATAAAGATACGCTCTAAACTTTTTCTATACTAAATATCTATAATGTTGATCCTATATACTTAAACATGCCATCGAGCAATACTAATTTTTTTTGATAAATGTACAAGACACGGTAATTTTTGGATTAATTAATAGAAAAATATTACACCGGGAGAATTTGGCAAGAAAAGTTTATTTTATTTTTTTTAAAATATTTTTTACTTATTTTTCAACCACCGTCTAATTTCGGACCACGTTGGACCATTATACTTATTGCTGTAAGATTCTTGTATATAAATGGACGGAATGGAAGAGAGAGCATGCTATTTTTCTAAGCTATCTACGCGGTTTGGCCTTGGCACGGATTAAAAAATTAAAAAAAAAAAACAAAAACAAAAGCACGTCAACTAAAGCTGGGCATCAGGATATGGATTTCTGGGGAATCTTATTTTGTTGATCCCACCATCCTGATGGCAAGAGTTTCAAAAAATTTAAACCGGTATCTGTTATACCAGGAGAATTTTTTCTCGATCGTTTTATTGCCGAGGATGGTACTATTATGATTATCTTTAAATTCATCGGACTTTTCAACCAACACCTGTTTATTCTTTTATTCAAAATATATTTATCAAAAGCCAATTTAACGGTCGATTGGTTTACTTCTTTTATTACCGATCATTCAAATAAAGTCTTCCGAAGGAAGGTGCCTAGGCTTTGCAGAAATATTTTTTAAAAAAATTTTCTAGGCCGTACTGGTTTGAGGATTACATGCTGAATGCTCGGATTTATAAAAAAAATTAAATCAAATAAACCACTTCGTGGGACCCGCGTCTTTGTGACTCTGTGCGTGGATCTTGGTTTTTGTGATGGCAATCAGGAGTGAAATTTTTTTTTTTATATTAAAAAAAAATTACGAAATCAGATGCCAGGACAGATATTTATGGATATAGATATTTTTGGCTGGCATAAATAAGGATAGTCAAAAATACCTGTCACATGATATGCAGGGTGGCCAACTTATCCTAAACCACATACCGCATTCTTCCAGATGGACCAAGCTACGACACGTGGCGGTGGCCCAGAGAAATCGGCTTTGCCAAAGACAATTTCTCACTGAGAAAACGTTTTTGGCAAAGGCGATTTCTCCCTTTGCCCCGGCACGACGTGGCGGCATGGCAAACTCGTTTGGACCTGCTGGATTCTCACCGAAAGAAATCGTCTTTGCTAAAGACGATTTCAAAATAGCCTGAAATCATCTTTGGCAAAGACGATTTCAAAGTAACCTGAAATCATCTTTACCAAAGATGATTTCAAAGTAGCCTAAAATCGTCTTTGACAAAGATGATTCAGGAAGGTTTTTTTTATTTATTTTTTTAGTTTTTTGTTGAATAATTTTTTGTAATTGTACTTATAAATTACAGGTGATAGGATTTATTATTATTATTATTATTATTATTATTATTATTATTATTATTATTATTATTATTATTATTATTATTATTATTATTATTATCATCATCATCATCATCACCACCATCATTATTATTATTATTATTAAAAAAGAGGTTTATTTATGTTGGACTTATGGAGTGTAATAATTACCAGCAAATATGCTTAAAGTGAATGGAGAGGCGCATGAAATATTTATTCACAAAAGAGGGGTTTTTCTTTTTTTTTGATTTTATTGTTGAATAATACGGAAAAAAACTTTTTTATTGAATTTTTTGTTGAATAATGAGGGGAAAAAAAAATATGTATGTTCCTAGTCTGGTTTTTTAGTTTTGTTGAATAATGAAAAAAAATTATAAAAAACAAAATTGTATTTTTTTTCTGGTTTGGTTTATAAATTTTTTTTTGAATGATACAGGTTTTTGAATTTTCCCTGAACCTGATTTTTGAATTTTTTTTTCTCTTTCGTTCTTATCTTTTCCTCCCGCATGCCCCACTACGATTTCTTTTCCCTTGACCCACTGCCGCACCTTGCCAGAGATGAATTCAAATTATGCCGATAAATCCTAAACACGCAACTGGTGCCGAACTAGAAATCGTACCAACATCGGATTGTCAACCGAAATGGTACCGGGCTGGATATCATTTCAGTCTATATATCTTCTCTGTTTAAATTATTGTATTACCACATGAGAAATAATAAATTTTATAATTAAATTTTATTTCAAATATAGTTTTACAAATACAACATAAAAAAATAATATCCTAGGTCTCACATGGTGGACGCTGCCTCTTGCGTTGAGGCTGGACACGACAAAATGGAGGTACAACTTCAGCTGGTGGCTGATGCTCTATCATATGCTCCCCGACCTGGGATGCCTGATGTGCCGACACGTGATGCGATGAACCCTCACCATAAGCATGTCCTCAATATCCGGAATAATCATGCTGCGACATGTAGTCCGATGCAGCGGTAGTGTCAAAATGTGCAACAACAATATCAGTAGATGTGAAGTCCGGCATTGGATATTGAGAGGTACTATAATGTCGAGTACCTCGTCCATGCTGGAATGATGGAGGTGCTCCCGATGAAGATCCATAGTAGTAAGGTGAAGGAGTCTCATACTCCCTGTCAGCCCCCTGATAAAACTCCCATAACGGGACACGTGCATGCTCGCCGATAGTATGAAATACAGAATGACAAACCTTCGTAATAGCGTTGGAGTTCGTCGCTATGCAATCTAGATGAGCTAGCTGAAGTATCCGCGTGATCGCACTGCTCTATAAGATAAAAAATAAACAATGAATTTCAAAGAATATATAATTTAATATTAATAAATAGCAAAACTTAAATTTTTTATCATATAATCATTAACCGCGCCAGGATGACTGATGAATCAACGCATGATGCTGCAGTACCACTGCATGTATGGATCGTGATAAAGTGATCCGTAAAATTATTTACAATTCCCAAACTGTCTACTTTGGATAATCAATTGATTAATATGCATAATTTTAAGATCCATACAAAATTAAAAATAATGTATGAATACTATAATTTATGCATATTAATCAATTGACGGGTCTACGGCTCAATGCAATGCAAATTTTATTAAACTAATTTCGGAATATCGGATTAGTAAACTACCAAATTATATACAAATTTATTTTCCGATGTTTATATCATTATATAAAATTTTGTAATTAATCATGTATAAAATATTTTAAAATATTTTATATAAATTTAATAATCAACTCAAAATATAAAAAAATATTGTCATAATTATTAATTGATTTTTTAATATCTATATTAACAACTTTAATTTTTATATTTAATTATTATTTATTCTAGCATTATCAATAAATATATTATTATGATTATATCAAATAATAATAACATAATTAAATAACTAATGCTAACATTTAAAACAATTAACATAATAAATTATGAAAATATTATATCATTATATATGCTTAAAAGCGAGCCCGAAGCACGTACCGATTTCGAGCCGACCTGAAATCCATTAGACTGGCCCGGCCCAATTCCTTCCCTAACCAAAATATAAAAAAATATATTCATAATTATTAATTAATTTTTTAATATCTATATTTACAACTTTAATTTTTATATTTAATTATTATTTATTCTAGCATTATATATTATTTTTTAATATATTACCAATAACAACAACATAATTCAATTACTAATAATAATATTTCAATAATTAACATAAAAATATCTATAATTATTATTGTTGCCGCCTAGATCGCCGTGGCCCGTAGCTACTGATGGCGTCGGGTGTTCCGCGTCCGTCCACGGGAGATGCCTCCGTGCCCCGGGACCTGCAAGAAAGCCAACGTCAGTGACCCAGGCTGGGAATTCCGACGGTCAAGTCAGCGATGATCCAAGAGAACAGATCCTCCTAGTCGAGCCCTTCTGGATGAGCTCCACGCTAGGAGGAGTGGGTGGAGTGTATGAGAGTGTGAGTGCAAGCTGGGCGATGTGGTGGCCGAGGTGGTCTTGCCCTCCTGTCTGGCCTCTTCCCCTTCTCCTCTTTCTCTTTGTGATAGTTGTGTTGTTGAAAAATTAGGTGGTTCTCTCGTTGAGAAAGTGTTGTTCTGTTGTAATATGAGTACTGTTACCTCCTTTTTGCTTATTCTGGCTGAGTCTCTTACTTGGGCTTGCCTCGGGGTCCTCCCTGGCTGTCAGGTGGGTGAGACGAGGTATCATGCCGTAGATGGGACGCCTTTTTTATTGGGTAGCTGGGGAAGCTTCTATATGCCTCTGACATTCCTTTTACTTGCCCTTCCTGAAAGCCTGGCAGGACCTCGACTGTTATGCCGCCGCTCTCGGGAATCGTGCTCCTTGGTAGGATCTTTTCTCCGGTCGTACGACAGGTCGGTGGAGGGCATGGCGCCTTGGTGCGAGCTTCCTTTCTTTCTGGTGTGAATGGCGGCCGTGGGCATTAATGGCGATGTGGCGGGTGCTGTCGTACGGTCTTGAGGGGGCACGCCACCATCTTTGGAGGGGAGGTGCTGCTTCCTTGGTAGTTGGTGCTTCAATTCGTGCTGGGGGTCGAGCTGGGAAGATGGGGCATGCTTGTAGCGAAGCTGCCTCGCGGTGGCTTGGCTGTGCAGAGGAGGGCCAAGCTCGGTACTGGACTGGTGAGGCCCAGCGTTGACCGAGCTTGGGCTGACAGAGGTGCGCCCAGCCCAGGGGACTCGGCCTCAAAGGGGCTCTACATGGTGGAGGAGGCTTGAGCTCAACTCCAGGCCACGGGGCCCGACCTTGGGCTCGAAAGGTCTGCCTCTGGTGGGGTTTGAGCTCAGCTCCGACCTAGGTGTCCCGACCTGGCTGGTATCGACCTGGCGGAGGACGGAGCCCGGCTTCGATGGGCGGCCCCGTTGACATCGGGGAGCTCTGCCCGGCGAAGGGGCCCATGAAGGGAATCCAGCGCGGCGTCCGATGAGGGCTCCACATCAGGATCCTTGGCCACGTCAGCAATCTGATCACATCATTTGCCCCCCACTCCCGAGGCCCGTTGTCGCACGGCGCTCGGGGCGAAGGGAGTAATTATGGTGCTGACATGGAAAGGTGGAAAGATCTGGTGCAATAATGATCAATATCGGCGGCGTCTCGCCCGGCGGGCCCTTGAGCCTGTACGGGGGTGCCACGTGGCCACGTCCAGGGGGCGGTTATGGCGGGCACGGAAGTCAGAGCGACCATGGTCGGATTGGGGGCGCTGGCTCTATTGATCAGCGACACGTGGCGAGTCTTTTGGGGAAGCCGTAATGGTACGGTCGGGCGCAGGTTGTCTCGAATGGAGGGGTAAGTCTTTTCGAAACTTACCTCTTTCAAATCCTTCGCGCCTGGCGTAGTGCTGCAGACCTCTCCTTCCTCCACTCCGGTCTTCATCATCCGCTTAGGATCTTAGCAGGTTAGCTTCTTCTTTTCTTTTTCTTCTCTCTCTCTCTCTCTCTTTTTTATGAGGCTGACCTCGTCTTTTCTGGTGTAGAGATGAAGTTTCCGATGGATGAGCTACTCTCGTTTTCCGAGGAATGAGAGCAGGCGGCCGAGGCAGCGAGCCCGCTTCGAAGAGGGCCCGAGCTGAAGATGGTGCGAGGCCGGTGCAGGCCGGGCTGGATGCACCAATTGCAGAGTGGAGGCGGAAGAGGGCGGCCGAGCCCGCCCGTGAGCCTTCAAGGCAGCAAGAGTTGGTGCCGGCGCCCGAGCCCGAGGTGGTCGTCCGTGCCAGATCTGCTGCTGCCGCCGCCAGGACAGAGGCCCCTCCTCCGGAGATCATCGACGTCGAGGAGGAGGGAAGATCGAGAAAAACGAGGTCGGCGCCTCCAGCACGGATCGAGGTGGCGCCAAGCTCACATCCGGCGCCGAACGGGCCTCCCACCGCTGAGGGATCCGAGCCGGCGGAGAGGCAGGACAGGGACTATTGCCGAGTCCCTTTCTGGTTGGGCCCTAATGTCTCCCTGGTGAAGGACCCAAAGCTTGCCGAACGGATGATGGACTTCTCGGTCCAGTCCTGTGATCGGCGGGAGGGGAGCGAGAGACTCTTGAGCGACGTCGTCAGCTCGACGTTCGCCAATCTTTATGCTGTAAGTTTCCTTCTTTTGTCTTCATACCTCCTCACTTCTCTTAGTACTGCAACTAATATGTCTTCTTTGGGTGCAGCATGGCAGGGAGTTGATCCTCATCAGAGACTACTGCCGCAATTGGGCGAGGAGGGATAAGGAGCAGCAGGCGGAGCTCGCATCCCTGAAGGCTGAGGTGGGTCGGAAGGACGCCGAGATCCGGGAGGCTGATTCAAAGGCTAAGGGCCTCCAGGCTGAGCTCATCGATGCCATCCGGACAAGGAAGGAGCTCGAGTCAAAGAGGACTCGACTGAAGGAGCTTCGTACCGAGGTAAATGCAGCGAAGGATAGGGCTGCCTCTGCAGAGAAGAGGGTAGCGGCCACGGAGGAGAGGGCCGCCGCTGCCAGTCGCGCCACCGTGACCGCCGAGAAGATGACGATAATTGCAATCCGACAGCAGGAGTGCGTCCAGAAGCAGTTGGAGGAGTCAAGGCAACAGGAGGAGGCTGCGAGGAAGACGGCCGCTGATGCACTGGCCGCCTTCAAGGAGACCCCGGAGTACATCGGAGATTTCAAGGAGGTGGCGACGGACTCCTTCGCCAAGGGGTTCGCGTACTGCCGCCAACAGCTGCGGAGAATCCTGTCCGAGGAGCGATTGGCGGTGCTCCGGACTCCAGGCAAAAAGGCCCCTGCTCCAAAGGTGGCTGCAGGAGGGCAAGGGGCCACTCCAGTCAGGGCACCTTCGCCAGTGGCCCCGGAGGCTACCGAGCCGATCTCGGTTGTGGCAGCGATCGAGGCAGCACCGCAGGAGAAGGCGGTCGAGCCGACCTCCTCGACGGCCGCAGCTGAGTTTGCCCCCCAGCAGAGCCCGCTCAGGCGCGTGACCCCGCTTCAGAGGTAGAAGAAGGGGAAGTCCTGGCCGTGCACCGTCCAGGGAAGGAGCCGATCTCATAGGATAGAACTTCCCTTGTATCCCTTTTTATTTTCTTTTTGTATTTTCTGTTATTTGTTTTTTCTTTGAACCGGGCTACCTGGCCTGTCGGGGCCTGGAACATGATGTAAATCCTTTCTTCAAAGTAATAGAAATTTATTTCTGTGATGTGAATGTCTCTTCTCCTTCTTTCCCCTCTCTTCTTTTCTCTTTCGGTGCGACGAGGTCGGAGGGAGAAGCTTTGAACCGGGGCGTCTAAGGGCGGTTCACATCTCGAATGCCTCAGAGCTAGGCTCGGGGCTTGATCTTCAGAAGTTGGGCCCAAGAAACATCGCCTCAGAACCGGGCTCGGGGATGTACTGGCCGGAGAGCTGTGTGGCTCGAAGGTTCCCATGGCCGGAGGTCTGAGCTCCGGTCTCGGGTTGGCATCCTGGAGCTGGGCTCGGGGACGTCGATGACTTGAGAGCTTCTTAGCTCGAAGGTTCCCTTGGCCGAAGGTCGGAGCTCCGGTCTTAGGCTGGCGTCCTGAAGCTGGGCTCGGTGACTTTGTTGACTTGAGATGACACCTTGGAGCTGGGCTCGAAGACGTGTTAGTTTGGTGGCCGAGGAGCTGGGCTCGAGGCCTGAGTGCCTGGGGGCTTCTCAGGTCTTTGTGCCGGAGGACTCTTCTCCGGGCTTTGTCGCCGAGGAGCTAGGATCGAGGCTTGAGTGCCTGGGAGCTTCCCAGGTCTTCGTGCCAGAGGACTCTTCTCTGGGCTTTGGTGCCAAGGAGCTGGGCTCGCGACTTGAGTGCCTGGGGGCTTCCCAGGTCTTCGTGCCAGAGGACTCTTCTCTGAGCTTTGGTGCCGAGGAGCTGGGCTCGCGGCTTGAGTGCCTGGGAGCTTCCCAGGTCTTCGTGCCAGAGGACTCTTCTCTGGGCTTTGGTGCCTAGGAGCTGGGCTCGTGGCTTAAGTGCCTGGTGGCTTCCCAGGTCTTCGTGCCAGAGGGCTTTTCTCTGGGCTTTAGTGCCGAGGAGCTGGGCTTGTGACTTGAGTGCCTGGGGGCTTCCCAGGTCTTTGTGCCAGAGGGCTCTTCTCTGGGCTTTGGTGCCGAGGAGCTGGGCTCGCGGCTTGAGTGCCTGGGGGCTTCCCAGGTCTTTGTGCCAGAGGGCTCTTCTCTGGGCTTTGGTGCCGAGGCTTGAGTGCTGGGCTTCCCAGGTCTTTGTGCTAGACGGCTCTTCTCTGGGAGCTTGAGGCTGGGGGCTTCCCAGGTCTTTGTGCTAGAGGGCTCTTCTCTGGGCTTGCCGAGGATGTGGCTCAGGAGGTGACGTTTTGGAGCTGGGCTTGAAGATGATGTTAGCTGAGAAGGTTCCCTTGGCCGGAGATCTAAGCTCCGGTCTTGGGCTGGCATCCTGGAGCTGGGCTTGGGGACTTTGTTGACTTGAGATGGCACTTTGGAGCTGGGCTCGAAGATGTGTTAGTTGAGAAGGTTTCCTTGGCCAGAGATCTGAGATCCGGTCTTAGACTGGCGTCCTGGAGCTGGGCTCGGGGACTTTGTTGACTTGAAATGGCGTCTTGGAGCTGAGCTCGAAGACGTGTTAGTTGAGAAGGTTCCCTTGGCCGGAGATCTGAGCTCCGGTCTTGGGCTGGCATCCTGGAGCTAGGCTTGGGGACTTTGTTGGCCGAGAGCGGCATGGCTCGGGAGTTGTCGTCTTGGAGTTGGGCTCGAAGATGATGTTAACTGAGAAGGTTCCCTTGGCCGGAGATTTGAGCTCCGGTCTTAGGCTGACGTCCTGGAGCTGGGCTCGGGGACTTTGTTGACTTGAGATGGCACCTTGGAGCTGGGCTCGAAGACGTGTTAGCTTGGTATCGACCTGGAGGAGGACGGAGCTCGGCTTCAACAGGCGGCCCCGTTGACATCGGGGAGCTCTGCCCAGCGAAGGGGCCCATGAAGGGAATCCAGCACGGCGTCCAATGAGGGCTCCATGTCAGGATCCTTGGCCACGTCAGCAATCCGGTCACATCACTTATACTAGGTTTTTCATAGATTATTTAAATTATATCATGATTAATCAATATATTAACAAAATAACAACATTAAGCTTAAAAAATTATAATAAATTCATACAATATAATTAAAAATATTTTGAAATTTATTTTAATTTAAGACAATCTAAAAAATATATCTACAAAATATAATAGCTCGGAATGGATTAATAATTATCATCTAAATACCATCTAAACAAAATATAAGACCATCTAAAATACCTTCTAAATTCATACAACTTAATTATATTATTTATATTTACATAATAAATATAAGTCCATCTAAAAAATACCTGTAAAATAATGGAGCCGGAATGGATCGAATGGAGCTGGGGAGGAAGATCTAGCCGAATCTAGCGAAAAAAAAAAAACATAAGGAACCAACTAAATTTACAATATTTGGGGAAAAAAAATTACCTTGAACTGAACCGGACCGGTAGCAACAGGGTTCAATTGAAATCAGAAAATGGAATAACCGATCGAAGAAGTGGGCCAAGAGGGAAGGAAAAAAAATTGGCTGGCAAGCGCAGATGGGGCCGGAGGAAGAACGATGTAAAGCAAAACACCAGAAAAAAATAAGCCTTCGACCGGGGATGTATCAGGGGTGAAATCGTCTTTGTGAAAGACGATTTCAGCAAAACTCGGTAGCAAAATTCTGCCACGTGTCGGACAAACAGAAGTTGCACCCACATGTCATACCAGGAGACCAGAGCAGGGGGAAGAAATCGTCTTTGGCAAAGCTGATTTATCTTGGCCACCGCCATGTGTCGTCCGAGAGAGTGACATGGTGTGAAATCATCTTTTAAAAAATCATGTTTTGGATGGTCTGAAAAATCATCTTTTGGATGAGCTGACCATCTCGTGTGTCATGTGATAGATATTTTTGGCTATCCTTGTTCATATCAACCAAAAATATCTATATCTATGAATATTGGCATGTCCCTTAATTTTGTAATTATTTTTTAAGCATTAAAAAAAAAATTTTCCCGGCAGTCCACGAGGAAGGCGTCGAGAAGGTGCGGAAGCGTATCGGGCAAAAAAAATAAATAAAAAAAAGGCGTGGCCCACGTATCGGAAAAACGCGCGTTTCCTCGGGAAGTACGTGACTTCCAACGTTGCCCGGTCGTAAAGAGAGAGGGTTAGGTAATGGCTCGCGTCATCGGCAACCTGCCACTCCTCCTCTCTTTTTTTTTTCTTTTTTTTCTTTTAATACAAATAAATGATCATGTCCTTCTAACACGAATATAATTTATAAAATTAAAATATATAATATTTCAAAGACGTAGAGGGCACTCCCGTCAGCTCCTATGTCAAGGTGACAAGTTGGCATCAAGCTGACGAGTCTCCCTACGTCATCGGCACCTATCACGAAAAAAAAAAATTATGTATTCAACCGCAGTGAGCATAATTTTTTATTATTAAGTTACATTAAATTAAAAATTAACAATAATTTTAATACGACCCGATCACGAAGTAATGTTATCAAATCCAGCCCGGTCCGAACGATTGGATCAAAAACCCATTAACCCGGGCACAAAAATGATTCAGGCTCAGAATTAATCCGTATGCATATAAAACCCGATTGAAAACCCGCGAACCGACCGGTTCAACTATGAACCATCGTACCTGAAAGAACCCGGCTGAATTAATTAATGGGAGAATCGAAGAAATCAATTCGAACTTTCGAAGAATTGAAGTCAGAGGGCCTTTTCAGTCTTCCCGTCTTCTCTAGCTTCCCCAATCTCTAGTTTTTCTAATCCCTCTTCCACTCTCTCTCTCCTCTTTCACTCTTCCCTCTCGGATTGACAATCAAGTGGCGGCAGCGGTGACAACAAGGGCTAGGTCAAAAGATTTTGGAAGGAGCTCCATCCTTGTTGGCTTCTTCCTCCTCTAGTTCGTCATTCAGGTGAGTCACTAATTTTTTTAGGAGGGGTTTCCGTCGGCGGTCAGTCTCTAGATCGCACACTCCCTTCTCGGCTCGAGCTTTCGTCGGGGACGGGATGGGTAAAAAGGGGAGACACCTTGACTGCGAGCGCTTTTCCATCGCTAAACCCTAGCAGCTAGCCTGTAGCCACCATCCGATGATCCGATCTCAAGCTTTCCCCGGCCTCGCAGTCACCGCCGCCATTACCCATTTCATGGATAAACAGGGACTCACGTCGGCATGCCGGATCTCCAGTCTCTATGCCATCGACCAATCCCCTCCAACCTCCTTCACTCCCTTCCTCTCGCTTCTTGGTGAGATGCGAGCAAATAGAGATCAGAAAGAAGAGGAAAATGGCTAAGGATCGACTGGTGTCTGGTGAGCTGTGAGGTTGTAAGCAAATAAAAAGAAGAGGAAAACGGATGAGGATCAGAAAGATTTGTTTAAGGCTTTAAGTTTTAAAAATTTATTTAATATTTTAATGGAAAACAGGAAAAGGAATAAAAAAATTAATTTATAATAAATAAATAGTAATTGAAGTGTTGGGCTGTTGGCCTGTGTTTGTAATTTTTATTATACTATTTTTTTATTTAATTATTTATATCTTTATCTTGTATTTTGTATTTTATCTTTTTATAGATTGTGAAAATGACTTGTCAAGGAAATATACCATTCATGGATGATTCAAGTAATATTTTATCTCTCAAATAACCGAGATTAGAAGAAAAAGTGATCCTGCATGGAATCATTGTAGAGAAGCTTCTGAACTTAGTGGTAATAGTAAAAGGATGAAGTTAGCATGCTTGTATTATGTAAAGGATTTAAAGGTGGTGGGATCAATCACTTTAAATAACATCTTGCGGGAATAAAAGAAATAGAGCCATGATGTAAGGTATCGGAGGATATTCGCCATCAAATAATACAAAATATTCGAACTATTGGTGAGAAGAAAAAAAGAGCAAAAAAAATGGGTGAAGATTACAATCCCTTTAGTACAAGGTATAAAGAATATAAGGAGCAAGTATAAGTCAGGCATGGAGCCTTACCCAACACCCAGGCCCAGCCCAAGAAGAAAAAGAAACCAAAAAAAAAAAGGATTGGGCCAGGACCGGCCCAGGCGCACGCAGGCGGGCGAGCAGAGCCCAGCCCAGGCCCGGCGCAGGCACGCGCGGGCGAGAAAGCGCGCACGCGGACACGCGCTGGCGGACGCGCGCTGGCGGGAGTGCAGGCGCGCGCGGGCGAGCGCACCGGCCCAGGCCCGGCGCAGGCGCGCAGAGCGCGGCCCAGGCCCGGCGCAGGCGCGCAGAGCGCGGCCCAGGCCCGGCGCAGGCGCGCAGAGCGCGGCCCAGGCCCACGCGCAGCGCGCGCGGGCACGCATGGGCCCGGTCCAAGCGGCAGCGGTGGCTTCCTTGGGCGTTTCCCCGCGTTTTCCATGCGGTTTTCCGTGCGTTTCGCACGGTGTTTGAGTGGTCCACAGGATTTCTTTTGATCTGGACCGTCCGATGGCGCGATCGGATAGCTGAGATGGATCCGACCTCTTTTATGCTTGATCTAGTGCTGTTTTTGGCGCGATCTGGGCTCCTGATCTTCGATCGGACGGCTGGAGTTGTTTTATGGATGTTTTAGTTCACCTAGAGTTTGTTTCTTCTCATGTTCGACTCTTTAAAAGCTGTAGGAGGCCTGTGAGCGATGCAAAGGATGTATTGGATGCAGAGAACGCAGAGAGCAGCTCTGAAGACTTTTTTCAAGAGAGAAAAAAGGCAGAGAAAGAGAAAAAACTGGGGAGGCAAGAGATCTTCCGCCAAAAAATTATTTCGGGTGAGAGATATTTTTTTGGGATAAATTATTTTTTGTTTTCTTCTTTTCTTCTCTTGTTTGAGGGCTGAGGTGAGCATCCTGTAAACTTCCTGTAAATCGTTTATAGTGGAGATTTGATCTTGTGCGGCCGTGGACGTCATAGCAGGAGTCTCCGAACCACGTAATCCCTTGTGTTTGCTTGTGTTGTGATTTATTTTTGCCAGGTTTTCTTTCTTTTCTGTGAATTTTATATTCCACTGCAATCTGTTCCGCAACAACTGGTATCAGAGCACCAGGTTTCAATGGGAGCAATGGCAGGAGACGAAGGAAAAGTTAAGATCAACAGGTTAGATGGAAAGGACTTCGGCTTCTGGAAAATACAGATAGAAGATTATTTGTATCAAAAGAAGATTCACCAACCTTGTTGGGTGTAAAACTTGCCAATGTGTAGCAAAATGACTGGGATTTGCTGGACCGCTAGGCTTTAGGAGTTATTCGGTTGACGTTGGCCAAGAATGTTGCATTCAATATCCTGGAGGAGAAGACGATAGCAGGTTTGATGAAGGCTCTGTGTGACATGTATGAGAAGGCTTTGGCCTCCAATAAAGTTTATCTTATGCATCGTCTGTTTAATCTCAAGATGAGAGAAGGTGCATCTGTTACGGATCATATTAATGAGTTTAATTTGATTACCAGTCAGTTAAGTTCTGTCGATATCAGTTTTGAGGATGAAGTCCATGCTTTGATCCTCTTATCATCTTTGCCCGAGAGCTGGGGTGCAACTGTGATAGCTGTTAGCAGTTCCTGCGGATCAAATAAGTTAAAATTTGAAGAGGTCCGAAACCTGATTCTCAGTGAAAATATCAGGAGAAAAGAAACCAGTGGTAGCTCTGGATCTGCCTTGACGACCCAAGAAGGCAGAGGGAGGACTGCACAGCGTAGCAACAACCGCGGGAGATCCAGATCCAAGCATAGGAGCCAATCAAGACCTAGGGGTGATGGCTGTTGGCACTGCGGTAAGAAGGGGCACACCAGGAAAAATTGCTGGGCAAAAAGAACAAAGGACAGAAGGAAGAGTCAGTCAATGCAGCAACCGAGAATACTGAAAATGCTTTTTTCTCAGTGCGGACAGTCCGATGGAGTCATGGATCCTAGACTCCGGTGCTTCATTTCACTCTACCTCATAGATGGAATACATGAGAAATTATACAGCTGGTAATTTCGGAAAGGTTTATCTGGCAGATGATGAGCCTTTGGACATTGTGGGGAGAGGTGATGTTCATATCAAGATGCCGAATCAGTCGGTATGGAAGCTGAAGAATGTCAGACATGTCCCTGGTTTAAAGAGAAATTTGATCTCAGTCGGGCAACTGGACTCGGAGGGTTGTGTCATAACTTTTGTTGGCGGCTCCTGGAAGATCGTCAAGGGCGCTATGGTGATAGCACGTGGAAGCAAGTTGGGCACCCTCTATATGACTGGTAACATGAAAGACGCAGTGGCTTTGGCACAGGCAGACTCAAAGTTGTGGCACTACTGTCTGGGTCATATGGGGCAAAAAGGAATGCAAGTATTATAAAAGAAGGGCAAGCTAGCTGGTCTGAAGATGACGGATGTTGGTTTCTACGAGCATTGTGTTCTTGGGAAGCAGAAGAGAGTCAGCTTCATCAAGATAGGCAGAGCACCAAAATCAAAAAAGCTGGAGCAAGTTCACACCGATGTGTGGGGTCCCTCTCCGGTGGCATCCCTTGGAGGCTCAAATTATTATGTGACATTTATCGACGATTCCACTAGGAAGGTAGGGTTTATTTTCTGCAGAATAAATCTAATGTATTTGACACTTTCAGGAAGTGAAAAAGCTTAGTGGAAAATGAGTCTGGACAAAAGATCAAGTGTCTAAGGTCAGATAATGGAGCGAGTACAATAGTACTGAGTTCAAGGAGTTCTGCGCAGTTAATAGGATCAAGATGGAGAAGACTATCCCGAGTACGCCACAACAAAATGGGATAGCCGAGCGCATGAATTGTACCCTGAATGAGAGAGCGAGGAGCATGAGGCTCCATGCTAGATTGCCCAAGATATTTTGGGCTGAGGCAGTTAGCACTGCTGCCTACCTGATTAATAGAGGTCCCTCCGTCCCTCTTGATTGTAAGATCCCTAAAGAAGAGTGGACAGGTAAATCAACAAACTTATCTCACCTGAAGGTCTTCGGCTGTGTCTCCTATATCCACGTCAACACAGAGAAGAGAGACAAGCTAGATGCAAAGTCGAAGAAGTGCTTCTTCATTGGTTATGGCACTGATGATTTTGGTTATAAGCTCTGGAGCGAGGAGGACAAGAAAATCATCAGGAGCAAGGACGCGGTGTTCAATGAGAGAAGCCTGTACAAGGACCGAGGTGCTCTAGACAAAGAAGAAGAGGTAGACAAGGAGAAAGAGCAAGTAGAGTTGGAAGAGATCACTGAGGAGGACATTATCGAGAGTTCCTGAGCCTGAGCCTGAGACACCTCAACTGAGAAGATCTGCAAGGACCCCGAAACCACATGTAAGGTACTCACCCTCGTTACATTACCTGCTGTTGTCAGATGGAGGGGAGCTAGAGTGCTTTGATGAGGCCATGGAGAGCAAAGATTCGGTCAAGTGGGAGCTGGCGATGAAGGATGAGATGCAATCCTTGATAAAGAACAAGATGTGGGAGCTCAACACACTACCGAATGGAAAGAAAGCACTGCATAATAAATGGGTCTACAAGGTCAAAGAGGAACCCGATGGCAGTAAGAGGTACAAGACGAGGCTGGTCGTGAAAGGTTCCAACAGAAAGAGGATATAGATTATACCGAGATTTTTTCTCCTATTGTCAAGCTCTCTATGATTCGAGTTATTCTGAGCATTGTAGCTGCGGAGGACCTACACCTAGAGCAACTGGATGTTACTACTGCCTTTCTACACGGTGAGATAGATGAAGATATTTACATGTAGCAGCCTGTTGGCTTCGAGGTCCCTGATAAAGAAAATCAAGTATGCAAGCTGAGAAAAAGCTTGTATGATTTAAAACAAGCCCCTAGGTTATGGTACAAGAAGTTTGATGGATTCATGATCAACAATGGTTTTGCTAGATGCCAGGAGGATCATTGCTGTTATTTCAAGATATTCGAAGACAGTTTCATGATATTACTCTTGTATGTTGATGATATGTTGATTGCTGGGCCAAACATGCAAGAGATTGAAAGATGGAAGCAAGAGCTGTCTAGAGAATTTGCAATGAAGAACATGGGCGCAGCAAAGCAGATACTTGGGTTGAGGATCGAAAGAGATAGAGCGGTGGGCACACTGAAGTTGATTCAGAGTAGCTATATTGAAAAGGTCTTGGACAAATTTAATATGTCAGATGCAAAGTCGGTGAAGACACTTTTGGCCGCACATTTCAAGCTTTCGAAGGAACAGTCACCCAAGGTTGATGATGAGCTGAAAACAATGGCCAAGGTTCTGTATGCTTCAGCTGTTGGCAGTTTGATGTACGCGATGGTTTGCACGAGGCCGGATATTGCACATGCAGTGGGAGCTGTGAGCAGGTACATGGCAAATCCGGGCAAGCAACACTGGGAAGCTGTCAAATGGATCCTACGATATCTTAAAGGTACCAAGGATGTCGGCCTATGCTACAGGAGGGGCAGTTTGACTTTACAGGGATATGTGGATGCAGACCTGGGTGGCAATGCCGACACGAGGATGAGCACGACTGGGTATGTGTATACCATTGGCAGGACAGCGGTAAGCTGGATCTCGCAATTACAGAAGATCGTGGCTCTTTCCACCACCAAGGCAGAGTATGTTGCAATCATTGAAGCTAGCAAGGAGATGATCTGGCTACAAAATTTGCTGAAGGAGCTTGGTAGAGAGCAGAGCTGCAGTGTACTGTTTTGTGACAGTCATAGTGCTATTCATCTTGCAAAGAATCCGATGTTCCATGCGAGAACAAATCATATACAACTGAGATATCATTTCATCAGGGTATTGCTTGAAGATAGATGTCTGTCATTAGAAAAAATTCATAGCTCAAAGAATTTAGCAGATATGCTGACAAAGATGGTCACTGTAGAGAAATTGGGGCCATGTATGGCCTCAATTGGCCTCCGGAGCTAATTGATTGGAGGCGCCGCACAAGATACTAACTTTTTTGTTTTGGAAGTTTGTTTTGTTTTTCAGGTGGATGCTGATATTGTATCTAAGTCTCCAAGTGGGAGAGTTGTTAGGCGTGGAGCCTTACCCAACACCCAGGCCCAGCCCAAGAAGAAAAAGAAACCAAAACAAAAGAAGTATTGGGCCAGGCTCGGCCCAAGCGCGTGCAGGCGGGCGAGCGGAGCCCGGGCCCAGGCCCGGCGCAGGCACGCGCGCACGCGGACGCGCGCAGGCGCGCACGAGCGGGCACACCAGCCCAGGCCCGGTGCATGGGTGTGCGGAGCGCGGCCCAGGCCCATGCGCAGCGCACGCGGGCGCGCGTGGGCCCGGCCCAGGTGGCAGCGGTGGCTTCCTTGGGCATTTTCTCGGGTTTCCCATGCGGTTTCCCATGCGTTTCACGCGGTATTTAAGTGGTCCACAGGATTTCTTTTGATCTGGATCGTCCGATGGCACGATCGGATGGCTGAGATGGATCCGACCTCTTTTAGGCTTGATCTGGCGCTATTTTTGGCGTGATCTGGGCTCTTGATCTTCAATCGGATGGCTGTAGTTGTTTTATGGGTGTTTTAGTTCACCTGGAGTTGGTTACTTCTCCTGCTCGGCTCTTTAAAAGCCGTAGGAGGCCTGTGAGCGATGCAGAGGACGTATTTGATGCAGAGGACGCAGAGAGCAGCCCTGGAGACTTTTTCCAAGAGAGAAAAATGGCAGAGAAAGAGAGAAAACTAGGGAGGCAAGAGATCTTCCACCAAGAAATTATTTCCGGGTGAGAGATACTTTTTTGGGATAATTTATTTTTTGTTTTCTTCTTTTCTTCTCTTGTTTGAGGGCTGAGGTGAGCATCCTGTAAACTTCCTGTAAATCTTTTATAGTGGAGATTTGATCTTGTGCGGCCATGGACGTAGGAGCAGGAGTCTCCGAACCACGTAATCCCTTGTGTTTGCTTGTGTTGTGATTTATTTTTGCCAGGTTTCCTTTCTTTTCTGTGAATTTTATATCCCACTGCGATCTGTTCCACAACAGCACATAGACAAGTAAGGGAAGATGATGATAATGACATACAAGAAATTCTATATCCAACCTCATCAAACAAGTGTACAAGTAATGCAAAAAGTATAGTTGGTAGAGGTAGCTGAAGTCAAGTGACAAATACAATAAGTGGAAAAGGAAAATAACCAATGATAATTGAAAATTATTTTATGCCAAGAACAATACCCGGTGCTCAACCAACTATAAAAAGCTTATTGCAAAACAAAGAAGCAAATGAAAGGTGTGATCTTGCAATGATAAAATAGATAATAGATGCATGTGTACTATTGCCGCCCGAATCGCCGTGGCCCATAGCTGTTGGTGGCATCGGGGGTCACACGTCCGCCTACTCGGGATGCTTCCGGTGCCTCGGGACCTACAAGAAACAACGTCAGTGACCCAGGCCGGGATTTCGGCGGGGGCGCTCCGACAGTCAAGTCAGTGATGATCTAGGAGAACAGATCCTCCTGGTCGAGCCCCTCGGGATGAGCTCCTCGCTAGGAGGAGTGACTGTAGTGTGTATGGAAAAACGAGAGTGAGCTGGGAGAGGGGATGGGTGAGGTGGTAAAATCCTCCTGTCTTGCCTATTTTCCTTGTTTCTTTGCTTGCTTACTTTTGGCTTACTCTGGCTAGGTTTTTTATTTTGGCTTGCCTTGGGATCTTCCCGTGTCGTCAGACATGTACGATGAGGTATCATGCCATAAACGGGACGCCTCTCTTGTCAGATAGCCGGGGAAGCTTCTATACGCTCTGACATTCCTTCTGCTTGCCCCTCTCTTGGAAGCCTAGCACGACCTCGGTTGGCGGGTCACCGTCCTTGGGACTCGCACTCTCCGGTTGGGTCTTCTTCCTGGTGGTACGGCAGGTTGGTGGAGGGCATGGCACCTTGATATGAGTTTCCTTTCTTTCTGGTGTGAGTGAAGCCGTGGGCATTAATGGCAGCATGGCGGGCACTGCCGTACAGCCCTCGGGAGGTTCGCCATTGTCCTTGGAGAGAAGGCACCGCTCCCTTAGTGGTTGGCGCCTCTACCTGAACCAGGGACCAAGCTGGAAAGGTAGGGCCCGCCTCCAAGGGGCTCGCCTCGAGGTGGCTCGGTTGGGCGGAGGAGGGCTGAGCTAAACTCCGGACCAGCGGAACTCGGCTTCGGACGAGCTCGACCTGACGGAGGTGGACGGGGTGCCGCCCAACCCAGGGGATCTGACCTCGGAGGGGCTCCTCGTGGCAGAGGAGACTTGAGCTCGACTCCTGACCGCAACGTCCGACCTTGAGGGGTCCGCCTTGGATGGGGACTTGTACTCAGCTCCGACCTAGGCATCCCGACCGGGCGGGAACCGACCTGGCGAAGGACGGAGCTTGGCTCTGGCAGGCGACCCTGTTGCTCCGGGGGAGCTCAGCCCGGTGAAGGGGCCCATATCGAAAATCCAGCGTGGCATTTGATGGGGACTCTACGTCAATTTGCCCACCCCCACGTCAGCGATCTAGCCACATCATGTACCATTTAATGCTGTGAACTCCAAGTATTATCAATCCATGATAGATGCCATAGCTAGTATGAGCCATGATTACAAAGCTTCAAATTTTCATTCTATTCGTAGTTGTTTGTTAACCAAGAATGTTGATGAGGTGAAAAAGTATGTTGAAAATTTTCGTGCCACATGGAAGAGAACCGGATGCACAATTATAACTAATGGATGGATAGATCAGTGTAAGAGAACTTTGATTAGTTTTTTAGTTTATTATTCTTGAGAGATCCTATTTTTGAAGAGTGTAGTGCTTCAGATACCTCGAAGATAGCTGATATGTTGTATAAGTTATTGAAAAAGATTGTCATATATGTTTGTCATGAAAATGTAGTTCATGTAATAACTGACAATGCTGCAAACTATGTTTTGCTGCTAGTAAAAAGTTAGAGCAAGGCTTTCTTACATTATTTTGGTCATCTTGTGCTGCTCATTGCCTTAATCTCATCATGCAAGATATTGAAAAATTAGCTTCAGTCAAGGATATAGTAGTCCATGCTATAGGTATTATAAAATATATTTATAACCATTGTTATCATTTGTATTTGATGAGAAAATTCACCGGTGGAAAGGAGATAATTTGCCTAGCACCCACATGTTTTGCTACAAATTTTATTACTTTACAAAGTATATTAGGCCACAAAGATGCATTAAGAGCAATGGTGACTTCTAGAGAGTGGGTAAGTTCAGCTTATGCTAAGGATAGTAAAGAAAAAATGTTCATTGATGATGTACTTAATTCCATTTTTTAGAATAAATGTATAACCATTGTTAAACTAACATAGCCTTTAATTCGAGTTTTGAGGATTGTTGATAGTGATGATAGACCTTCAATGGATTACTTATATTATGCTATGCATCAAGCTAGAAATGAAATGATCAAGAGGTTTAGAAGGAGAAAGCTACAGTGAAACCTTATTTAAGGATAATTGATTTCCGGTGGGATTTGCAATTACTCCAAAATCTTTATACAGCTGGATTTTGGTTGAATCCATGTTTTCAATATGATTCAGAGCTTATGGAGAAACACCCTCACAGTATTTCTGGACTTTTAGATGTTATAGAGAGGTATTCATTTGGTAATTCAACTTTGCAAGAAAAATTAACAAATGAGATGAGGTTATTTCGAAATACAGAGGCTGACTTTGGACGCTCGTCGGCTATAAATGATCAAAATCGCTTGGCCCCAGGTAAGCTTTTTCATTAGTTTTGTCTTTATGCTTTCATATATATATAAAGTTTATTCAATCGCATTCTATTTTAAATAATACAATATTTTGTATTCAAATGAATGGTGGGTCACCTATGGAAGCTGTGCACCTAATTTGCAAAAGTTAGCCATTCATGTCTTAAGCCAAACTTGTAGTGCATCTGGGTGTGAGAGAAATTGGAGCATCTTTGAACATATTCATTTAAAAAAAAAAATATGCTAGAGCACCAAAGACTTAATGATGTAGTATTTGTGCATTACAATTTAAGACTACATCAAAGATAATTTTATTATAAATGATCTACAATTATTTTTATTTACTTGTTGTTTTATATTTTTCAAACTAACAAATATTAAACATAGGTTTTATTTCAAGAGTTGGAATGACTTTGAATTGTTTGGTGACAATGATGCATGGGTGTTAGTTGATGAGCGATCAGAGTTAACTAGTGAGGAATTGAAGACTTTTCATTGTGAATTAGTATCATGTTCTATTCAAGAAAATGATAATGATGGTGAAAAAATTATTTTATTATATAGTTTATGAATAAAGTGTTATTATAATTTCAAGAGATGTGATTTATTTTTTTAACTTTGTAGATATATTGAATTTGGAAGATTTAGAGGGTGATGATGACGAAAGTGATGGAAATGATTCCAATGCAAGGAAAGATGGAAGAGATGGGAATGTTGCAACTCAAGAAGATATTTTTTTCAAATATTGACATAAATTTTAGTCTATGAGCTTTAATTTTTATGTTGTCTACTTATTTGCCACTTCAAATTTTTTAATAGACATTGATTTTGGTTGCTGGACTTTGACATAAAATAGTTATTTATTTATTAAAACTTTTTGTTTTGCTAGCATATATGGAATGTTATATTTTAAAGTTTAAATTACTTGGTATTATTAGTTTGTGACTTTATGCGATTAAATCTTTTTATTCATGAATATTTTTTATGAGATTATAGTCGTATTTTATTGATATTTTGATATTTATAATATTGGAATGTATATGATCATAATCATTATTGTATTACTGGACATAAATAAGTTAATGAATGTTGAATTTTTTGTTTTGTACATTGACCCACCAGTTCAATCATTGATCCGGCGGTTGAATCGGTGACTCGATGATCCAGTATTTTGTCCGAATTAATATCCGGTCCGGGTTTTTCAACATTGTGATGAAGAGCTATGTCTACATATTCCCAAAAAAGAACTTTTCGGAATCCAATCCAAAAATTGTTGTAGAGTCACCTCTGTGAACTTGATGTAGACCGTTAGACACGGTGCCCCATGCACCAAGTTTCATATTTAGCAGATGATTTAAAGATGACTGTTCAAAGGTCAAGTTAATTCATGTTTAGAATATGGCGTAAATTTAGGGGGCTTTCTACGTATAATAAACCAGCAAGAATTTCATTTAGTTTGATGTCAGCTACAGAGATATGTCGAGCGTATCGGTGATTCTTTTTTTTTAATAATACGGTATTATTCGTCATCATCCCCAAGATTGAAAACCTATCCCTGATGCAAATTAAGAATTGGATATTAATGATCTCGGCTAACAGTTGTTGTCATGCCTGCATGATTTTGGAGCGGCAAGCTTGAGTTGCACCTTAATCAAATTCAAAATACACATAGCATCTATGAAGGCTACCCGATTTTTTACATATATAGCAAGGTAAGTGAGCGCTGTACCTAATGATGGATGGGCTTGATTCTTTGGTAACATCACTTTGGTTAGCAATTAGAAGTTTCGAATTCAATTCTTGAATGCAGGATAAGCATCTCTCCTTTTCTTCAAATAGGTGAATTGTGTCTAATGTGATAACGATGATGATTGAGCGTGGATAATTCAAAATATTCCTCCAAGCGATAAAGATAGTATCAAGGTTCCCAATAAAAGTACTTAATTACGATGCGAAATTCTAAAAACAAATTGTTCATATTTAATCGAAAAGCCGCAGCTGGAGATCTATGTCATTGAGGGATTACTACTTGTTTGATATAGAAATGTTGTAAATAATTATATCACTAATATGTCACTTAATACAATATAATAATATGCCAAGCCTATAGGGTAAGCCCATCGTAATTAAGTTTAAGCCCGGGCAAGTCTAACTTTAGAAATAAATTATTCGTCGAAGCCCGTCTCGACATCCATGAATGATGTCGAAACACATCGTAGTTTTCTTTTCTCACCGTACTTATTAAAAAAAATTCAAAAGAAAAGAAAAGAAAAGAAAAATCTTTGTTCCATTGGCTCCTCCGATGCTCGCAACCCACCGTCTTCTTTCCTGGACTTGTTGCTTTCCGTCATCGATCTCCTCGCGTGACCACCTGCCATCTCCTTTCCTCTGCTGCTCGCCACCCACCGGTGGTGAGGAAGGGAAGGATGCATGGCAGCATATTGCCGTTAAGAGTAGAGGAGAACACATCAGTCAAGGAAATTGGATGTGGGCTTGGTCAAGGCCTGCATAATTCAAGACCAAGGCAATGTGGGCCAACATTTGAGGCCTGAACCTAAGCCGATGGACCGACCTCATGGAAAATAGTTCTGTCCAGGCTCGCTTGATTACGGGAAGTCTGGGCTTAAATCCAAGAAGAAGAAAAAGTAGTAGTACTAGCAGCCCTCTAGCCCTATAATAATAAATTACGCAGAAAAGGGTTCTTGAGAGGTCCAATCCCGGCAATCATGGTTCTCCATGTAACAATCGAATGATGATGGGGCAAGCCTATATATATGGTACTTATATGCGATGAATCTACAAAACTTCACTCTTGCAGACCGTGACAAAGGTAATTAATTAAGTTTTCACTTGTCTAAATCGGGAAGGAATTGGATTTGAGGCACCGCGTAGCTTCCCATCACAAAAAAAAAAAAAAAAAAAAAAAAAAAAAAAAAAAAAAAAAACGAGACAAAATAAAAGTTGAACAGATCGAAGATACATGGTGATCAAGAACGAGAACAATATTTCACAGGAATAATATTGTACATCGCACGTTCTTCAATCTCAATTTCCAAATAAAACCCCAACGGATGGAGAATTTTCTTCTCCCGCCAAAGGATATTCCCTCACTTTCCGGGCACGAAGTTGGTGGCGTAGGCCCAGGCATTGTTTTTAACCGGATCCGCAAGGTGGTCGGCCAGGTTCTCCAACGGACCCTTGCCGGTGACGATAGCCTGGACAAAGAACCCGAACATGGAGAACATGGCCAGCCTGCCGTTCTTGATCTCCTTCACCTTAAGTTCCGCGAAAGCCTCCGGGTCATCGGCCAGGCCCAAGGGATCGAAGCTCCCACCGGGGTATAGCGGGTCGGTGACCTCGCCGAGCGGCCCACCGGCAATCCGGTACCCCTCGACGGCGCCCATCAATACAACTTGGCAGGCCCAGATGGCCAGAATGCTTTGGGCATGGATCAGGCTTGGGTTGCCCAGGTAGTCCAAACCGCCCTCGCTGAAGATCTGGGCTCCGGCCTTGAACCACACGGCCTCGCCGAACTTGACCCCGTTGCGGGCCAGCAGCTCCGGGAACACGCAACCGAGGGCACCGAGCATGGCCCACCTGCAGTGGATCACCTCGAGCTCGCGGTTCTTGGCGAAGGTCTCGGGGTCGGCCGAGAGGCCGGCGGTGTCCCAGCCGTAGTCGCCCGGGAATTCGCCGGTCAGGTAGGATGGGGGATCGCCGGAGAAGGGGCCGAGGTACTTGACACGGTCCGGGCCGTACCATGGGCTGCCGGAGGGGGGGGGCCTGCCGAAGGTCTTCCGCATGGTGACCCTGCCCACGCCAAGGATGGATGTGGTCGAGGGAGCGAGCTTCACCGCCGTCCCGGCAAGGGAGGGGGAGGAGAGGGCCATGGTGGCAGCCATCGAGAAGGACTATATATAACGCCTCCGAGATAGGAGAAGGAGTGACGATGGAAGTGGTTGGAAGGTGCTCTGATTGAAGGGTTGGGTCCGAGGGGTACTTAATAAAAGGAGGGAAGTGGGAGAGGAGGAGGTCAAGTGGGTGGAGTCCTTATCCAAGGAAATCTATATCTTTCTTTTGATTGGTTGAGATGGTTTCGCGGTGAGGGTTATGGTCGAACTGTTGCCACGCTAGCGGCCACGACGGTTTAAGACACTCCGGGCGTGGGTTTTTTGGCTAGGAATCTCCCTCGCGAGCTGTGATTGGGCTGTCACAGATTTTCTTGCCGTGGGATCACGTCTTTGGGTTGGGTCTACGTGTAAATCCGTGTGACACTTATTTACTGATTTCTTTAATTTTTTTTCCCCTTTTTGATGTAAATATCTCCTGATTTTTGTCGATCAGCTGATTAGGAGGTTGTGGACGCACAACAAGAATTTATATCGGAAGTTATCGTCTGCCCCAAGGCCAATTTGAGTGGGCGCATGAGAGAGTTTAAGTTTAATAGTGGAGGAGGGATGACGTGGAATAAACTAGATTACGTCTTCGTATTTCACTTCTACCATGGACCAAATATTATCCGAGTTATAACCCAACCATGGCTTACGAGTTACCAGCACTTTCTATCATGGCGACTGCTTACTCATCTCGAGACACCTGCCAGATCATTCGCCAAGGCTAATGACCAGAGCACCGGCCGGCAATGAGATGACTATAGATTATTTACTCAGCCAATAGCCGACTAAATGAAGGACGATTGAGTCAACAGCCACACTGGCTATCTCCGGTGTTTTGCACCGAGAGATTGAACATAATCAGATGTGACTAACATCCCTTCATGCGCACCAACCAAGTATTTACTCAAGCCCGACTAATTCTAAAATTAGTCGGTTGTATCTACGGATACTTGCTTAGATCCAACTATGCCCGGACTTAGTGGGTGCCCTAGAGTGCGATATTAAGACTCTTACTCCCTCGACAAGATCCCTTCATTCTCAACAATAAACAATTTGTCCCCATACTTGGAAGCCAGCGATATCCAAGCAAGTAACAATTGCTGATCCTAACTGTTTAAGTTGTCCTAGCAGCGATCATAGCAAGTAGAATCGTGACGAACAACATTCGTGGAAGGTAAGATCCCAACATGATCAACTATCCTAACATAAAAAATACTAACAGAGAAGATTTCAGAAAATAAAATCCTAATAGTCCATCAGAATCTGACAATCCGTTGGTCCTGTAAAAAAAGCCACCTCCTTAACTGCATTCTGTTACTCCACATAATGCTATAAATCGATAAGAGATATATGACAGGATACATATTCTTCCTACCATTCTTATGCTCGCATAGTCATAACTTGACTCTCAGCTCCGACTATTGTGGTCCATTTCATTTTTCTTACTAATTTGAGTATTGAAATGTTTTCTATCAAAATCTCGATCCAAAACCTGATCTTGCATATCCTTATAGTAAAGTAATCAGGAGCAACTCTCTATCTTCATCGAAGAAGATCAAAGGATCTCAGGTGCCGCCGATCATTTTATAATTCAACTACAAAAAGAAGTAAAAGAGAGAGATGTGTGGAGGGTAGGCGAGTGAGAGAAATAGCATATTCTTATATTATATTCATGTTAAAGGGCCTAACAAGGTTTTGGCCATATAGAGAACTCCAACATAGGAAAAGTCTTTGTGCACCGTATGCGATACAGTAAATCCAACGTAGCCCGTACCGTATTTTTTTATTAGTCCAAATGTATCCGCTGTAGCATGACGTGATAGGAGCCGAGCGTGACTAGCATTAATTACCATTTAGGTTTTATTTGAAATTTTCGTCCAAACAAAAATACCCTTCCCTCCAGTCCCTTGAACTAGGATGTCGTAGGTTTTGAACTAGGGTATCGTAATATTGTTTCAGGTCATTTTTAAACTAGGGTGTCGTAGGTTTTGAACTAGGGTGTCATAGGTTTTGAACTAGGATGTCATAGGTTTTGAACTAGGATGTCGTAATACTGTTTCAAGTCATTTTTAAACTAATATATCATAGGTTTTGAACTAGGGTGTCGTAGGTTTTGAAATAGGATGTCGTAATACTGTTTCAGGTCATTTTTTGAATTAGGGTGTCATAGATTTTGAACTGGGATATCGTAGGTTTTGAACTAGGATGTCTTAGGAGTATTTTGGTCTGGACAAAAATTTCAATTAATGCTAGTCATCCCAGCTCCTGTTCCATCATACTACAGTGAATATATTTGGATCAATATGAGCATGCGGTGCAAGGCATGCTGGATTTGCTGCACCGCACGCGGTGCACAAAATATTACTCCATTATAACATGATCTCTGGTATCCGATCAGTAGCATCCAACTTGAGCTGGACGTAGCCCAGGTTCTATGTTAAGTTGATCGAGCGTTGCTTTAAATTAAACTCAGTTTTAATACCCAATCAAGCCTTAGTCTTATTCGATCACGAATGGGTGACAAGATGGCCGAGCGGGGATGCCAACCCACAGGATAATCTCATTAGTCACTTCAAAGGAACCAACCCTGTTAGCCAGCAAAGATAACTCTGGCTATGGTTTTCATCAAAAAAAAAAAGAAAAAAAAAAAGATAACTCTTGTTAGAATTAGGTCAATGTTCATACCCTCAAATAGCTCTAAAACTTGGTTTTTCTATGTTCATACATGGTCATATATTAGCGACAACCTACCACACTAAATAAACTTGCTGTCTTGCATGCAATTATGCGATTTAAAATGCCAATCAGATGTTCACAAGTTAGGCCCATAGGCTTGGCTAGTCGGCCCCAAACAGTGCCAAATTATGTACTCCGATACCCACATAAGCAAGCGTCAAATAACTCCAGAGACCTCGTACAAAGAGTTGGCTATGTTCTTATTTGTGGAATTAATTGGCGTGGAAGATGTTACTTTTCAACTTCTGATGCCATTAAGGAAGCTCATCCATTTTTCTACTGGACCAGATTGAAAATAACAAAGGAGTTTTTGACATAGAGAAACTTTTAGTTCTCGAAGGAAAAAGAATAGACAAATGCTTGACAAAGTCGAGTTTTTTTCTAGGGTAGTTGAAATCTTTTTCATTCAATCAACCGGTGATTCTATGTTTCTTGGTTTCCAAAGCAGTGGTGTGTGTAGCCGTACAGAAGTAAGGAACTGGAGCTCTCATGAAGACAAAGCACTGAAACACTTGGGAAATGGATGCACGTACAAAGGTTTTGGTGAGAACCTAAAATAAATGCAACATGCTGGGCAGAAGATTTCGACTTTATAAGATTCGACAAAAACTTTATCCTTTCCAAAAGTTGCACCGTGGAACAATGCAGAAGCAGTCGACACGCTGAAAAAGGAAAACGGTGAACAGCAGAAGTTGTCACGATAAATTTTAATATATATATATATATATATATTAAAATAAAGTATATTGCAGTCCTTGTATTGCAGTGCATGATCAAGATTTTAACACCTGTGCCAAGTTTCAAAATTGTTTTTAATCTCCATCCCAGGCAGCTATACACATTATTTTTTAATACACATATAGTTATAAATAATTATATATATACATATATAAGTATATACAGTGATAATATAACTATGTACAAGAGCTAGTATTAATATGTATAATATAAATCTAAGTTTGAACAAATTCTAAGTATATGCAGAATTAAAAATTAAATAATATTTTATTTTTTAAAAAAAATAAGTGATAATAACAAAAGAAATACATGTTAAAATCCAATCAAAAAAAAAAAAAAAGAAGTGCATAATAAGTTCCTCAAAAAATAAATTGATTAATATTATTTTTCTTTCTACATATATAATTATATTTTAGTACCTAACCGTGAGGTGCAACAGGATGTTAAATTATTTATTACAAGTAGACCATTAAAATAACCGAGGGGGAAACAGAGGAAGGAAATAATTTGAATGTTAACGGTTATCCAGCTACTGGCATACTGCCAACTCTCACAAGATCCTAAACAGAACCTAATGCTTCTGCGATAAAGATCTATCTCGTGCTATATAATCATGTTTATACCCAACATTGTCCTGGAGCTGGAGAGTCTTGTCATGTTTCATCAAGCGATCAAACTTTTGTTTCGAAAAATATTTTAGAAGAAGGTTACTAACTCGCAAAATTATGGACTTCGCTTTCAGAGACAACCCCAGATTTAATAAAAAAAGGCAACCATGCTTGTTTTCTATCATCATATTGGCGGATTAAGTCCTTTCCTGCCTCACTGAATTATAAAAAGGCCCTTCTTTGCATCGGATCACACCAAGAAAAGGGATCACATTGAATGATGCGAGCCAGATAGCAACACCGGCCGCTTCCAGCAGAAGCCGTACCAGTTGGTCATTTCTTATTTATTTTTCTCCACCGCTTCTCTGAACCCCCCCCCCCCCCTTTCTCTCTCTCTCTCTCTCTCTCTCGCGATTCCGCACCATTACAATGATGGCCTCGGTAGGCCACAAAAAAGTGGGAGCCAGGGTGGAAAGGTTGCCGTCTCAGAGCGTAAAGATAAGACCACTTCAGCTCAAAGAAAAGATGGCAACAGGTCTTGAGTGATGGTGGGAGCTCACTTTTTCAAGCGGAGAGGACATGGAGGAACGTGCTGGCAGAAGACTTTGCAGGCATCGCCATTGTCGTCGGGACGACGCCCAGCTTTTGCTCTCACGTGGGATGATACAATCAATGATGTACGCTACCACTCGTTTGCCGGGGCTAGCTCCTCTCGATACAAAGGAAGGTCTTTTGAGCAAGAAAGGGTGTCATTCGCCTCTTTCTTTTTATACCATCTGTAGTCATAATAGACAAGGCCACGTTTGATATTTGCTTGGATGTTGAGAGAAGGCATCCCTTTTTTTTTTTTTTTTTTTTCATATTCGTTTCGCTATACGTTACAATGCTTTTTAATTCAACAATCTAAGATATGTATATAATGACTATCATGCTGCAGAAAAGAGATATTTTTAGTTCCATACTGATTATAAATTTAAAGAAATTATGATTTATATTGAGCAACCCACCTTCTTCGAGAGAAATAGAGTATAAAAATCATAGTATCTCATTCGATTCATTTTCAAAAAATAAAATAATAAAATAAATAATACCTTACGTGCATGCAATCAGAAAGATCGATTACCACATGGCCACAGCTTGCCTTAACCACAACATTTTTTATTGCTCAAAGATGAGACTTTTTAAATTATTTTTAATAATTCTTTTTATTGTATTTGAAAGTAAAAAAATTGATATGAAATAAGTAAATTAACTTCTAGTACCCTTCTCTATTACAAGATAAATTATTTTGTCAGTCTTATATGATATATTTATTTATGAATCGTGTTGTAATACTTGGCCCAATCTAATAAAAAATCAGTCTAGCATGAATTTTAAAGTATCACAAAAAAAAAAAAGTCTAAGAAAGAAAACTCTTGATGGAAGTCTTTTCCTCCTCCAGGAGGCATTCCAAACGAGTTAGATCCCACCCTTTTCTAGCTATAAGAAGGAATCCCCACCCTTCCACTGTTGGAAATTGTAGTATTTCAACAATATAAAAGGTTTCCTTTTCCCTCCTCTTGAATTGGTACAAATGAAACATCTTTAGTCCCACATCGGATAATTTGTTTTCCATACTCCTCTTTATATAGAATGTCATTCCTTTGAGTTGTTGAGTGATTCTAAGAGACTCTCTCGCACGCGCGAGCCGAGTCAAAATCAGTGCAATCTGATTCAGCCCGATTTCGGAACCCTTTAACCGGGCGCGTCGCACACGCGATCATCGCGCGCAGGGGGGGGTGCAAATCCATCCGAGACGTACCCTCGCGTATGCACGGAACGTTTTCTTTTTCTTTGCACCGTTGGATTCCGTATCATTGTTTGATACGTCGTCTCTTTTCTATACCGTTGATCGATACGCCGTATCATTGTTTTGATACGTCTCTTTCTTTCTTTTTGCACCGTTGATTGATACGGTGGCACATTGGGGCTGTATACGACGTTCCAATACGTCGCGTCCGCATCCCTTTATATTTTATAAAGACTTCCGAAGACGCGGTGAAAAAATATATACATTCCTCTTCCTTCTTCTCTCTCGCTACTCTCTCAGAAACGGACAGGATCTCTCTCGGTTGTTCATCGGGCTTCTGCATTGGTGTGTGCACATCGGATTGAAGCCTTCTTGCTGTTGAATCCTGGAGGGTAGCCGTGTTGGGATCTTCTGCACCGAGACATTGTCTCAGAGAGGCACGGATCTACTCTTAAGGACAGTGCTGCGATCGTCTGCACGCCTCAGCAACGTATCTGTCCAAGTTTCCCACATCAAATCCCTAAATCGGGTACTATCTAATCCAAATTTTTTCCTACAATCTTAAGAGTAGATATGGATACCTTTATGGTTACTGCATCTAGAACTTTTCCTGATACCTCTAAAATTGAACAATTTAGTGGTTCCCATTACAAACGATGGCATGAAAAAATTCTTTCAGCCCTCGATCTTCACAACATTGCATTTGTTCTGACAGATCCTAAACCTACTAATGATGATGACCTTCTTAAATGGGAAAAGGCCAATAGGATTTGTAGACATACTATTCTAAGTACCCTATCAAATGAATTATTTGATGTTTATTATCCAATCCAATCAGCATCTGAGATTTGGGAAAGCTTGAACAAGAAATATATTCTTGCAGATGCAGGTACCCAAAAATTTGCTATAGGAAATTTTCTAGATTTTACTATGGTAGAAGATAAAGATGTGTCTTCACAAATTCATATTTTTCATGTCCTTATAGATGATCTTAAAAATGAAAATATAATTCTTCCTGACGCATTTATTGCTGGATCTTTGATAGAAAAGTTACCTGAGTCATGGAAAGATTATAAATATAGCCTAAAACATAAAAGGAAGTCTTTATCCCTTGAAGAAGTGATTGTGCATATTAGAATAGAAGAACAAAATAGAGCCCGACGAAAAATAGAAAAGCATAAGGAAATGACTGCTAAAGCTATTCTAATAGAAAATCAAACTAGCATAGATAGATCTAAGGCATACAAGCCTAAATTCAAAAAACAGTCCAAGAAATTTAGTAAGAAGCCTGTTGGACCACAGAACAATCCTAATTTCAAGAAGGGAAAAGGGTCTTGTTATGTTTGTGGGAAGCCAGGACATTACGCAGCCCAATGCAGATTCAGGAAAAATACTTCAACCAAATCACAGGCACATTTGACGGTTGAAGAAGTGATTGCTGCAGTTGTTAGCGAGGCTTATATTGTAGCACATGCAAAGGACTGGGTCATAGATTCTGGAGCTACTCGTCACATATGCGGCGATAGAAGTCTATTCGCAAGTTATACCCCACTACCAGAAGGAGAAGAGCAAGTATTTATGGGAAATTCAATGCCATGTACTGTGCTCGGCAAAGGGAAAGTAAATTTGAAAATGACTTCTGGAAAAGTCCTTTCTCTTGGAGATGTGCTACATGTGCCGGACATCCGTGTGAACTTGGTTTCTGTAGCCCTACTTGGTAAAAATGGTATCAAAATATCCTTTGAGTCTGATAAAGTTGTCATAACTAAATCTGGAAACTTTATTGGAAAAGGATATTGTAACCAAGGATTATTTATCCTAAATGTACTTGAAATTATAAATGGAAATACATCTTCTTCTGTGTATATGCTTGATTCTCTTGATCTTTGGCATGGTCGATTAGGACATGTTAATTATTCTTATCTTAAAAGAATGAAACAATTAGGATTGTTAAATATCATGTCAGTTCCTTATGATCAAGAAAAATGCCAAGTTTGTGTAGAATCTAAATCAACTAAAAAGACTTGTAAATCTATTCAGAAAAGAGAAACTGAATTACTAGAATTAATTCATTCTGATTTAGGAGATTTTAAAAATCATATGACTAGAAGTGGAAAGAAATTCTATGTTACATTTATCGATGATTGTTCTCGTTATACTATGGTTTATTTACTAAGATCAAAAGATGAAACTTTTGAAATGTTTTTAAAATATAAGGCTGAAGTTGAAAATCAATTAAATAGAAAAATTAAAAGGCTTAGATCTGATAGAGGAGGAGAGTATGATTTTGCACCTTTTAATGATTATTGTGCACAAAATGGAATAGTACATGAATATACTCCTCCTTATTCACCAGAATCTAATGGAGTAGCAGAGAGGAAAAATAGAACACTTAAAGAAATGATGAATGCTTTACTTATTAGTTCTGGTGCACCCATGAACTTGTGGGGGGAAGCTCTTCTTTCTGCCTGTGTTATTCAAAATAGGATTGTTTATAAGAAAAACAATAAAACACCTTATGAACTATGGAAAGGTCATTTACCAAATTTGAAATATTTAAAAGTATGGGGTTGTTTAGCGAAAGTTTTACTTCCTGAAAATAAAAAGAGAAAATTAGGATCTAAAACTTTTGATTGTATGTTTATAGGGTATGTTCAAAATAGTCCTGCAAGTAAATATAGTGCAGCTTATAGATTTTTAGTAATCAGAAGTGAGAATAATGTTATGGAACCTAACACTATAGTAGAAACTAAGAATGCAGAATTCTTTGAACATATTTTCCCTATGAAGATCTCTTTGGCAAGATCTTCACAACCACTTACAGTTAGACCTAATTCAGAACCTAGTGAAATTCAAGAAGAACCTAGTGAAATTCAAGAATTGAGAAGATCTAAACGAGTTAAAAGGAATACCAATCTAGGAGATGACTTTTATACCTTTCTTATTGATGATGATCCTCAAACATACCATGAAGCTATTTCATCTCCAGATGCTATCTTTTGGAAAGAAGCGATAAAAACGGAGTTAGAGTCTATCAAGAATAATCATACATGGAAATTAGTAAGTTTACCTCCTGGAGCCAAACCGATTGGATGTAAGTGGATTTTTAAGAAGAAACTGAAACCTGATGGATCTATCGAGAAATTTAAAGCCAGGCTTGTTGCAAAAGGTTACTCACAAAAGAAAGATATAGATTATTTTGATACCTTTTCACCTGTAACAAGGATAGCCTCCATTAGAATCTTAATTGCTATTGCATCCATTCATAAGTTAATAATCCATCAAATGGATGTTAAAACAGCATTCCTTAATGGAGACTTAGAAGAAGAAATTTACATGGATCAACCAGAGGGTTGTATTCAGCCTGGTACTGAACACAAAGTTTGTAAATTAGTTAAATCCTTGTATGGTTTAAAACAAGCACCAAAACAGTGGCATGATAAATTTGATCAAGTCCTAGTTTCAAATGGATATCAAATTAATAATGCTGACAAGTGCATTTATTCTAAAGTTGTGAATTCTGATTGTGTTATAATTTGTTTATATGTAGATGATATGCTCATTTTTGGTACTAACTTTGATATTGTAATTAGTACCAAAATGTTCTTATCCTCTAATTTTGATATGAAAGATATGGGAGAAGCAGATGTAATTTTAGGAATTAAACTCATAAATAAGTTTAATTACATCATGCTTTCACAAGAACATTATGTTGAGAAAATTTTAAGAAAATTTTCTTATTTGGAGTGTAAGCCTGTGAGCACTCCTTTCAATGCTAACTCACAACTTAAGAAAAATAAGGATCAAAGTATTTGTCAAGATAAGTATGCTCAAATTATAGGTAGTCTTATATATTTAATGAATTGTACACGTCCAGACATTGCTTATGCTGTTGGTAGACTAAGTAGATATACCCAGTGTCCTAACAAGGATCATTGGATTGCTTTACAGAGAGTACTTAGATATTTAAAAGGAACCATAAACTATGGTTTAGTATTTTGTGGAACTCCTACAGTATTAGAAGGGTATTGTGATGCTAATTGGATTTCAGACTCTGATGAAATGAAATCCACTAGTGGTTATATATTTACTCTTGGAGGAGGAGCAGTGTCTTGGAAATCATCCAAGCAGACTTGTATAGCTCGGTCTACAATGGAATCCGAATTTATTGCTTTAGAAAAGGCTGGGTCTGAAGCCGAATGGCTCAAAAATCTTGTGATGGATCTTCCCATTTGGACAAGACCAGCTCCATCCGTGTCTATCCATTGTGATTGTCAAGCTGCTATAGCTAGAGCAAAAAATAAAATTTATAATGGAAAGAGTAGGCATATACGCCTAAGACATAATATAGTCAGGCAGCTTATTAATAATGGAGTCATATCCTTGGATTATGTAAAGTCAGAGTTAAATTTGGCCGATCCTCTGACTAAACCTTTAAGCAAAAAGCTTGTGAGTAGTACATCGAGGGGAATGGGACTTTGCCCTGATCAAAAGTTGAAGTGATAGTAACCCAACTTTCATGAACGGAGATCCCGGGAAGAAGGTTCATATGGGAAAACTATTCATTAGACAACTTGGAGTATACTATCATATATATATATTCATAATCCCTTCCTATGGTGTGAGATAGTATTTTGCAGTGAGTAGGATGAACTGATATATGAAGTTCTTAATGGATATCATAGCCTAAAATTTGGATGGTATACAAAACTGCAATGTATACTTGATGATAATCCACCTATATGAGAGTGGAAGTTATGGCCGCTTTCTATGAGATTTGGGTAAAATCTCTAGAGCTCTCATGAATATCCAGGTAGACACATGGCCGAAACGTGTCAATCCGCAAGAACAACCGAGATCTGAGTAATGTAATGTGAGTAATAAGTCAATAGTCTAATAAAAGAAGGATTGGTTCATAGAAACTTAGTTTCACCAACTTTTCATAGATTATACTTATTACTCTATGCCTGGTTCATAGTCTATAAGACACCATGGCTTATGCATTACATTTATAAACTTCTTTCACTACTGTCCTAAACTCTTTTGTTTGTTGAAATAGTGGGGGATTGTTGGAAATTGTAGTATTTCAACAATATAAAAGGTTTCCTTTTCCCTCCTCTTGAATTGGTACAAATGAAACATCTTTAGTCCCACATCGGATAATTTGTTTTCCATACTCCTCTTTATATAGAATGTCATTCCTTTGAGTTGTTGAGTGATTCTAAGAGACTCTCTCGCACGCGCGAGCCGAGTCAAAATCAGTGCAATCTGATTCAGCCCGATTTCGGAACCCTTTAACCGGGCGCGTCGCACACGCGATCATCGCGCGCAGGGGGGGTGCAAATCCATCCGAGACGTACCCTCGCGTATGCACGGAACGATCGTTGTTTTTGGATGCCGTGATACGTCGTCTCTTTTTCTTTTTCTTTTGCACCGTTGGATTCCGTATCATTGTTTGATACGTCGTCTCTTTTCTATACCGTTGATCGATACGCCGTATCATTGTTTTGATACGTCTCTTTCTTTCTTTTTGCACCGTTGATTGATACGGTGGCACATTGGGGCTGTATACGACGTTCCAATACGTCGCGTCCGCATCCCTTTATATTTTATAAAGACTTCCGAAGACGCGGTGAAAAAATATATACATTCCTCTTCCTTCTTCTCTCTCGCTACTCTCTCAGAAACGGACAGGATCTCTCTCGGTTGTTCATCGGGCTTCTGCATTGGTGTGTGCACATCGGATTGAAGCCTTCTTGCTGTTGAATCCTGGAGGGTAGCCGTGTTGGGATCTTCTGCACCGAGACATTGTCTCAGAGAGGCACGGATCTACTCTTAAGGACAGTGCTGCGATCGTCTGCACGCCTCAGCAACGTATCTGTCCAAGTTTCCCACATCAAATCCCTAAATCGGGTACTATCTAATCCAAATTTTTTCCTACATCCACAAACCCCAACCATTGGAGAACACTCCTTCCTCGTTTCTTTCATTGAAGATCACGATCGTGGAAGTTTCGATCTTGCTCATCGGTATTGGAGCAATTGGCATCACTAGAGGCCAAGATAAGCTCGGCCCTCCTCTCCTTATTTCTCTCTTTTCCATGGCCTTATGCCTTGCTTCCAACCGACAATCGCTAAAATATTTTGTAAAAAGGGGAAATCCATGTTCTACCTTTTTATCTTATTTTTCTGTCATCACCGTCGCCATTGAATATTGAATCGGCACTACCATGGACCTCTACTATAGCCACCTCTTGGTAAGAATCCTAGATTTTAGGAGGGAATGAACGGGAAGCACAAGATCCCTTGTTCGACCGAGCGAAAAAAGAAGAGAAGGAAAGGAAAGAAAAAAGAAAAGAAAGGAAGGAAAGAAAATAAAATTGAAAAAATAAATTTTCTCTTCTCTCTCTCATCTCTCTTTCCTTTCTCTTGTTTTTCTCTGCTCTCTCTCTAAAATTTTCTTTCTCTAAAAAATTCTCTTATAAAGATTAGGAAGATTATGAAAATGGAATCAAGGGATTGGTGGATAGATCCTATGAACTTTGATAGAAGGTGGCTCTAGATCAATGATCACTATACTATAAAATTTAATTATTAATATTAAGATTATTATATAGGAGGATAATTTTCTAGATAGGAGGATGTCGAGAGAGTCCTTTACCACCTAGGTTGACGATCCAGGTATGGATTGGTATCTAGCATATTAAATTTATCATCAGTTGAGGTAAAGATTCTTAGACACGATCACCGGTTTAAATATATTTTTTATATTACATAGTTTTGATCCTTAGACATGAGTATTGGCATGTATCATTATTTATACACTATATGTTTGATTTCCTATAATGAATATTTGTGATCACTGGTATGTTTATTTATATTTTTTATGTAACATATTTGTATCGAAATATGATTATTTTAGATCAGTTGGATTGTAACACGAGTTATTAAAATCTTGAAATGAATATAATTTAACAATATATTGAGATTTGATAAATTTATAATAAAAAAAGGATGTTTGAATCAGCCATGTTAAATAGAGAATAGCCGAGCTACGGACAGATAATATATGAAATCACCAAGCCATGGATAAATAATACGTAGAATCGTCAAGTCATAGATGGTTAATACATGGAGTTACCGAGCCATGGACAGATCATATATGGAATTGCCGAGCCATGGATGATTAATACATCAAACTATCAAGCCATGAATGGATAATACACAAAATTGTTAAGCCACCGGTAGTTAATATATGGAATCGCTGAGCTACGGATGGATAATACGTGAAATAACCTAACCATGGATGGTTAGTACGTGGTATATATATTGATGATGGCCTGGCCGTAGGTAAATACGTGGTAGATACTTGAGTTTGTCAATCATGGACTGAAGTGTGATCGTAATTAGTCCAAGATTCTAAAAAAAGTAATTGATTGATTGGATCGTGTTAATGAGATGTGGATAAGAGGTGAAACTATAATTAAATAAAAAAATATTTTACTTAATAATATATGTGGATTCTCACTTTTGAATAAGATGGATAATCGATATTGATATGGCCGTTACGCTGACGAGGCGTGTCTCAGGTTCCACCGGGCGTGGTCCGAACCACGTGGATTTTTTTCGACGGAACGGGATCGACGAGTGAGGTCGGATGCGGGTCCACCTCGGCCGAAGTCGAGCACTTCTCTGCCGCTCCGCCAGGTGTCCGCCCAGGAGGGGTCCACCTCGGCCGAAGCTGGCGGCCCCTTGCTCCCTCGCCGGGTGGCGCCCGGAGATGGTTCCACCCCGGTAGAGGTCGAGCAGGGCCCTCCCGCTCCTTCGCCAGATGGCGCCCGGATACAGGTCCACCTCGGCCGAAGTCGAGCACTCCTCTGCTGTTCCGCCAGGTGTCCGCTCAGGAGGGGTCCACCTCGGTCGAAGCTGGTGGCCTCCCGCTCCCTCGCCGGGTGGCGCTTGGAGACGGTTCCACCCCGGCCGAGGTAGAGCCAGGCCCTCCTGCTCCTTCGCCAGATGGCGCCCGGATACAGGTCCACCTCGACCGAAGCCGAGCACTCCTTTGCCGCTCCGCCAGGTGTCCGCCCAGGAGGGGTCCACCTCGACCGAAGCTGGCGGCCCCTTGCTCCCTCGCCGGGTGGCGCCCGGAGACGGTTCCACCCCGGCAGAGGTCGAGCGGGGCCCTCCCGCTCCTTCACTAGATGGCGCCCGGATACGGGTCCACCTCGGCCGAAGTCGAGCACTCCTCTGCCGCTCTGCCAGGTGTCCATCCAGGAGGGGTCCACCTCGACCGAAGCTGGCGGCCCCTTACTCCCTCGCCAGGTGGTGCCCGGAGACGGTTCCACCCCGGCCGAGGAAGAGCCGGGCCCTCCTGCTCCTTCGCCAGATGGCACCCAGATACGGGTCCACCTCGGTCGAAGTCGAGCACTCCTTTGCCGCTCCGCCAGGTGTCCGCCCAGGAGGGGTCCACCTCGGCTGAAGCTGGCGGCCCCTTGCTCCCTCGCCGGGTGGCGCCCGGAGATGGTTCCACCCCGGCAGAGGTAGAGCCGGGCTCTCCTGCTCCTTCGCCAGATGGCGCCCGGATACGGGTCCACCTCGGTCGAAGTCGAGCACTCCTCTGCCGCTCCGCCAGGTGTCCGCCCAGGAGGGGTCCACCTCGGCCGAAGCTGGTGGTCCCTTGCTCCCTCGCCGGGTGGCGCCCGGAGACGGTTCCACCCCGGCAGAGGTCGAGCGGGGCCCTCCTGCTCCTTCGCCAGATGGCGCCCGGATACGGGTCCACCTTAGCCGAAGTCGAGCACTCCTCTGCCGCTCCGCCAGGTGTCCGCCCAGGAGGGGTCCACCTCGGCCTAAGCTGGCGGCCCCTTGCTCCCTCGCCGGGTGGCGCCCGGAGACGGTTCCACCTCGACCGAGGTCGAGCGGGGCCCTCCCGCTCCTTTGCCAGATGGCACCCGGATACAGGTCCACCTCGGCCGAAGTCGAGCACTCCTCTGCCGCTCCACCAGGTGTCCGCCCAGGAGGGGTCCACCACGGTCGAGGCTGGCGGCCCCTTGCTCCCTCGCCGGGTGGCGCCCGGAGACGGTTCCACCCCGGCTGAGGTTGAGCCAGGCCCTCCTGCTCCTTCACCAGATGGCACCCGGATACGGGTCCACCTCGGTCGAACTCGAGCACTCCTCTGCCGCAACGCCAGGTGTCCACCCAGGAGGGGTCCACCTCGGTCGAAGTTGGCCCTGCATAGTAAGGCCTCCGGGAAGTGCGGGCGTGAGTTTCAAAACCACCACTTGGGCAGCGCACGCCGTGCCTCGCGAGGAGTGCCGGTACGGTCGGCAGTGACGCACGAAACCTCGTTTACATCGGCCCGACGGGTTTTGCAATCGAGAAGCAAAGTCCTGGCAGACAGGATCCAGCAACGAACATCGTCAATGCCTGGGAAGGAGAGCGCCCGTGCTCAGCCCAAGGCCTGGCCAGTATCCTCCCTCTCCCCTTTTTCTCGCTGGGCTCGGCAAGCAAGACAAGGAGGCCACCAGGCTCCCAGACCCGAAGGGAAAAGGAAAAAAGAGAGAGAGAGGAAAAAGTGAAGGCTGAGAGGGAGCCTCCCGGGGGCGGAGGCCGGAGGCAATGTGATGGGATAAAAGGATGGGAAGAGCGGATAGCCATGTAAGTGAAAAGAAGGCTGGGAAAAGGAAGGCACCGAGAGTAGGATCCAAGGACCCGAGAGGAGTCCTTCGGCGTAAGCTCGGTGAAGGAGCTCGGCCCAATTTCAACTCTTCCTAATACCTCTTTTGCTAAGATCTTCTCTAAGTCTGGGACTCCTTCGGGGACCCACCTTAGGGATTCTGTTCCATCTCGTCGTTCCCTAACTTGACCGTCAGAGCTCCCTCGCCGGGACCCCCCGGCCATGGTTTCTGACCTTGTTTTACAGGACCGGAAGCTCGGAGACCTTGAGGTGAGACGGTCTGAGACTGGTACTGGCTTTGAAGCTACAGGCCACGGCGGCGAGATCAGCAACAGATATTAATTGATGCATATTTTAATTTTCAGTTATCTTGATCTCTTGACATAAAATTTTAAAATTTATATTCTGTTTGATACTATTTACTATTATTTTTTAATTATATTATATTATACTGGTATGAATATATGAAAATTATTATTGAATTGTAAAGCTCATACCTCTACTTTTCTTCCTCAAAGTTACAGGATCTCCATGCTTGGCTATAGTTTGGATTCATGAGTAAAAAGATGAATAGATAAAGAGTCATTGATATTAATCGGATGATTGAAGGACGATTGAAATTGTAATATTATGAGTTGTATTATTTTTTTAATATTAAGTATTTTGTTATGGATTTTAATCAATAATGTTATTGGAAAATGAAGTTGTAATTAATTTTTTTAAGGCATTGCATGATCTCTAGGATATATTCTAGGATTTATACGGTCGGTCGTATGGCCGATTCCGGTACTAAGTTTGGAATGTGACAAAATGGTATCAGAGCTTAGGTTATGATTACTTGAAACTATGATATAAGTGATTAGGGCATGATATGAATGATATCAAAATTTAAGTTTTGATCATTAGGGACTATAACTTAAGTTTTGATCATTAGGGACTATAACTGAAGTAGTATCTAAATTTAAAGTTATAATCACTAGAGACATGATAGAAGTAATAAAAATAAATTCAGAGTTTGGATTTCAGATCAATGGATGTTGTAATATTTTTTGCTTAAGATTTGGTATTTGATGAATGAAACAAAGTCTTAAAATTTTTTATCTCTAATCTCAATGGTAAGGTTAGCTTAAAATGAGTACAAAAAAGATTAAATAATTTATATTTCTTGATCACAATAAGTGATGTTCAATCTAAGTGTAAAGGGTGTTGACCTTATAATAGAATATATTATGTTGGTAAGTTATGTTGTACTATATATAAGTTTAATTATTAATCAGAGGATTTTGGAATTCTAACTTGAATATGGGTGCAAATTATGTGCTATAGCCCTCTAATTTTATTATTAACTTAGATATATGACTTGAGTTTCATGATTTTATAGTTAAATATTTTTTGAAGGGTTGAACTTGTATGCAGATTATAAATAAAACTAGATTATAGAGAAAAATATATTTATGATACTATGTATATATATGTGTGTAATTCCCTATTGGCAGATTAGATTATATTATGTGGACATAGCATACACATATTGATGAAATCTTTGATAATTTATATTAATAGTTTGGTTCAAATTACTTGATCTTCTTTATGTTTATTGGAGACTTTTGGGTGTGTTAAGATCCAAGTAAACTTTTAAGGTTATAAGCAGATCTATGGCATCTTATTACTCTTGATTAATATGGATTGAGAAATTGATTTTAGAAGACTTATATAAGTTAACTTATAAGGAACAACATTTTAGGTGGTTTGTTATATGATATTAAGAATTATGGTAAGACATGATTGATCTTGCTCATAAAAACATTGACTTAGAGTCATTTATCTTGTTAGAGTTAAAGTTAACCTCTAAGAAAAAAATTAATTTAGATTATCTAAATAAATTATCAAGAAGAGCATGATTAATTCGGTCTTGGACTAGAGTTATTGATATCTTGAAAAGATGGATAAATTAATTTGATAGACTTTTATGGGTTTAACATAAGGGATTGGATTTTGGGTGGGTTAATTTATTGATACTAAAGGTTATGATGAAGGAAAATTTATGTGAATGGCTAGGTTGATTTTATTCATAGGGATGTTGACCTAAGTTTTTCTAATTTATTAGAGTTCAAAGTTGATCTTTTAAAAAAAATCAGCTAGAATTATCTAATTAACTATCAAGTAAATCTAGAATTAATTTACTTTAAATTGTTCTAGATTTATGGAGTTCTAAAATGGTAGCGAAGTTTATGTACAGGTTTTAAATATAGAAAATGGATCAAGGTTTAATCTTGATATGATATGTTTAATGGCATGACATGACAAAGACATTCAAAAGCTTGGCTTTAATTTGATCTAAAAATTTTGGATCTTTTTTTACCAATATAAGGTGAATTTTTGGAAGATTTATTTAGTAAACCTAGATAATTCAATAAATTTGTGTTAGAGTATGTAGTGGAAGTATGTCAGTTCGAGTTATTCTGAAATTAATTAAGGACATTAACCTTAACTCCAGAAGTATTATAATGGGAGAGTTGATATGAATTTTAGTAACAAGACTTTTAGTGATAAATGAAAAGATAATATTATTACTTTTTTGGCTATCTATATATGTAGCCATGCAATTTTGATTAATAGGTTCTTCTAGTGTAGAGGACTTCAAAGAAAAATTTTAGACATTTCCAAATTTAGAGTAAACAAGTGATGATTCTTTTGCCAGACTTGAATCTAGAATATTTTGATATAAAGCTTCTTTTAGTTTTGATATTATAATTTCATTATTTGAAAATGCTTGAGGTTTTCTTTAGATAAAAGCCTAATTGTAAAATCATCAAAAAGATTAAGAAAAGAAAAAAGCTTTAGATTCTAAAAAGTGTTTAATGCTCAAGGTTTCTTTTATAGTGTTAATAATATAGACCAGGCTAATTATGATTTATATGTAGAGTTAATCAAGAGCAATACATTTTATAGGTAAAGAATTATGTATTTTAATTCAATGTTAAGACGTTAATGTTCATTTGAAAGAGATTAAAAAAATTCACTATGTATTATAGATGGTGAGGATAAAAATTGAAAGATCATATCATTTTGTTATATTAAGGTCTTTTGAAGAAAGCATTCTAAAAGAAAGATTATTTGGAAGCTCGAGGATGATGTTAGGTTTAGATATTTTCAAAGTTTGGTTCTTATAAAAATTTATCGAGGATAATTAATTTTGTTGACATCAAATGGTTAGTATTATTTTGGAAGAGCTCAAGAAAATTCGATATATATTGTAGATGGAAAATATCAAGTTTTGAGTGTTAACATAATTTCATTAGGTTAAGATCTTGAGAAACAAGTACTTCAAGAGACAAATTAATTGGAAGCTCGAGGATGATTTGTAGGTTAGGTATTATCAAAGTTTAAATTTTAAGCAAGCTAGTTTCGATAACGAAATTATTTTAAAAAAGGAGAATGTAATACCTAGCCCAATCCAACAAGAAATCAGTCCAGCACAAATTTTAAATATCACCAAAAAACAAAGTCTAAAGAAAAAGTTCTCGATGGGAATCTTCTCCTTCTCTGAGAGGTACTCCAATCAAGCCGGAACCCACCCTTTTCTGGTTATAAGAAGGGATCCCCATCCTTCTATGAACCCTGACCACTAGAGAACACTCCTTCCTCGTTTTCTCCACCAAAGATCAAGGGCATGGAAGCTTTGATCATACTCATCAATATCGAAGTAGTTGGCATCGCCAAATGCCAAGGTAAGCGTGGCCCTCCTTCCTCTTTTTATTCATCTTCTTCTCATTGCCTCACACCTTGTTTTTGGTCTGCAATCACCAGAATATTTCGTGAAAAATGAAAAACCCTATTTTGCCCTTTTATCTTGTTTTTTTGATACCACCATCACTATTGAACACCGGACCAAGATCGATGACCATGCCACCATGAACCTTAACCACTGTCACCTCCTGCTGGTAAGAACCTTGGATTTTAGGGGAAATGAATGGGGAGCACAAGGTCCCCTATTCGATTGCGCAGAAGAAGAAGAGAGAAGAAAAAGAAAAATAAAATAGAAAATAAAATAAAGAAAATAAATTCCTTCTTTCCTTTCTTATCTTTCTTCCCTTTCTATAGTTTCTCTCTTTACTTTCTGTTTCTAAATTTTTTTCTCTCCAAAAACTTCTCTTTCCTAAGAATTAGGAATGTTGTAAAAGTAGAATTAAGGAATTGATGGATGAATCTTGATGAACCTTGGTAAAAGATGATTCTAGATTGAATTATTAATATAAAGATGATTATGTAGAAGGATAATTTTTTGGATAGAGGTTGTCGAGCGAGTTTTTTAGCATCAAGGTTGAGAATTCAAGTGTAGATTGGTATCTAGCATATTAAATTTATCATCAATTAAGATAAGGGTTCTTGAACTTCATCATCAGTTTATATTATTTTTTATATTACAAGATTTTGATCCTTGGACATAAGTATTGACATATATGATTATTTATGTACTATATATTTGATTTCTTATAATGGATATTTGTGATCATCAACATGTTTATTTATATTTTTCATATAATATAATTATATCAAAATATAATTATTTTAGATGAGTTAAATTATGATACTTGTTATAGTAGTAACCGACCGATTCAGCCCTGACACAATGGTGGGTCCAATTGAAGAGATCAGTCCCTGTGACGGCCAGGTCGGCACCTCGGCCAGCCCAGTTCGACTGTGCCTGGAGCCCGGCTCGACCGGGCTGACACCTCGGCCAAGTTGGCAGCTTGGCCAGCCCACCTCGGTCCATGAAGCTCTCTGGCTCCGCCCTACAAGCGCCTACATGGCTCCGTCCACTTCAGCCCGTGTTGGTCCAGTTCGGCATGTTGGGGAGTGATGTGACCTGGCAACGAGGCTAAGTCCCTGTGGAGTCCAGTTCGGCCCTATGTTGGAACTCCCGGCTCGGCACGACCACACCTCACCTGTACCTGGGTCCGCATGCAAGGCACGCGCGACCCCGTCCGCCCGCCAAACAGCTCCGTGGAGCACCCCGGGCCCGCTTCACCCCAGGTCGGCACTGCCCACGGATGAGCCCCTCCGGATCCGCATGCTCTCGCCCGGCACCCAGTCCGGCAAGGGAGGCCTCCGCCCTGCGTCTGCCCGCTCCGGCTCAGCCCGGCGGGACCCCCCTCGGTCCGGCACCCCCGCGCCACTCTGCTCGCTTCCGCCCTCCGGCTCCAGTCCGGCAGCGGATCCAGCTCACCAGATCCGGCACAGCGCATGCTCCTCTCCGGCTGCACCCGAGCCCCGGGTCCCCTGGCTCGTTCGACCTCGCCGGCGTGCCCAGCATGGCACCCCAGACGCCTCCATGCCCAGCGCGGCGCAGTCCCAGCATCTCCGAGCCCGACGCCTCCGAGCTCGGCACCAATGCATATGCCCCTCTCTGGCTCCGACTCCGCCTACGGGAGGCCGGCGTCTTCGAGCTCGACGCGGAACACCTGTCTCCTCCGAGCCCGGGCCGGCACGCCTGGCACCACCAGGTCCCAGCTCCTCAGGCGTTCAGCCGACCTCGGCAGCGCCCCACAAGGCTCCGCCCGGCTTCACCCGCGCGTGACGTCCGGTTTGGCACGTGCCCACATGCCCAGCTCGGAATGCCCATGTGGTGCCTGGTCCGGCACTCCCACGTGGCGCCCCGTTCCGTCCATGCCTGCTCCGCGCCCTAGCATGCCCGTGGTCCAGCTCCGCTCTCCCGCGGTCTGGTTTCGACCAGGAGCATCGTGTGGGTCCGCAGCACGTGGCTTCTCATCCGCATGCATGGAACCTTGCACCCTGCTTCGATCAGCATGCATGGAGACCCTCACGGGCCCTTCCTCGGTCCGCGTACCTGCATGGCAACCTGGAGCAGCATCTCAGCCCAGCTCGCTCATCGGGTGCACCGCGCAGTTCGGTCTCATTCATGTGGGCCCGGTGCATTTCCCGAGGGCCCTATGGCACGCCGCTTGACACGTCGTCTGCAAGGAAGGTTTGCATTTAAGTTTTCTAAGCTACTGTTTACGCTGACTAGTGAATGGTGCCATGCCCAAGGTACTGTACCCCTACAACAACTTCCTGAACCACCCAGAAGAAGAAGGTTCACCAACCCATCATGGCCTCAGAGGCTGTCCCAGCGTGATAAGTCTACATCGAGACCAGCACACCTCCCAAGGAGCCATTCGTCCACACAAAAATGGGCATAGAGGTTTTCCCTGTTTTGCAGGTCCACCCGATAGAGGGACGATACGGTAAAGATCTCGCATCGGAGAGGCCCACAGGAAGACCACAACACAGCATCAAGCCCCTTCATCACTACAACTACGACTATGTTCCCCTTAATCGTCTCCGACCGACGATCCCAGTGATGCTGGCAGGGAGTCCTCTCACCCGGGCCACGTAAGAAGCTGCAGGCCACAGCGATCTAGGCGGCAACAACACTAATTATTAGAAATCTTGAAATAAATATAATTTAATAATATATTGAGATTCAATAAATTGGTAATCAAGAAAAGAATGTTTGAACTAGCCATATTAAAAAGATAATAGCTGAGCTACAGGCAGATAATACGTAGAATCGCTGAGCCATGGACAGTTAATAAATGAAATCGCTGAGCTAGGGATGGATAATACATGAAATTGTCGAACCATAGGTAGATAATATATGATATCACCAAGCCATGGGCAGTTAATACATGAAATCATCAAGTTATGGATGGATAATACGTAGAATAGCCTAGTTATGGATGGTTAATACATGGTATATATATTCATAATGGCCTAGCTATGGACAAATACATGATCGATACTTGAGTTTACCGGTCATGGACTGAAGTGTAATCGTGATTAGTCTAAAATTTTAAAAATAATGATTGATTGATTGGATCATGTTAATGAAATGTGGATAAAAAATAAAATCATAATTAAGTAAAAAAGGAAATTTTACTAATGATATATATAGTATCTCACTTTTGAATAAGATAGATATTTGGTATTAATTAATGCATATATTTTGATTTTGAGTTATCTTGATCTCTTGACATGAGATTTTGATATTTATATTTTGTTTGATATTATTTATTATTATTTTTTAATTATATTATATTATACTGGTATGAGTGTCTAGGAATTTTTACTGGGTTATAAAGTTCATATCGCTACTTTTCTTCTTTCTTAAAGTTGTAATATGTCTATGCTTGGCTATGGTTTGGATTTGTTGCCGCCCGGATCGTCGTGGCCCGTAGCTGCTGGTGGTGCCGGATGTTCCTCCTTCGCCCACGGGAAATGCCTCTGGTGCCTCGGGACCTGCAAGAAAGCCAATGCCAGTGACTCAGGCCGGGAATTCCGGTGGGGGCACTCCGACGATCAAGTCAGTGACGATCCAGGGAAACAGATCCTCCTGGTCGAGCCCCTCTCGATGAGCTCCATGCTAGGAGGAGTGAATATAGTATATGAGAGTACGAGTGAGCTGGGAGATGTGCTGGCCGAGGTGGTCTTGCCCTCCTGTCTGGCCTCTCCCCTTTCTCCTCTTTCTCTTTGTGGTGGTTGTGTTGTTCTTGCTTGGAATTTGAAAAATGAGTGTTACCTCTCCTTTGCTTATACTGGCTGGGTCCTTTTTTCGTGGCTTGCCTTGGGGTCCTCCCATGTTGTTAGATGGGTATGACTTGATATCGTGCCGTGAACGGTATGCCTTCTTTATTGGGTATCTGGGGAAACTTCCACAAGCCTCTGACATTCCTTTGATTTGCCCTTCCTGGAAGCCTGGCAGGGCTTCGACTATCACGCTGCTGCTCTCGGGAATCGCGCTCCTTGGTGGGGTCTTTTTCCCGGTCGTAGGGGGCATAGTGCCTTGATGTGAGCTTCCCTCCCTCCTAGGATAAATGGCAGCTGTGGGCATTAATGATGGCATGGTGGGTGCTGTCGTGCGGTCCTCGGGGGGCCCGCCATCGTCTTCGGAGGTGAGGTGCTGCTTCCTTGGCGGTTGACGTCTTGATTTGCGTTGGCGGCCGAGCTGGAAAGATGGGGCCCACTCGCAGGGGACCCACCTTGCAACGGCTCTGCTATGCGGAGAGGGGCCGAGCTCGGGACCAGGCCAGAGGGGCCCAGCCTTGACCGAGCTTGGGCTGGCTGAAGTGGATGAGGCGCGCCCAGGCCAAGATACCCGGCCTCGAGGGGGCTCCTCGTGGCAGAGAAGACTTGAGCTCGACTCCGGACCGCGGGACCCGAGCTCGGGCTCGAAAGGTCTGCCTCCTGTGGCATTTGAGCTCGGCTCCGACCTAGGCGTCCCGACCTGACGGGTACCAACTTGGCGGAGGACGGAGCCCAGCTTCGACGGGTGGCCCTGTTGGCATCGGGGAGCTCAGCCCGGCAAAGGGGCCTATGAGTGGGATCTCGCATGGCATCCAATGAGGAGTCCACGTCAGGCTCCTTTCCTTACATCAGCGATCCGGTCACATCACTTGCCCCCACCCCTGAGGCTCGTTATCGCATGGCGCCCGGGGCGAAGGGAGTAGTTGAGATGCTGACGTGGGAGGGTAGAAAATCTGGTGCAATAATAGCCGATATCGACGGCGTCTCGTCCGGCGGGCCCTTGAGCCTGTGCGAGGGTGCTGCGTGGCAACGTCTTGGGAGCAGTTATGGCAGGCACGGAAGCTGAAGCGGCCGCGGTCGGATGGGGGCGCTGGCCCCGTTGATCGGCGACACGTGGAGTGACTTTTGGAGAAGCCATAACGGTACGGTTGGACGCAGGTTGTCTCGGAGAGATGGGTAAGTCCTTTCGAAACATACCTTTTTTCAAACTCTTCGCGCCCGAAGTCGTACAGGAGCCTTCCTCTTCTTCTTCTCCGGTCGTCGGCATCTTCTATGAGCATTGGCAGGTTAGCTCTTCCTTCTCACCCATTAGAAGTCACCGTAGGCCTTCCTCCATTCACCTCCTCCCTTTCGTCATCTAGGGGTTGCCCTGTTCTCTCCCTTTCTCTTCCATGGACCGCTTCGGGCCCAACTTCCGTCCCTCTTACCAGGCTGAGGCCGGACCTTCCTGGCCGAAGACTCCTTCCTCTTTCGACGAGGAGATGGAGGCGACGAGGTACGAGTTCGGTAGAAGGCCTTTCCATGGCCCGATGTCTATTATGGAACCCGGGACTTCTCCTCCTCCTCGTTTGGCTCCTCTTCTTGCTCCTGCTCCTGCTTCCACTTCTGTTTCTGTTTCTGTTCCTCTTCCTGAGCCTGAGCCTTCACGGTCGATAGATCTAGGAGGGATCACTTCAATGATTACCGCTGTGGACCTTGCATCTATCCGGGAGGCTTACGGCGTTCCCGAGTCCATCCAGCTCTCCGTTCCTCATCCCAGAGAGTGAGTCACTTCCAGTGGTCCTCGACGGATTGCCTTCTACGAGGAGACCTTCGCTGGGGGTCTCCGCCTCCCTGTGCACCCTTTTTTCCTTTCTTTCTTGGTCGGCTACTGGCTTGTCCCAGCCCAGTTGGTCCCCAATGCCATCAAAACGATATTTTGTTTCATCGTTCTGTGCCACTTCCACGGGATTGTTGCCCATTTTTCCTTGTTCAGGGCCTTCTTCACCCTGAAACGCCACCCTACTGAGGACGGGTGGTGGTCCCTTTCTTCCCGCCCTCGGGGCATCAAATTTATGCTCCCCTCTTCCATCAAAAGATAGAAGAGCAGGTTCTTTTTCACCTCGGTAGAGGGGATCGACTGGGTTTGGAGCGACCCAGATCGATCTCCGAACAGGAACTCCTCAGTCGAAGCTGCCAACCTCGATACGTATGACCTGCTTAGATCGGCCGAGATCCCATCACTGGAGGTCTTGCTGTCGGAGCAGAATCTTCACGAGGCCGGGGTCAGCTCGGCGCGGGAGCCGGGTGAGTTTGACCTGACCACCCCCCTCATCGTTTCTTATTTATTTTTCCTTCTCCATTATTTTTTTTTGCTGCTGCTGTTGGGCTGATCTCGTTCCCTCCAGTACAGAAATGAAGTTTTTGATGAATGAGCTGATCTCGTTTTCTAAGGAACGAGAGCAGGCTCCTGAGGCGGGTGAGCCCGCTCCGAAGAGGGCCCGAGCCAAAGATGGGACAAGGCCGGTGCAGGTCGGGGCGGATGCACCAATTCAGGAACGACGGTGGAAAAGGGCGGTTGAGCTCGTTCCCGTACCTGCCGGGCAGCGTGAGCTGGTGGCGGCACCCGAGCCCGAGGTGGCGGCCCGCGCGAGATTGGCTGCCGCTGCTGCCAGGTCGGCACCCCCCACCTCGGAGGTCATCGATGTCAAAGAGGAGGAGGGCCTGGAAGAGATCAGGCCAGCGCCCCAAGTGCGGTCCGATGCTGCGTCGGTCTCGCAGTTAGCACCGAGGGCGTCGTACGCCGACGAAGGAGCTAAGCCAGCGAGGATCAGAGATGTCGATTATCGAAGGGTCCCCTTTAAATTGGGGCCGAACATCTCTCTGGTCAAGGATCCCAACCTCGCTGAGCGGATGATGGACTTCTCCATCCAGTCCTGCGATAAGCGAGATGGAAGCGGGAGGCTTCTGGGCAACGTCATCAGCACGACGTTCGTGAACCTCTATGCTGTAAGTCCTTCGCTCGTCGTTGCTTTTCCAAATCACTTCTTTTTCTTCTTACCTGATAGCTGACATCCCTTTCTCGATGCAGCAAGGCAGTGAGCTCCTCCTCATTCGGGACTTCTACCGAAATTGGGCCAGAGGGGAGAAGGAGCAACTGACTGAGCTCGAATCTCTGCGGGCTGAGGCGAGAGAGAAGAGCCAAGATGCCCAGGATGCCCTCCTCAGAAATAAGAGCCTCACGGGCGAGGTCGACGACCTCGTCCGGGCGAAGAAGGAGCTCGAAAGCGAGCTCGAATCGAAGAGGACTCAGCTGAAGGAGCTCCGAGTCGAGTCCGAGAGGAAGGTGGTGACCGCAGAGAAGAGGGCCGCTGAGGCCGAGGGGAGGGCTGCTGAGGCCAAGAAGAAGGCTGCTTCCGCCAGCCATAACACCGAGGTCGCCAAAAAGGGAATGGCGATTGCGATCCATTAGGCCGAGCATGCCGAGGACCTGGTGGCCACCGAAAAGAGCAAGGTGGAGGGAGCCAGAAGGGACGCCGCTGGCGTAGTGGCCGCCTTCAAAGCTTCTCCTGAGTACCTCAAGGACTTCAAGGAGGTGGCGACAGACTCCTTTGCCAAGGGGTTCGCTTATTGCTGCCAGTAGCTGCAGGGTATTCTATCTGAGGAGCGATTGGCCGTGCTCCGGACTTCGGGGAAGAAGGCTTCCTCTGCAACGACGATGGTGGCGGTAGGGCAGGGGGCTGCTCCAGTCGAGGTTAGCACCCCAGCAACTTCGACGGCACCCGGCCCCAAGGAGCCGACATCGACGGCGGTGAGGGCAACACCTACGCCGCATCCGGAGGTTGCTGATCCGATCTTAGCGGCTCCAGCAGCTGAACCTACTCCTCCAGCGGAGGTCGCCCAGGAGCATGCCCTAGCGACGGAGATGGAGGAGGGAGAGGTCCCAACTGTGCAACGCCCGGAGAAGGAGTCGGTTACTTATGATAGGATTTATCTTTTTTCTTCTTACACTTGTACCTTTCTTTTGTCTTTCTTCTTTGACCGGGTCACCCGGCCTGTCAGGGCTCGGAAGATAGTGCAGGGCTCGAAAGATAGTGCAATCAACTTTCTCAATAATGAAACTCACTTTTGCAATCATGGTGTCTCCATCATCTGTAATATGGAATGTCCCTTCTCTCCCTTCTCCTCCCTTTCTTTGCTTCTTCTTCTTTTTTGGTGCAGGGAGGTCCGAGAGAGGAGCCGAGGACTCTGACTGGCACGGACCCGGCGTTGAGCTTGAGGTCATGCCGGTGATGGATGTTAACCTTGGACTCAGCTACTTAGGGGCATGGTTCAGTGGTCGCCATCTTGGAACGAGGCTCGGAGACGTCGAAGGCTGAGATCCTTGGTGTTGGAAGTCTGAGTCTTGAACCTTAGTGTCTCGGAGCCAGTTTCAGGGACGTTGATGCTTGGGGATTACGGCGTTAGAAATCTGAGTTCTAGGCCTTGGCATCTTGGAGGTGGGCTCGGAGGCACTAAGTGCCTAGGGGCTTCCCAGGTCCTTTGCCTGGGAGCTAGGTTCACCGGTGCCGAAGGGTCATCCGATCTTTGGTGCCGGGAAGCTAGGCTCGCCGGTGCCTGGGGGCTTCCCAGGTCTTTGTACCAGAGGACCCTTTTCTGGGCTTTGTTGCCGGGGAGCTAGGCTCACCGGTGACTGGGGGCTTCCCAGGTCTTCGTGCCAGAGGACTCTTCTCTGGACTTTGTTGCCGGGGAGCTAGGCTCACCGGTGCCTGGGGGCTTCCCAGGTCTTCGTGCCATAGGACTCTTCTCTGTGTTTTGTTGCCGGGGAGCTAAGCTCGCCGGTGCCTGGGGGCTTCCCAGGTCTTTGGTGCCGGAGGGTCATCCGGTCTTTGATTGGCAACGATGCTGCCCAACCCAGGGGACCTGAGCTCGAAGGGGCGCCTCGCGGTGGAGGAGGCTAGGCTCGATTCCTAGCCACATGTCCCGATCTCGAGGGGTCCGGGTGGTAGTTCGTGCTCGGCTCTGGCCTAGGCATCCCGGGCTTACGGGAGCTGACCTGGCAGAGGACAGGGCCCGGCTTCGGCTGTCATCGTGAGGCCGAGCCCGGGGGCGTCGTCGGTGACGAGCTGCATGGCTCGGGGGTGCCCTTGGCCGATGATCTGGGCTATGGTCTTGAGCAGGCATCCTGGAGCTGGGCTCGGGGACTTCGATGATTTGAGATGGCGCCTTGGAGCTGGGCTCAGAAGCACGTTGGTCGAGGAGATTCCCTTGGCCGGAGATCTGAGCTCCGGTCTGGGGCTGGCATCCTAGAGCTGGGCTTGGGGACTTCGATGATTTGAGATGGTGCCTTGGAGCTGGGCTCGGAAGCACGTTGGTCGAGAAGATTCCCTTGGTCGGAGATCTGAGCTCCGATCTGGGGCTGGCATCCTGGAGCTGGGCTCAGGGACTTCGATGATTTGAGATGGCTCCTTGGAGCTGGGCTCGGAAGCGCGTTGGTCGAGGATATTCCCTTGGCCGGAGATCTGAGCTCCGGTCTGGGGCTAGCATCCTGGAGCTGGGCTCGAGGATGTTGATAATTTGAGAAGGCAGCTTGGAGCTGGGCTCAAAGACGTTGGGTGCCTGGGGGCTTCCCAGGTCCTTTGCCGGGGAGCTGGGCTCGCAGGTGCCAGAGGGTCATCCGGTCTTTGATGACAAGGAGCTAGGCTCGTCGGTGCCTGGGGGCTTCCCAGGTCTTTGGTGCCGGAGGGTCATCCGGTCTTTGCTACCGAGGGGCTGGGCTCGCCGGTGCTTGGGGGCTTCCCAGGTCTTTGGTGCCGGAGGGTCATCCGGTCTTTGCCACCGAGAAGCTGGGCTCGCCGGTGCCTGGGGGCTTCCCAGGTCTTTGGTGCCGGAGGGTCATCCGGTCTTTGCCATCGAGAAGCTGGGCTCGCCGGTGTCTAGGGGCTTCCCAGGTCTCTGGTGCCGGAGGGTCATCCGGTCTTTGTGCCGGGGAGCTAGGCTCGTAGCTATAGTTTCCTGCAAGACAGATAGATCATGTTACGGAAAGAAATCTTTATTTCTCATGGAGTGTATACCTACATTACTGATAGTATCTCCTCAAATTACAAGCATTCCAGGTCCGGGGGAACCTGGCGCCATCCAAGTCTTCTAAGTAGTAGGCCCCCTGTGACAGGGCCTCGGCCACCTTGTAAGGACCCTCCCAATTTGGTGAGAGTTTGCCGCACTCCGGGGCTGGGATGCTTCTGCTCGGCATAGTATCAGGTTGCCAGGTTGGAAAGCCTTCTGCTTTACCCGTGCATTGTAGTATCGGGCGACCCGTTGCTGGTATGTTGCCATTCGGAGCCAAGCTTTGTCCCTTGTCTCTTCAAGGAGGTCTAGGTTGAGGAGCAGGTGTGCCGAGTTCTGAGCCATGTTGTACCGCTGCACCTGGAGTGTGGGCACACCGAGCTCAACTGGAATTACTACCTCCGACCCGAAGACCGGGTTGAAAGGTGTTTCGCTCATCGCCGTTCTGGGCGTTGTGTGGTAGGCCTACAGGACGCTCAGAAGTTCTTCCGCCCATCTGCCCTTCGCTTGGTCCAACCTGGTGCGGAGTCCTTGAAGAATGGTTCGGTTAGTGATCTCGGCTTTCCCATTCATCTGGGGATGGGCGACCGAGATGAACCGATGCTGGATCCCGTGCTCAGCATAGAACCCCTCGAACTCCCGATTGTTGAACTGTCGCCCATTGTCGGTGATGATGCAGTTGGGGAGTCCGAAATGGCAAATGACAGACTTCCAGAAGAATTGTCAGACATTGGCCTTTGTGATCCGAGCTAGCGGCTCTGCTTCGACCCATTTGGTGAAGTAGTCGATCGCCACCAGCAAGAACTTCCGCTGCCCAGGTGTGGTGGGGAACGGCCCCAGAATGTCCATCCCCCATTGCACGAAGGGTCAGGGAGATGACAGCTGGAAGATCGGCGTAGCCGGCAAGCGCTGAATGTGGGAGTGGCGTTGGCACTTGTCACACTTCTTGACGAAGTCGGCGGCGTCCTCCCTTATTGTTTTCCAGAAGTATCCCTGGTGAAGGGCCTTGTACGCCAGAGTCCTCCCTCCTACATGATTCCCACAGAGGCCTTCGTGTATCCCCTGGAGCACGAAGGCTGCCTCTATGGGCCTGAGACACTTCAGGAGTGGGTAGGAATAGGATCGGTGGTAAAGCTGGCCGTCCATCAAGACAAAGCGAGTGACCTTCCTTCTGATGAGGCCAGCTTCCTTGCGGTCTTCCGGCAGTAGGCCGTCTTGGATGTACTTGACATACTTGTCCATCCAGCTCGGCTCGGGGGCTACTTGCTGCACCTCTTCGGGGCTTTCGTAGCTCAGGCTCTCGAGATATTCGATGTAGGCGCGCCCTAAGAATGAGTCCGATAGGATCGCGAGCCTTGACAGTGCGTCCGCACGAGCATTCTCTCCATGGAGAATGTGGGAAACACGGAAGTAGCGAAAAACTGCTGCGCTCGATCGGACCCTCTCTAGGTACTTCATCATCTGGGGATCTCGGGCCTCGTACTCTCCGGAGACTTGTCCAGCAACCAGCTGGGAGTCGGTGAAGACCTTGAGGTTCTGTACGCCCAGCTCGCGGGACACCTTCAGGCCCGCGAGGAGCGCCTCGTGCTCCGCTTGATTGTTTATGGCGGGGAACTTGAAGCGAAGTGCACACTCTGCCACCACTCCATCGAAATTGATGAGGATGAGGCCTGCTCCGCTCCTGCAAGAATTGGAGGCGCCGTCCACGTGGAGAATCCAGGGGTCCTCCAGTGGGCCAGGCTCGGCTTGGCTCTCGGGGACCATCCACTCTGGTCCCTCGGGAAATCCTGTACATTCCACCACGAAGTCGACTAGGACTTGGGCCTTCTGCGATGCCCTCGGCCGATATGCGATGTCGTACTCGCTCAGCGTCAGGGACCATTAGGCTAACCTTCCAGAAGTCTCGGGAAGGCTTAGCATGGTCCTCAGCGGCTGATCAGTCACAACCACAATGGGATGCGCTTGGAAATAGGGCCTGAGTTGCTTAGTAGACATTATTAGTACAAAAATGAGTATTTTAGAGTGGGTATACCTGATCTCCGCATCATGGAGTATTTTGCTGGTGTAGTACACCGGCTTTTACATTCCGTCCTGGTCTGTATAGACGAGGACCGAGCTGACGGCCCCTGGGGTGACTGCCAGGTAGAGCATGAGCTCTTCTCCATCTTCGGGTCTGGACAACAGAGGTGGGGAGGCCAGGAACTCCTTCAGCTCTTCGAAAGCCGTCTGGCACTCTTCAGTCCAAGTGAAGTCATGCATCTTGTGCAGCGCCTTGAAGAAGGGGAGACAACGATCAGCCGACCTCGAGATGAACCGGCTCAGGGCAGCGATCCTTCCTGTCAAGCGCTGAACCTGCTTCTTGGACGTTGGGTGCTCCATGTCCAGGATTGCTTGGACCTTCTCTGGATTTGCCTCAATGCCTCTCTAGGTGACCATGAAGCCGAGGAATTTTCCGGCCGTCACCCCGAAGGTGCACTTCGCCGGGTTGAGCTTCATCTGGTGCTTCCGGAGGTTGTGGAAGGCTTCAGCGAGGTCGGCAATGTGGTCCGAGCTCGGTTTGCTCATGACAAGCATGTCGTCCACGTATGCTTGTACATTCCGGCCAATCTGGTCCTTGAAAACCTTGTTGACTAGACGTTGGTACGTGGCCCCAGCATTCTTCAGGCCAAAGGGCATCATTCTGTAACAATACGTCCCCCTGTCAGTGATGAAGGTGATGTGCTCCTCATCCTCCGGGTGCATCCAGATCTGATTGTACCCGGAGAATGCATCCATGAAGGAGAGTAGCCTGTGCCCCGAAGTGGCATCCACCAACTGGTCTATTCTTGATAAAGGGAAGCTATCCTTCGGACACGCCTTGTTGAGGTCGGTGTAGTCTACACAGATCCTCCACTTGCCATTATTCTTCTTCACCATCACCACATTCGCCAGCCAGCTCAGATACTGCACTTCTCGGACGAAGCCAGCGGCAAGGAGTTTCTCAACTTTCTCGTTGATGGCCGCTTGCCTTCGTGGGGCAAAGCTTCTCTTCTTTTGTCGAATTGGCCTGCACTTTGGATCAACATTAAGTTTGTGGGTGATGACTTCAGGGGAAATACCTGGCATGTCAGCCGCCGTCCAGGCGAACACATCTGCGTTTGCCAGCAGGAACTCCAATAGTGGAGCCCTCTCCTCCTCGGGTAGCTGGGCTCCGATCTGCACGGTTTTCGCCTGGTCAGCTCCGAGCTGATAGGAAAGCAGGCGCTCGGCCGAGCCTTCCCTAGGATCCTGGGCCCTCTGGTTGAGCTCGTCTGCTCCGGAGTCCTCCTCGAGCACTTGGGCCCCGGGGAGTGTCTGGAAGCAGTGCTGCACTGGCTAGGGCATACCCCTCATCTCCCCCACATTGCAGGGAGTTGGGAACTGGACAAGCAACCTCTTGGTAGAGATAACAGCGTCGAGGAGCTTGAGCCCAGGTCGGCCCAAGATCATGTTGTAAGGCGAAGGAAGCCTGACAACCGTAAACGTCATCATGACGGTACTCTGCCGAGGTGGGGTCCCGGCAGTGACTGGGAGAGTAATTTCTCCCTCCACCCTTGCGGAATCTTCCATGAAACCAATAAGGGGAGTATATACTGGCTTGAGCTGAGTAGGGGAGAGAGATATCTGGGAGAAAGCATCGTAGAAAAGTACAACCATGGAGCTTCCACTATCTACCATGATGCGCCTTACAGGATGCTTTGCGATCGTCATCTCGACGACCACAGCATCATTATTTACATTTTTCTTCCTATTATCCCCTTCCCTCATAAAGAAGAGTACATTCTCAGAGTTCCCTGCCTCCCGAGTCCTCTTGGATGCGCGCTCAGCTCCCCAGGAGATCATGCCCACCAGCTTCTCTGTGGGGCGATTGTCGATAGCTGGAGCTGGCAGGAGAGCAACGAGCGCCTGGGACTCTGGTTGAGGTCTGCCCCCTATATATTTTTTGAGGTAGCCCCTCTTAATGAGCTCTTCAATTTTCTACTTGAGGTTGCGGCACTCCTCGGTGTCGTGCCCGTGATCACGGTGGAAGCGGCAGTACTTCATTATCACGGGTGAAGGACGGCTTCAGCGGTCGAGGATGCCTCAAATTAGTCTCGCCCTCGATCTCCATGAGGATCTTCGTTCTCGGGACAAGAAGGGGAGTGAAATTCCCCTGAGGGATGGGAGCATTCCTTGGCCTTCGTGCTGGTTGGGAGCTCTGAGCTGGTGGTCTCGGTCTCCATGCTTCAGGCTTCTCGATGGGTGCCGACCCCTTTAGCGGCTTCCCGTCGAGCTCCCGCCTCATACGATCCGCCTCCTCGGCGCGAATATACTTCTGAGCCCAGGAGAGTAGCTCAGCGCAAGTCTTCGGGGACTTTTTGTCGAGCAAATAGGTCAGGCAGGAAGTCCTGAGCCCTCGCTTTAGAGCCAGCATCGCCACCGGCTCCTCCAGGCTATAGATCTCTAAGGCAGCAGCTTTGAAGCGAGCCACGTAGTCTTGCAGCGGCTCACGGTCTTGCTGCCTGATGGAGAAGAGGCTGTCTGCCTCACGTGGCATCTTCCGACAGGCATCAAAATGGGCCACGAACTTTTGCCCTAGCTGGGCAAAAGAGCTGATGCTTTTCGGCTCGAGGCGGGTGAACCATACTCGAGCGGCCTTCTGAAGGGTAGCGAGGAAGGCGATGCATAGAAGGGCGTCAGTGGCCCCCTGGACCCTCATGAGGACCCGTTAGCTTTCCAGGTGGTCCAGGGGGTCGGTGGTCCCATCGTAGGGATCCACCTGTGGCATGCGAAACCGGCGGTGAATTGGCTCCGTTTGGATCTCCTGGGAGAAAGGAGGGCGGGCGTCATAGCCCGCTGGATGACTAGTGGAGCCAGGAAAGTTGGCGAACCAGCGGGCAAACTCCTCCAACTTGCGGTCGTGCTCCTCCATGCGCTTCTCCGCCATGCGCCTGATGGCTTCGTCTGTAGACCTCTCCACTGAAGGAGACAGAGAAGGTGATGCGGACACGCGGCACCCATGGCGGGGACCCTTGCCCTTCCGACCTCGGGGGGGTTTGGGTGCCCCCCGGTCAGGGTGCGGTGAGCAGCTTTCTTCTTCAGTGGAGCTGACTCGTCGTCACTTCCCATGGGCTTGATGGGTATCCCGAGGGTTTGTAACCGCCCGCGGCTGCGAGGGCCTCCCGTGGAAGGATCGCAGGCTGTCGCGGGGTGCCGCGGGGATCTCTAGTTATTGGTGGGTAGCCAGGGACCTGTACTTGTGCTGGTGCTGGAGCTAACGCACCGCCACAGTGAGAGTGTACATCTGCTGGGCGAGTGCGGTCAGTTGGGTCTCCAGTGGGGGTGGCTGAACCGGGGCAGGCACTTCCATCTCCGGTTCGTGCGGGTTCCCGTGAGAAGGGGATGCCTCTGCACGACTGGGAGAAGCTCCTCTCGTCCGGGTGGTCACCATCCTCCCAATGGACCGGCTAAGCAGGATTTGAACTGGATAAAGTGTCGTTCTCGCCCCTTCCTGGCGCGCCAATCTGTTGCCGCCCGGATCGTCGTGGCCCGTAGCTGCTGGTGGTGCCGGGTGTTCCTCGTTCGCCCATGGGAGATGCCTCCGGTGCCTCGGGACCTGCAAGAAAGCTAACGTCAGTGACCCGGGCCGGGGATTCCGGCGGGGGCACTCCAACGATCAAGTCAGCGACGATCCAGGGGAACAGATCCTCCTGGTCGAGCCCCCCTCGATGAGCTCCACGCTAGGAGTGAATATAGTGTATGAGAGTGCAAGTGAGCTGGGAGATGTGGTGGCCGAGGTGGTCTTGCCCTCTTGTCTGGCCTCTCCCCTTTCTCCTCTTTCTTTTTGTGGTGGTTGTGTTGTTCTTGCTTGGAATTTGAAAATTGAGTGTTACCTCTCCTTTGCTTATACTGGCTGAGTCCTTTTTTCGTGGCTTGCCTCGGGGTCCTCCCATGTTGTTTGATGGGTATGACGTGATATCGTGCCGTGAACGGTACACCTTCTTTATTGGATATCTGGGGAAGCTTCCACAAGCCTCTGACATTCCTTCGATTTGCCCTTCCTGGAAGCCTGGCAGTGCCTCGACTATCGTGCTGCTGCTCTCGGGAATCGCGCTCCTTGGTCGGGTCTTTTCCGCGATCGTAGGGGGCATAGTGCCTTGATGTGAGCTTCCCTCCCCCCTGGGGTAAATGGCGGCTGTGGGCATTAATGGTGACGTGGCGGGTGCTGTCGTGCGGTCCTCGGGGGGCCCGCCATCGTCTTCGGAGGGAAGGTGCTGCTTCCTTGGCAGTTGACGTATTGATTTTCGTTGGGGGCCGAGCTGGAAAGATGGGGCCCACTAGTAGGGGACCCATCTTGCAACGGCTCGGCTATGCGGAGAGGGGCCGAGCTCGGGACCAGGCCAGAGGGGCCCAGCCTTGACCAAGCTCGGGCTGGCTGAAGTGGATGAGGCGTGCCCAGACCAGGGGACCCGGCCTCGAGGGGGCTCCTTGTGGCGGAGGAGGCTTGAGCTCGACTTCGGACCGTAGGACCCGAGCTCGGGCTCGAAAGTCTGCCTCCGGTGGCGTTTGAGCTCGGCTCCGACCTAGGCATCCCGACCTGGCGGGTACCGACCTGGCGGAGGACGGAGCCCGGCTTCGACGGGCTGCCCCGTTGGCATCGGGGAGCTCAGCCCGGCGAAGGGGCCTATGAGTGGGATCCCGCGTGGCGTCCAATGAGGAGTCCACGTCAGGCTCCTTTCCTTACGTCAACGATCCGGTCATATCAAGATTCACAAGTGAAAAAATGGATAAATAAAGAATCATTGATACGGATCAAACGATTGAAGGATGATTAAAATTATAATATTGCAAGTTATGTTATTTTTTTAATATTAAATATTTTGTTATCAACTATGATCAATAATACTCTTAAAAATTAAAGTTGTAATATTTTTTTTTAAGATCTTACATGATCTATAGAATATATTCTAGAATTCATATAGTCGGTCGCATGGGTAACCTGGGTGTTGAATTCGGGACATAACATATATCAAATAAATGGATTTGAAAATGAAATAGTTATGTAACAATCTTTTGAAAATAACTATGTTTTTAACCGCTAAGGTGGTAGCCCGGTTGGTAGAAACTTAAACTCGCCTCCTACCAGTCACGGGTTCGAGGCATGATCCTTCGGATGACTCGATTAAATCCAGGTATTTCCTGGGCACATGATCGGGATGGCGAGAGAGCGCACTACTCTGGCATCTTAGTGGTGTCAGACTGACGTACTCACCGTTGGTGATGGGAAGAGTATGTGTAAACATGCGGCTCAAATCGAACATAAAGGTTGGGACCCGAAAGCCGAAAGGGGATAGCTATGCCGGGATTAATCCACTTCTCTCCTTTTATTTTATCAAAAAAAATAATAATAATAACTATTTTATTTTTTAAAAAATAAATCTAAATTCTTAGACAATTATTTGGTCGAAAAGAATGAAGTAGCTGGGTTCACAATTTCTTCTCTCTCTTAGGTGTAATTATTACTGCCAATGCACTAGGCCATGAAAGATTTTTTTTTTTTTTTAACTAACAAAGAAGAAAGCGAAAAGAGTGCCAGCTTAATTATTCATGTCAGACAGTTAAGCTTGTTTATGTAGATTGTTATTAATAGAGTGGCCAACCGGTATTACTGGCCAGGGAGGTGAACTGTTACATCTCACTTTACACCCTCTCTTCCAAGCCCCCAACACCTAAAGAAAAACATCAGAAAAAGGTTTAGCAACATTGTAGCCAGCTTTCTAAAAAAAAAAAAAAAAAGGGTTAATAGCCCCTTGGAAGATAAGATTGAGATCCCGATTGTTTCCATGTCACAACTCATTCATCATGTTTAGGATAAGATGATCAAACTTTTGTTGCCCCAAGAGTTCTCTTTATGATGATGAAAAAGCAACTTATTAGGCTTTTGTAACATCAATGAATACTAAATCACATATATAGTTGGAATGCATCATGAGGTCTCCTAGAGGTTAAGATAAAGAAAACCATCCTTCCATGGCATAATATGATTATAGTTGAAGAATACTAACTTAATAATTATAAAATAAAGTATTATTAATTTGAAGCATCCAAGATACCTTCGATGATGAAAACTGGTCAGGTGTAACAATCAAGCAACCATCTTAATTGGACCTGGGACTTTTGCTTGTACCTATTCCAATGTGCACCGGTTATTACCTAATCTACTTTCAAACACCTTTATCCATCCTTTTTCTAGCTGCAAAGAAAGAAGAATTATAACACCAAGAAAGTGGGGGAGGCAACAATCTAGCAATAATGGTAGCAAACCAAAGGGAGGCAGCAGGAAGGTGCCCCACCATGAAGTGATAAGAGGCAGAAGTTCACATCCCTATTTTTCAGCAAATTTGGATATAGATGCAGATAGCAAATGGTTACTAAAATTAGTATACATATTTATTCTAAATGAATTGCATATCCATATATTTTTATCCGAATATGGATATTAGCCTAATATTATTACAATATAAATCAGATTTTAAATAAAAACATAAAATAAAAACTAGATAAATAACATAATTATAAAATATAGAAGCGAATTCCATTACCTACTTATGCAATATATACAGCCATTTTATTTATTTGTTCTTATTTTATGCCGATGCCTTTCATACAACATTCTTCCTCTCTCTGATAATTGATCAGATAGTAAATATAGGCCTAATTGATATAAAAAGAGAAAAGAAAACAGAAGAAAGAAACCTTGCAATTAAAACGAGGACGGAGACGGATGAGAAGAGAGAGAATTCCATCCAAATAAAAAAGAAAAAAACCTCATGGCTGCAAAAGGCAAAGTGAAGAAATAATGATCATTCTTCTGGTAGACATCAAGGACAGAAGCAGAGGGAAGAGGGAACAAAAATAACAGATAAATTGCATATAAAAGAAGTGAGAAGCATCAATTGAACACAGGTATCTGTACAACAAAAGCTGGAATCACCGGGTACTTCAGGAACTCCCAGACGATGATGAGTTTGCTCTTCCTGTCTCTCTTGATGCTGGGTAGCAGAAACAGCATTATAACCCGAGAACCCCAAACTACAAATCCTCATTCTACCTCCACATATCACCTTTCTGGCAGCCAGTGGCCTCTCTGGATAGCAGTCAATGAAGAAAGCTTTTCAATCTTGTTAGCAAGGACAGAATGCCGACGTCCGATCTACAGCAACATGTCAACCAAACCTTATGCTGGAGACCTTCCGGCTATCCAACTCTCTGATGTTCCTCCATTGTTTTCCATGTCAGAAGAATTTGCACTCTCCTTCAGAGGTTCGATCTCCATGCTGCCCATGTAACTCCTCCGGTGTCTCCGATCCTTTTGCGAAAAATAAATCAAGTCTCGATATAGATCCTATCAGAGTATAAGGATAGGGGGTTTCTAACAGGAAATTCAAACCTCGCGGTGTGGGACTTCCTCTGCTTCGAGCATTCGAACAACCTGGCCCATCTTCGGTCTCTTATCAGCATTAGGATCAACACATTTCAGTGAAACTAGAAGAGCTCGTTTAAGAGCCCGTGTCGATGGTTTCACCTCTAGGGTGGGATCCACTACTTCCTCAGCTCTCCTATCTCCTATCATCACTTTAAGCCACTCCACAAGATTGACCTGGCCAGAGAGATGCTACCATTACTACTTAAAACAGCTAAAACACATGTAGATATATCTAGATATAGCTAAACCATAACCGAGCAATCGCTAATATGAGTCATCACTCCATCTTATAAGTCAGGCATCATTTTTCTAGTAGATTTACAGCTGATTGCTGAACATTATAAACAACTGGAGTTTAAAATGTCTATCGTAAACAAAGAAATAGATGTGAAATGGAATGGAAAGAATTCATTCAGAAACCTAGTCAGAAGTTTTTATCTTGAATTAGCAGACCGTACCTCGTTTGCAGGCCGACCGTAATCCACCGGATCCCTGCCTGTCACGGTTTCCAACAGAAGCACTCCAAAACTGTAAACATCGCTCTTCTCATTTAGTAATCCAGTATTTGCATACTCAGGTGCCACATACCTGAAAAGGGCAAAAAAAAAAAAAAGGCATATCCTCAGATAAATTCTCTCGGATTCCATTAACAGAACATGAAAAATAGCACGGCTAAAAAATGTAGGCATACCCAAAAGTTCCCATCACCCTGGTTGTGACATGGCTCTTGCCTGAACCCAAGAGCTTGGCCAATCCAAAATCAGAAACCTTGCCATTGTATTCATCATCAATTAAAATATTGCTTGATTTTATGTCTCGATGCACAACTTTTGGTTCAATTGCTTCATGCAGATATGCAAGTCTGAAAGCCATTTAGTTATTCAATTTAGTAAACTATTAATACGAAAAAGGGGTTGGGTTTTAAGTTCATCATAATGAATAAGAAAACCAGAAAAGGCAAAATGTATGAATTGGATTAGGGTGTCGAAACTTACGCCTTTGCAGTGCCTAAGATAACCTTCATGCGATTCTCCCAAGTAAGAACACCATGTTGACACATGGCTCCATGAAGCCACTGCTCTAAGTTTCCATTGTTCACATACTCATAAACAAGCATCCTAAAGTACATTATTCAATTTGCACAGAGCACCGTGAGGATGATACTAAAAAACAGTTCATAAAAGTACTAGCATTCAACCTTCTACTGATTGTCAACAACTGGAAACAGGCATTAATCACACATCTGAAGATTCAATAAGTAGAAATTGAATGAAATAAATTAATTTAATAGAGCAAAAGGCACAACTAATTTACCAAAAAATTTGAATAAAGGTGGCTGAAATAACTGATTCTATATGAGAATGACCATATAGCTAACCTTTCTAGTAGCAATCTAAGGATTAAACTATAATATCAGAAGGGGTAGGCGAATTCCATTAAGGTTCTCATTTACTGCTTCCCTAGGATACTAAATGCTATAGAGGAATTCACTGTCATTCGAGTAATGCCACTATTATATACATTAAATTACTTCCAAGTTCAATGCTTTCCTAGTATCTTGGGGACTAGCTGTTTGTAATGCCGCATAGCTCATCTTTTTTATTACAAATAACTGCTTAGGGGTGAATATATTTTCAAAAAGATTGGGTTTGAAAAACTGTTATATCAGACAGGTTCCTGATTTGAACTATAATATTGACTCCCTGATGGTGATAAAGTTTTGGTTAATGGCTTCAAACTTTTTCAAGCAACGATTCATTTGATTTTGCTTTTAATGGCTTTCATGCTTCACAATTTGGAATAACATCAGTTCGTTGAACTTTCAGGATGCACTTTCCCTACATTGGAAGGTTTATTTCTGTCCTTTAGGTCTCAGAGCTACAATCCAAACAACAAATTGATGTTCTTGAAATGAAGCTTTTAATTAATTCTTTTTTATCACGTTGTTTTCCTGGTAATGGGACCTTCTTTCAGTAGAAAGGGAGACAATTTGCAAGCTGTCTGAATTTTCACTAACTAGAATTTGGCACCAGCAATGCATGTGCTGTGAAGACAGACGAATGCCGGAGCAGAGCTTCACTTACTGGCTACCTGTCAAGAGTTTTCATTAATACTAGAATAGATATGATTTCTTCCATGTAAATCATCTTAGTGTAACATTGCTGAAGAAGGATGTGGATCTAGTTGACCTTAATTTTTGTCTCTTCTTTAAGTAATAGGCATATTTACTAAAATCTTCTCACCTAGTCTAGAGGATTAGAGGAGCACAGTGTTGAGATCAAGCATACCATACTATGACACTGAAGCATCTATTGCTGAAGTAAGAAACTTAATGGCACTAAGCATAGATGATTTCATCACAACAGTTCTCTTGGCAGATGATTTTGGTCAAATTCATAATATGTACATGATCAATAAAACTGAGTCTCTATGTGCACAAATGGTCAGAGTTCATTGCTGATGGAGTTAAAACCAGTACCATTACCTCACCCCTTCTATGTTGCATTGGAAGTTAGGTTTATTTTATTGTTTCAGCTAATTTTATCCGAAGGATTTGCTGATTGTGGTATCACAGCATTAGGGTCACAGATGCCATTTGTGGACAGAATTTCTACTGATACCACTGAATCATTGGTCAGAGACTTTTCTGAATTTACATTGTTGGAATATGGGGTGATGGTAGCCTTCTTGCTTGGTTCTTTGGCATCTTGTATTATGTGAGAATTCCCAGCAAACTAGGATCTAAAATGCTGCTCTGATGAACTGAAAAAGCAAATCTGAACAAAACAAGACAAATGAATTAAAGTCTTCACCTATGGATTCCTTCTACACAATATCCCAAAAGTCGCACCAGGTTCTTATGTCGAACGTGGCCAATAGCTTCCACTTCCACTCTAAATTCCTTCTCTGCTTGCCCCCTGCAAGACCCATACAGAAATTTTATCATTAAACGATGACTGCCAAAAAAATAACATTACCTCAGTTGTGAAGCTGAATGAATTAGAATTTTGTATACACTAGCTAGAACAATACTTACAGATTGTTGAGAAGCTTCTTGACAGCAACCTGAGTCCCATTTATCATGCGGCCCCTATAAACAACTCCATATCCGCCCTCCCCGATGACATTCTCCTTTGAAAACCGATTTGTTGCATACTCGAGATCCCTTAGAGTAAACCAGTGGCCCCATCCCAGATGAGAGAATTCAGGCAGGCCAACTAAAGGAGATGCCGAAACGAGCCCATATGAAGAATATTGTTTCATTTTGGGTCCCGAGCTGCCTTCATCCCCAGAATATGAACTCCCAGCCCTGTCATTATGGTAAATCGAGCTGCACTGGCTCATGTTATCAGCATCGCTTGATTTGCTCATAGAGTGCATCAATATCTTCCCTGAATCTTTATCAATAAACTTGTCATGTAAGGAATATATGGGTCCTTCCCGTTCATGGAAACTCTGGGCAAGACTGTGACCACCAACTCTGTCTACTGTGATCTCCTTGGAGACATTAGGAATTTGTGAGAGTGGGAACTTATCAAAGGTCCTCCGTGTCTTCCTCTGAGATGCCATCCATATGGATAGGATAAGGAGAATCATCACTATCAATGAGCCTACACCTAGGCCTATCAGGACCCACACTCTCAAGCCAAAAACTGGGGTCTTCTTCAACAATTCGGTACTCAGAGAATCACTGGACGACATTTTCTTTTCTAGAATTGAACAAAAGAATGGCGTGAGACATTCGATTCTAAAAATCCGATTTGCACGTAGCCTCGCAAACTGTTAACATCAAAGGGTCGACAAAAGCTAGATTTTGGTATGAATGTCATGTAATTTAAATAGTCTTCGTTAGTGCCTCAATCAGGAAGCTTATTCTGTGAAAGTAGTAAATCAACGCTTCTTGGAACAAAAATAAAAATAAAATATAATTCCTTTGTAAACCGAAACATATGTTTGCCATGGATTTCTATGCATCCTGAGCTTAAAGATTTCTACTTCGAAAATAACAGAAGCACTGTATTTCTGCGTATTATTTAAAACTTCACAGTGACAATTCTCCAAATATAGGAAACACGCAAAGTTTGCGTGACATCTTTGATGTGCAAAAGGAAGGCACTGATCACCATACATTTCACTGACAACGAAACATTTAATGATATCTCTGGCATTATATGGCATTAATTTCAAAAAATCTAAAATTGATGAGAACGTACTGAACATCCACATGAGAAGAGAGAGAGAGAGAGAGAGAGAGAGAGAGAGAGATGCAAATCTCCCCACGCCATCTCTGTCCCATCTTTCACCATTGCCAGATGATGTAAAAAAAAAAAAAAATGATGCATTTCATAACATCAGGTAAAATAAACCGTGAAAGAAAACATATTATTTGAAACATTAACGTCGCAATAAGAGAAAAGAACAAACTTTGCAAGGAAATATACCTCTTTTGGTGATTTAATCCTTATGATCTTTCCTCCACGAAGCAAAGGGCTTCTTCCCACAGACAGAGCCTCAACGCATGGAGACTCAAATAAAACAACCCCCACAGAACATAGGAACCCAACCAAGGAAACCCAGTTAGAGTGGTTTCAAAGCAGAGAAATGCACTGATGTGGCCATGTAGCTCTCCAACAAAACGAATCGATGGAAAAACCAAAGAAAACAATGGAAGGAAAAACCCAAAGCAAAAGAGAGACAAAGAAAGCACTAGTTCATCACCAAGATGGGCAGAGATTGAAGAAGTCAAAAAAAAATTTAAAAAAAAAAACTTTTCTCTTTCGATCAATGAGAGTTTGGAGGGAGAGAAAGGGATGGTTTGGTGAAATGGTTGGTGACTCCTTTCCCCCTTAAGCTAATGGATGAGGGAAAGAAACCATGAAACCAGGGAAAGCAGTAAAGGAAAAGCAACAGAGTTAGAGGGATAATGGGAGTGAAAGGAATGAGGTCAACCCAGGAGACAAAACTCCAAATCTAGCTTGCTGGCCGGCACATGTCCATTTACTATTGCACCCTTCTGCTCCTCGCCTAAATCTTCCAGATGTTGCACCGCCTCAATTTTGTTGAAATGACCATCCTACCCTTGCAACGGCCATTTCAGCAAGCAAAATTTATGAAGGTGATGGTGGCAATGCATGAAATTACATCATGGGGCATTGGAGAGTCAAAATAATAATAATTATTATTGAAAAACCACAGCCACCTTTGTCTAATTGCTAAAATACATTGTATTATCTGCAAATCCATGTTATTATTTAATCAAAATATTTAAAGTTAATACTTCAAATGCATTAATATATCGTATGATATATGTGCTAGGTGTTACCGGTATAGCCATAATCACCGTTGCTGCTGCCGAATCTCCCAGACCGAATTTTCTCAACCGGGTTGGAGCATTCCTCTTCCGATTCCTGTAAAAAAGTTCCACTGACTGATGGTGTTCTAGTGAAGGACATTCCGATGGCTAAGTCAATGGAAGGCTCAGGACAACAGAATGGAGAAAACTACAAGAGATGAGTACTTGGAGAAGGAAAAGTTTTCTTACCGCTCAGAGTCTCCCATTTACCTTATATAGGCGCGAAATGTTACCAGAATCTGTTAGGAAATAGGTTGAAAATATCCGATCTGCCCCTAGAAGAATTAGTGTAGTGACCAGATGGTACTAGGACGTGGCCATGTCATGGAATCTGTTGTAACAGAATTCTGGTACTAGCTGAAGAAGCTTCTGGAGCATTCTGTTTAGTATGGACCTGGCTAAAATGGGTCAGTCGGACCTTCGCTGAAGCGGGTCGTTCGGACCTCTGCTGAAGCGGGTCGGTCGGACCTCCAACGAAATGAGTCAGTCAGACTATCAATGAAATGGATCGGTCGGACCTCTGCTGAAGCAGGTCGTTCGGACCTCTGCTGAAGCGGGTCAGTCGAACCTCCAGCAAAATGGGTCAGTTGGTCCTCTGCTGGAGTGGATCGGTCGAACCTTCGTTGAAAAGGGTCGTTCGGATCTCTGCTAAAACGGGTCAGTCGGATCTCCAACGAAATGGATCGATCGGATCTCTGGTGGAGTGGGTCGATCGACCTTAAGCTGGTCGGTCGGATCTTTGATCCGGTTCAAAGAAAAGCTGGTTGAGTATAACAACCATAATGTAACTAATCTGAAATAAATCACGGCACCCATGGTTGGCTAGTGCTAGCGAAGGTAATCGTGCCATGAAATCAAATTTGCTTATATCAACGATCTATCCGGGCACGTATAACATATCGTATGGTTAGGAGGGCATCATGATTCCACCTCATGACCCAAGTCATTCTTAGAACCAAAATCCGCCATAAAAGAGAATCGATAATATTTCATCCAAATTAAGTCATATGAATCATGTTCTACAAAGAAGGCTCGTAGAACAATAATCATATACTACATATATAAGTTTTATCAAAACCACGGTGGTTTGCTCCATCTTAAAATAATACACGATGTTTAGTTTTATTCTAGTGGCATGATTCTTGTTTTAGGGAAGTCGCATGTTTAGTTACAACCGTGCCTCTCTGTATTAAATCAAACATGATTTATTTTATTTCATACTTTGATTCATACTCTTGTAAATATACAAACCAAATGAATTGCAGTCTTATGCAGATCAAAGAGAGTCAACGCGCTTTTTCTTTTAATTAAAACATAATATATCTGTCTGAAGATTAGATATTTAAGTAGAACACAGCTTGGTTAATTGGAAGTGCGCGCGATCGCCGTGGAACATTCACCGGGTGGGCAACGTTGTCAAATTGTCATTTTATAAATTTACTCACATCCATGAGAGGAGAAAGAGGGGTGGGGGGGATGTTGGATTGAGAGAGAGAGAGAGATTGGATTCGAAGTACACTTTTTATTTAATTTAACAGTGTACACGCAACCTATCATTTAAAAAAACACCACACACGCAACCTATCTGTTAAATCTTAGCTTAAACATCATACCAAGTTGGCAATGAAGGATTTTTCAGACAAACGGACCCTACCCTACTGTTACACTGCTAAGTGCCGTGGGGAAGCCTACTCTCCGGATTTAATTGTTGCCTTCTCTCTGTCCTTTTAAAAAAAAGCCTCACCTTAGTCAGATGCTCCCAGCTTCCCTTCTCCTCTCACTTCCTTTTTCTCCTTCTACGAAGGATGAATGGTGAAGTGATGCCTTGCAGGAGACGAGGGGAAAGCTCCCACTTTTCCCATCTCCTCCCTTTCCTGCCAATTTCTTTAATCAAAATCTCCTCGCCCCCTAGAATTGTATTATAAGAGAGATGGTTGTTATAATTTTCTAATGAAGCTGCGGTGATGTAATTACTTTTTTAATTGGCCCACAATCTCCATGAAAGGAGAGAGAGAGAGAGGGGGGGGGGGGGGGGGGAGGATTGCGGTCACATGCCTACCACGTCCGTAGCACTTAGAGCCGAAATTCTCGTGACAGCTCGGGCTTTGATCATGGACCAACTTCGAGCCGTACAGAGCCATGGGGGGCTACAAATGGAGAGAAAGGAGAGAGTCCTTGCAAAGGCTCCTGGGATCATCATATAATTTGTGTGAACCACACGGCAAACCACAACCTTTGTGGGCTGACGGGATCGAGTTTTGTTTGCTGGTGGTGGGAAAGCCATGCATTTGAGATCCACCTTTTGGTTTGTCTTCGCCACCTTGGATTCATTGATTACAGCCATGTTCAGGCTGTCACCAAGAGACTTGGCCATCGATCTGATGGTTTCCTGATGGATCTTTTTGATGGGTGGAACCATGATAGCTTTAGAAGATAAATCCGGAAGAGCTTGCAATTAATAGATGCTTAATTAAATAGCATAACTTTTCTTGCATATCCATTGGAGATTGTGTCCGAGCTCTTATTTATCCTGCAAGGCATTCATGCACTTCATATATGGCGAAAGTTAAAAAGAGAAGCTTGCACATCTCCAAAATAGCTGACATGGTGGCTATTTACCAATGGTACACTGCAATGCGGTGTAAAAAGTCACGTCTCAGGAGATCCCATTTCGCCTTGCCATTGCCTGTTCCTCCTCCACATCCATCTGTTCATGCCTCTGTGAGTACCCAGGACCACTTATCCAGATAGTCCACCACCTAGGATGTATCTACTCTCTGATAGATTCCACAGAACGGATGGTAATTATCCCCTCAGGAGTGCTGATATGTGTGCGAGGACACCCATCGATTTGATGGTGGTCCTCGCCTAGATTTATTTTAAGTGGACCTATCCCTATTTAACTCTAGTCATTTGCCAGCAGGACCAAGAGGGGCATCGCTTCCGTGACCAATGGCTTCCGGCCTGCGCCTCCGATCTCGCCGTTTTTTCGGGGATCACGACAACTCGCCGCTGTCTTCGGATGCTCGAAGGAGGCCAGGACATAGCAGCTTGCGGTATCTTAGTTTTCTCTTTTTATTTGAATGCCAAGGCGTTACACCTTCAAGGCTTTCTTTTCCTCCTTGAATACAAAATTAAAAATTAGTCACATTATCATATTATAACGACTTCGGTAGCCTACTCTGTCATGGCAACGTATATTAAAAACATTAGCTGTTGCTTGATATTTTTACCATCTATGTGAATGAAGCATTATTTTTTTGAATTTGGCCATCGGCTGCAAATATTGAAGTAATACGTTAGTTGGATTAATTCATTTTGGTTCTTGTTGGCGTGGAGTTCCTGGATCGGCCGGTCGGAGCCGCTGCATCGCATGATCGCTTCCTGGTTCACCTGCAAAATAGGTTCCTTGCCGGAGTTGTTCCGGCGGAGGACACTCCGATGTCTAAGTCAGTGACGAATTCCAGTCACAGAATAGGAAAGATATCGAGAGTGGAAGAGAAAAAGAGTTTTTGGAGATTGAAAGTATATGTGTGCGAAATTATTCACGCGTACCTCTCGAGCCATCCTTCTTACCCATATTTAAAAGATGGCCTCCGGTCTGTGGCCCGCTCTTTTCACGGAGATCATGGGGAGCCAATCTCTCCCATGATTGGCGATCGTGGGTTGTCAATGAGCGGTTCCGGCCAGATCAGAGGCATGGCTACAGGAATTGCACACCATGATCATGGCATGATGAGTGTCGATTGTAACCGTTGGTTACAGTTTCCTTTTTGGAACAGATTGTGGTTCAAGCTTTGGGTTTCCCCTTGCGTGGGCCGAAAGCTTGGTATTTTCCCGAGGCCAGAGATCATGTCTACGGCGGGGACCGAAGTTCGTGTCTTCGGAAGTCGATAAATAGTTCAGACTTCGGCCGAGGCCGAAGGTGCTACCCGAAGGACTGGCCTTCGGATGTTGTAGCTCGGTGTGAAGCCTTGAGTTGCTTACGGTTGGCCTTCGCTTAGTCCGAAGTCTGTAGTCCGGAGAACCGGGATTTCGATAAGTCGAACCGGAGCCTGGTTCGTAGCTGAATCAGGATATCCCAAAAGTTGCCCCCTACTCTCAGTTGTCGAAGTGAAGATCTGCCTCGAGAAGTGAGAGTATTATGGCATTGTCGCTTTCTTCCTGAAAGAGGCGCAGTAAATGATTACGGGACCTCTATTGGGCTATCCATCACGATCTGAGAATCAGATAGTGGACAGGTGCCATTCCCAGATTGGGGAAAAGTAGGTGGCCCTGAGGCTATCTCTTCTCGTCCCGTTGCACAGTGGTTGAGGCAATCTTTTGGTTGGGATTTGGATAGTTGTGGTGGATGTTCTCCGCCCGTTGGATGAAGGATAGCTCTTATCCTGGCGGTCAGTCGCAAGTGGGTTACCTCCCAGGATAACCTTGAGTCAAAGTAACCCTCGGTGGGGGTCCAGAGACCCTTACTTTTCTTTTGGGGAAGGGTGAAGGTCTGGGCAAGAAAGCTTCTTTAATCTCGTCTCATTCTCCGTCCAAACCGTTCTGGACTACCAGTCTATTCTTCAGGTAGAATCCTCTTTCCGCTCATTTGCTTCATTCCTTTGTCATGGAAGAGATTGTAGAGAGTCAGGGGAAGCAGGTTGGGCCCTCGGGGGCCGGAGATGCAGTAGGTCCGGAGTCGGTCCCCAGCTCGATTTCTCAAAGCAATGCAACCCTTCTTTGGGAACGCTACCGCATTCTAGAGGAATTTTTCTTTGTCCTCCCCGCGCCCGAGGAGCGGGCAAACAAAGCTCCCCCTAGGTGCCTAGCTGTATACGAAGATCACTTGAAGGCTGGTCTTCGGTTTTTCCTGCACCCCTTCTTTGTTAAGATTTTTTGCTTGTACCAAGTGGTGCCAGCGCAGTTGACCCTAAACAGTATCAGGAACATCTGCGGGTTCCTGGTTATGTGCAGCATCGCCAACGTAGAGCATAGGACCAACTTGTTCTCGACCCTTTTTATCCTCAAGAGAAACTTCCTTAGCAACGGATGGTGGGTGATCAGTCCCGGATCGGGCCGCAGGGTGATTAAGGACATGCCCAGCACCATCCACGGGTGGAAACCTATCTTTGTATTTGTGTTGTCTTTCGACCCATGGAGCTTCGACACTGTGTAGAAGAAGCATCGCTTGACCGCCAATAATGGAAAGAAAGTCTTGGTAGCCGATCAGTTGGATTATGATCTTCTGACCAACTCAGAAGTTGCCCCTATCTGGGAGTTGTTGGAGGAGAGGAACCTCCATCGAGCTGGAATCAGTAAATTCCCCTCACTAGGTATAGCAGTGGAAATTTTTGATCCTCTACTTTAGGTTTTGTTGTAGTTCATTTAACTGAAGTGATCCCCTTTGCCTGCAGATGGTGGGATGAAGCGCAATTTGAGCTGGCTTCGCCAGACTTCGAAGAGGAGGGTTGCACAGGCCCCTTCCACCAGGTCTGCAGCTCGGAAGAAAGCTCGGAGATATGGTCCCGAAGGGACCAAAGCACTTTGTCCTCCCGAGGCGCCTCGGGGGAAGATGCAGCGGCTGCGGAAGGGGTTCCAGCGAGGCCCCGTCCAGTCGAGACTCCACCGGCGGTCGCCTCCCCAGTTGACACAACGGGGGGCCAGCCTCAAGGAGAGGATGTGCTGTCGATTTGCCCTTCTGCTGCCGATAGGGGCAAAGCACGGCAAGTCGAAGGAGAGTCCGTCTACAGGGCTTCTTCAGTCGGAGGCCGTTCGATGAACCCTTCGGAGCTCCCGCCTATCGGAGAGCTGCTGGTTCTGAAGGAAGCCAGGCAGGCGTTGAAGGGTAAGATACAGCCCCACAACCTAGCAACTCTCCGGAACCGGAGCTTTCTCAAGGTGTCCGATTCCGGCTTCGCCGCCCTGTAATAGGTTTGACTATCACCGCCTCCTTTGCCTTGAGAGTTATTTGACCATCGATTCTTCTTTTTTGATGTAGTTGGTTTATGACTTCACCTTCATGGAGGCAGGCCTGGGGAACGTGGACAGCCTCATCTACGCCCTCAAGTAGGAGCTTCAGACTGCTAGGGCTGCCAGGAAAGTAGCCGAAGAGCTGAAGCAATCCATGGAGGACCATCTTGTCCGGGTAACTGATAAAGTTCGTGACCTGAAGGGCAAACTGAAGAGCGCCCACTCGAGGATAGCGAGACAAGAGGCAGGGTGGAACAGGAGCAGGAAACAAGTTGAATCCCTGGAGCGGACTACCAGGGAGGATCAGGAGAGGATGGAGAACCTGTCCAAGGTGGTGGAGGAGGCTTCTAGGAGGGTCGAAAAGGCGATCCTGGAATTCGAAGCTGCTAAGAGGGAGGCCGAAGCCGCCAAGAGGGAGTCCGAAGCTTTGAGGAAGCGAATAGACAATGCCCTGGCTGACTTCAAGATGTCTTCGCAATTTCAGACAGAGAGTGTTGAAGCATTATTGTATGCCTACCAGCACGGCTTCAACGACGGGCTTTCCAAGGTAAAGGAGACCCTCCCTCACCTCGACATTTTGATGATCCCCTCCTACAACATAATTGGAGAGGAAGGAGAAGAAGCGGAGGAGGCCGAAGCCGCAGGGGAGGTCGAGGAGTCGCCATGTCCGGCGGAGGAGGCTGCTACCCCAGTCAAAAATTCGGAGGTGATCCCAGCTCTAATCTTGGCCCAGGAGGCGACTCAAGCTGGAGGAGTCCAGGCTGAAGGTTCTCCCGTCCCGGCCCAGATTGATGAGATCCTCTCCGAGCAAGTTGACAAGTTGCTCCAATCCTGTGGTGTGGAGCCTTCTCCCGTCGATATTGAGTGACCTGATCACTCTGAATGTATTTTCTTCCTTTCTTACTTGTATTGCTAATGAACTTTGTATTACAATTTTTCCAGATTTTGGAATGAATTCTCCTTTCTTTGCATATACATTGTTGTACCTCATGTGTAGCCTGAAATGGTTCTATCGTTTCTCCTTTTGTCTAGTCGAACGATAGCCTCCGAAGGCCGTTCAGTTGATAAGAACTGGTTTTACTGTTCTCTTTTCTGCTTGGTTGAATAGTCATGGCCGAAGGCCGTTCAGTCAGTGAGGACGAACCCTTGAACAGACCAGAACTCCATTGCGTTGCCTTTCTTCGGATGTTGAGCTTGTCCGTTGGGGCGGACAGGAGTCATCTCCCCGCCAATCAATAATTAGGGGGATTTGATTAGGATCATCGTTGTCCACGTGGCACGTCGAAATTTGTATAGTCATAATCTTTTGCGCCTTATGAGTCACTGGGCCTCTTTTTTCCAAAAAGAGATCATTAATGATGCCGTCGCATGATGCGGATTTCTCCGAATTCGAAGCGATGGCGGTTTCGGTCCTGAGGATGGCTTCCGAGAGACTTTATGGTTCTCGAAGCATCACCCGGACACATGGCGCCTTCTCATACGGCTGGGAAGGACGTGGGACACGCCTCCCCGCAGTCGGTCGTGGGCGCAAGGTTTCTATAAATAGGACCCTGCCCCCTGCTGTCGAAGGCCATCATTCCCGTTAATGTCTTCCCTCTATTAGCCATGAGGTTCAGCACTTCTGAGCTCCGTCGTGCAGCATAGAGGAGGGCTATTGACCCCAAGAGGAAGCGAAGTCCGGAGTCATCAGGCCTGTAAGCGAAGAGGAGGAGCCTCTGGTGGACCGTCTCGAGAAGAAGGTCCGCCTTCTGGAGGCTCACTTGAGGGAGGCCTGGGCCCAAGTCACGGTGGCAACCACAGCGGCGGAGGAGGCGAAGAAGGAAACGACGGATGCCATTGCAAACTTTAGAGCTTCTGCCGCATTCAAGGATGAGCACACCGGAGTGGCCCTGGACTCCTTCCACTAGGGATTTTGAGAGTGCCTGAGGAAAGCCTCCAAGTTTTATAACTTAAAGGAGAGTTTCTTTCTTTCTTTTCTCTTTTTTTCTTTTTGTAGAAAATTGAAAGAAATGAAAGATCTTTTCTTTTATCTCTTCCCGTGTATTTTCTGTGATGTGTTGCATCAAGATTTGTCCAGAATGTTGACTCCGTAGACCACTTGCGGTCTGTAGGGAAGAAGTAGGGTTCGTTGGACTATTCTGAGAGTGTTTGTTGTTGACAGAGAGGACAACAGTGATCCTTTTAGGCACGTGTTCGAATTTTTCGTAGGATAGGGTGTTTACACCATCCCTGTGCACTTTCTGTCATGATTAAGGTAGGCTGTTCAGGCCCGCCTCGGCGCGTGTTCGGATTCACCGTATGATAGGTTACGAAAACCATCCCTACGCCTTTGATCTTTTTGGTGGCCTGGTTAGGCCATCAATTGCGCTCGTCGGGCATACCGATAATATGAGTGGATTAGACTCTCCTTTGTGCAATTGACCGATTTTTTAGATCGGGTCATTCGAGCTGTTGTCGTTCAGTCAATGCAACTAGCCGTTCTGAGTTGAGTAGGGTTGAGGAGCTTTGCACAGGAGTTTTTTGGAACTTTTTCATTGGTAGTATTTGCGAAGGTTTTGTACATTCCATGGCCGGGATAGGGTCTTCCCCTCTAGGATCTTAAGTCGATATGTCCCTGGTCGAATGACTTCTTTGACTTGATATGGGCCTTCCCAGTTAGGGAAGAGTTTATCCTGTTCCGTTGGCCTGGACACCTCTGCTCTTCGCAATACCATGTCCCCCGTGCGGAAAGTTTGCTCCTTCATCCTTACGTTGTAATATTTGGCGACCTTTTGCTGGTATGCCGCCATTCTTATCTGGGCCTGTAGCCTGGTGCTTGATGGCAAATCCAGATCAATCCTTCTGCGATCGAAATTCTCAGGCTCTTCATAGTTGTCAATTCTTAGGGACTGTAGGGAGACTTCGATAGGTAGCACGGCTTCGGTACCATAGGTTAGGTTGAATGGAGATTCACCGGCGGCTGTTCTTGGGATAGTTCGGTACGTCCAAAGAACAGAGGTCAGTTCTTCGGCCTAAAGTCCTTTGGTAGCGTTCAACCTTGTCTTTAGACCATGGAGGATGGTCCGATTGGTGACTTTGGCTTCTTCGTTGGACTGTGGATGAGCAACGGATGTTAGCCGATGCTGGATATGGTACCGAGCACAGAAGTCCTTGAACTTTGGATTGTCGAATTGTCTCCCGTTGTTCATGATGATGACATGTGGGATACCGAACTTGAAGATGATGGAATTTTTCACAAAACTTTCCTCCTTGCCCTTTGTGATTTGGGCCAATGGTTCGGCTTCCACTCACTTCGTGAAAAAGTCGATGGCCACTAGGAGAAACTTCCTTTGCCCAGATGCTGGTGGGAACGGGCCAAGAATGTCCATCCCCCACTGGACAAAGGGCCATGGGGCTGCCAACTGAGTCAGGTGACTCGTAGGTTGTTTCTGCACATTGGCATATACCTCTGGCATTGGTCACACTTTCGCACGAAATCAGTTGAGTCCTTCTGGATGGAGGGCCAGTAATACCCTTGATGAATAATCTTGTATGCTAGAGATCTGCCTCCCAAGTGATCCCCGCATATGCCCTCGTGGACCTCTCTCAATGCATAATCTGCATCGGTGGGTCCGAGGCATTTCAGCCGTGGTTGGGAGAACGATCTCTTGTAGAGGGTTCCGTCTAAGATGACGTATTGAGACACCATCCAGCGGATCTTCTTAGCCTCTGCCTTATCCTCGGGCAGTTCTCCTTCATTCAGGAATCTGATGATGGGATCCATCCAGCTTGGCTGAGTATCAATTTGGCGCACTCTGCAGCCTCATCGGCAATGCTTGGAGTTTCAAGATGTTCAATAAAGGTGTGCCCCTAGAGACTCCGGTGCTGTAGTCGCCAGTCGAGATAGTGCATCCGTCCGGGAGTTCTTTGATCGGGGAACATGAATAATTTCAAAATATTCCAGTTGGGAGAATAAAGCCTGAACCTTCTCCAGGTATTGCACATGGTTAGATCTTTGGCTGCGTACTCTCCATTGACTTGATTCACAACCAGTTGAAAATCGGAGAAGGTTCGGAGTTGCCGGACTCCTAGATCTTTGGCGATCCGAAGTCCGGTGAGTAGGGCCTCATATTCGACATGATTATTGGAGGCATGGAAGGAGAAACGGAGTGCATACTCTATATCTGGCCGTCAGGTTCGACCAACATGAGTCCAGCCCCATACTCGGTAGCATTGGAAGCTCCGTCCACATGAAGCACCCAAACGGACTTCGTCTCCTTCGGGGCTTCTTCTTCCGAAGAGGCTTCATCTTCGGACTTCCAGGTGCACTCGGCCAGAAAATTAGAGAGCACTTGGGCCTTCATAGCCGCTCGGGGCTGGAAGCTAATGTCAAATTCACTTAGCTTCACAGCCCACTTGGCTATCCTTCCAGAAGTGTCCGGAGATCGGAGAACGGCCTTGAGAGGTTGATCAGTCAGCACCACGATAGCGTGGGCCTGGAAGTATGGCCGTAGTCGCTTTGTCGCAATCACTAAAGAGTAGATCAGCTTCTGCATCCTTGCATATCACGTTTCTGCGTCATGCAAGATCTTGCTGATGTAGTAAATCGGCTTGTGGGACCTGTCTTCTTCCTTCCGGACAAGAAACGAACTTACTGCTTCGTCTGAAGCAGAGAGGTACAGGTAGAGGAACTCGCCTTCTTTTGGCTTGGAGAGTAATGGCGTGGTCTCTAAATACTTCTTCAATTCCTCAAAGGCAACGTGACAGTCTTCGGACCATTCGAAGCCCTTTGATTGCCGAAGTACCTTGAAGAACAGAAGACATTTCTTGGCTGATCGAGAGATAAATCTGCTTAGGGAGGCAATCCTCCCTGTCAACTGTTAGACTTCCTTTTTACAGGAGGGATGTCTCATATCCTTCAAGGCCTGAATCTTCTCAAGGTTAGCCTCAATCCCTCGTTTGGTGACAAGGAATCCCAGGAATTTACCCGACGTAACCCCGAAGGTGCACTTCGCCGGGTTTAACTTCACGTGGTAGCACCGGAGAGTTCTGAATGACTCCTCCAAGTCGCAGATGTGGTCTCTCCGGTGGAGACTCTTGACGATCATGTCGTCAACATAGATCTTTATATTTCTTCCCAGTTGCTTTTCGAACACCTTATTGATGAGTCTTTGAAATATTGCTCCAGGTTCTTGAGGCCGAACGGCATCATTTTGTAGCAGTAGAGACCTTTGTCAGTGATGAATGCCGTCTTCTCCTTATCTTACGGATCCATTCTGATCTGGTTGTAGCCAGAAAAGGTGTCCATAAAGCTCAGCAATTTGTGGCCGGCGATAGCATCGACCGGTTAATCAATCTTTGGGAGAGAGAAGCTATCTTTTGGGCAAGCCTTGTTGAGGTCTGTATAGTCGATGCAGATCCTCCACTTGCCGCTAGCTTTCTTCACCATTACCACATTGGCCAGCCACTCGGGGTAGCAGGCCTCTCTGATGAACCCTGCCTTGAGAAGCTTGCCAACCTCTTCATCAACAGCTTGCTGTCTTTTGGGGGCGAAGCTCCTCTTTTTCTGTCGCACCAGCTTGTACCCAGGGGTTACTTCCAGCCGATGAGTAATCACTTCGACGAGAATCCCGGGCATGTTCGAAGCCGACCAGGCAAAGACATCGGCGTTGTCTCTAAGGAAACAGATCAGCTTCATTCTGGTTTCCTCATCAAGGGTGCTTCCGATCTGCACAACTCTGGAGGGATCTTCCTCTTTCAAAGGTATCGGGATGGTCCTCTCCATGGGTTCACCAAGGTTTGTGGTCGAATCCCTCAGATCCAGCTGATCCAGAGTAGTCGAATCCTTGAAATGCCTGTCTTCAATTATTAGAATTGCCGTGCCGTCCTCTGCCTCTAACTTCTCCAACACCATTCCTGGTGGGGAAGCGTACCAAGAGGTAGTGAGAAGAGATCACGGTCCGGAACCTGTTCAAGGCGGGCCTCCCTAGAATAATGTTGTATGTTGAGGGGATCTGGACCACCGTGAAGTTGATCGACAATGTCTTTTGTCAAGGCTCGGAGCCGAGGGTTACAGGCAACATTATCTCCCCTTCAGCATAAACTGGTTGCCCCCAAAACCGGAGAGTGGTATGGGGAATCTTTGCAGTTGATGTCTAGGCAAACATATTTTGGAGAATGCATCGTACATCAAGACATCAGTCGAACTTCCATTATCAATAAGAACTCTCTGTACATCAAAATTGGCCACTACGGCTGAAATTACAAGAGGGTCATCGTGCGGGAGCCAAACTCCCGCAAGGTCATCGTCGGAGAAGATGATGGAGTTGTTATCTTTTAGTCGCTTTGAAGCTTCATTTTCATCCCTTCTCCAGTTGATGGGCCGGTGTATCATCCCTACACCTCCGTTGGTGGGCCTTTGATTTGGCAATTCGGCTTCTTCGGGAGGTGGCTGGAAAACAGTTGCTTTCGACCAGGATCCCTGGTGACCAATGTACCACCCCAAGTATCCTCTCTTGATGAGATCCTCGATCGCATCCCTCAGCTGGATGCATTCTCTTGTGTTGTGGCCGTGGTCCCGGTGGAATCGGCAGAATTTGTTCCTGTTCTTTGCAGAAGAGGAGGCCTTAATGGGATGGGGCCGTTGGAGATAGTTTTCTTTTTCTATCTCCATGAGGATCTTCTCTCAAGGGAGGTTGAGGGGGGTGTAGGAGTCGAATCTTCCTCCCAATGCTCTGGGCTTGGGAGGGCTTCTCCGACGGTCTGCATATCTGCCGCCGTTGTTATTAGAAGTTTAGGAGCCTTGCCCCCTGTTATTCTTTTTTGAAGGGGTTTCCCTTCAATCAAACGTCGATTTGCCGCCTGCTCTTCAGCATCGGCGTATTTCTGAGCCCTTGATAGGAGCTCAGCTTAGCTTTTAGGGAACTTCTTGTCCAGGAAAAAAGTAAGCCTAGAGGTTCAAAGCCCCTTCTTCAGTGCTGACATGGCCACGTGCTCGTTGAGATCGGGGATCTCAAGCGTGGCCGCATTGAACCTGGAGATGTAATCTCTCAGGCTCTCTCCTTCATTCTGGTGAAGGAGGAAGAGTGTGTCCGTATTCCGAGAAGTCTTGCGGCAGGTTCTGAAATGCAAAACAAAGAATTTTTCTAACTCAAAAGGAATCGATGGTACCTGGGCGTAGGCTCGAATACCACATCTGAGCGGACTTCTTCAAGGAAGCCGGGAACGCCAAACAGTACATTGCGTTCGAAGCTCCTTGGATCATCATATGGGCTTTGAAGCTGCCCAGATGGTCGAGGGGGTCGGAGGTGCCGTCGTAGGGTTCCATCTGGGAAACCCTGAAGTACCGAGGAATGTCCTCAGCCATGATGCAGTCGATGTAGGGTGGGCGTAAATCACCCACGATCAAGTCATCGGGATCTCTCTGATCCCGCATTCTCTGTTCTCGCACCCTTGCCATCTCTGATTTGTTGGCTCTGAACCTCCCCTCATAATCGGGAGTCTGCTTGGGCGCTCTCTCCACCGGAGTGAAGTCTTCGGAGGAGGAGGAGGAAGTTTGCCTAGGCCTTTTCCCTTTTTGTGGGGAATCGGCAGACCTAGGCAGTCTCGAAGTTTGGCCTTTGGGAGAGGGCCGAGAACGGGGGGAGGGATGCGCTGAATCCTCCGGTGGTGCTCTCCTTCTTCGGGATCGAGAGCTATGTCTAGAAACAGCCGATGGGTTTGCCACCGGAAAGGCTCTGTCATGGAACTCTTGAACCATGGCCGCCAGGTTGGCGACCTGGTTCATAAGAGCTTCGAATTGCTGTGCTCCCACAACAACCGTGGGAGGTGCACCCCCCTGAGATGGAGCACGACTCCGGCTTGTAGAAGCATTTTGAGCTTTTCCTCTTGCCATCAAAAACTTCTTTGTTTCTTCCCCTTGTCTGGGAGGGAGCTTAACAAATGTTAATAATACGCTCCTTCCCCTACCTAGCGCGCCAATCTGTTAGTGTGGAGTCCCTGGATCGGCCGATCGGAGCTGCTGCGTCGCAGGACCGCTTCCTGGTTCACCTGCAAAACTGGTCCCTTGCCGGAGTTGTTCCGGCGGAGGACACTCCGATGCCTAAGTCAGTGATGGATTCCAGCCACAAAATGGGGAAGATGTCGAGAGTGGAAGAGAAAAAGAGTTCTTGGAGATCGAAAGTGTATGTGTGCGAGATTATTCACGTGTACCTCTCGAACCATCCTTCTTACCCATATTTAAAAGATGGCCTCCGGTCTGTGGCCCGCTCTTTTCCCGGAGATCATGGGAAGCCAATCTCTCCCATGATTGGCGATCGTGGATTGTCAATGAGCGATTCCAGCCAGATCGGAAGCATGGCTGCAGGAATTGCGCGCCATGATCATGGCATGATAAGTGTCGATTGTAACAGTTGGTTACAGTTTCCTTTTTGGAACAGGTTGTGGTTCAAGCTTTGGGTTTCCCCTTGCGTGGGCCGAAGGCTTGGTATTTTTCCGAGGTCGGAGATCATGTCTACGACGGGGACCGAAGTTCGTGTCTTCGGAAGTCGATGAGTAGTTCAGACTTCGGCCGGGACCGAATGTGCTACATGAAGGATTGGCCTTCGGATGTTGTAGTTCGGTGTGAAGCCATGAGTTGCTTGCGGTTGGCCTTCGCTTAGTCCGAAGTCCGTAGTCTGGAGAACCGGGGCTTCGATAAGTCGAACCGGAGCCTGGTTCGTAGCTGAACCAGGATATCCCAATAGTTCTATCTTATGCTATGTACATTAATATTTTATATGGTTACGAGTGATTGAAGTCAATATCATAGTTAGTTTTTTTTTTTTTTTTTTGTTCTTCTTTGGTAAGGAAAAATCATAATTATGTTATTTCCGGATGCTACCAACTTAGACGCACCAAGATCAATAGTTTTTACCTTTTTAAGAAATATGGTAAAAATTGCCATCACTAGAATTATTTTTTTGCAACTCTCATGAAGGGAGAGGGACTCAACCGATCTCGATAGATATTACTGAACAAAGACTTCAATATATCATAGAGTTTATTTAACTCGAAGTCACTTACTACTTTTAAATAATAGTTTTAATTTAAATTATTAAAATAATTTTATAATAAAATTAGATGTTAGACAAATATATTTGTATGCGAATCATGTCTAACTAACTAGGATTTTCCACCTTGCTTTTCTTCTCGTGTCTTTCTTTTTCTCTATATGATAGTTAACCACAAGATTAATAATTTCAGATATCTTGGATATTATTTATTTATATAGATTTTACTTTTATCAAAAAAATAAAATTATTTATGTATATCATTTGTTGAATTCTATTCAACATATGATGCCAACTAAAGCTTACATCTTGATATGTGTATTGATTTATATCAAAGAGAAGGGGAAAAATATCATTTGTACAATGATAGCCATGAAAATGGGATATCAAAATATGATTATTGTACATAGAAATATTTTTATTATTATAAAAAATTTAAAATCAACTAATTCTGATCAACAAAAAGTATTTGATAACGAGGGATGGCAATCAAGTATGGATCATATGAAATATAGGATAAACAAAAAAAATATCAATTTAAAAATAATTTATTTATTAAATAAATAAAAAATCTAAATAAACAATAATTATTTTATTAAATAGATAATTTAATTTATAATAAATTGAAATAAGTTAAATAAATTAAATAGTTAAGTATTGCCATCCTTTAAGTAAAGATGATTAGGACCAAATCGAAGTATACTTATGGAGACCCAAAACGGGGTGGGAGTTGGCACATCGCCTACGGAGCTCACAACGTCTTAGACAGGAATTTAGTATACCTGTCGATTTTTCTGGTGCAATCATCTTATTATTGATAGAAATTTTACTATGATTATTTCATGAATTAAGAAGACAGTATATTCTACTCCTTCTCATCCTATGATCCGTGATATTATTTTTTAGTTACATGATTGTTCTTCCTTTTTTATAAGATATGTATATTGGGAGGTCAATATGATAGGGGATTTGGTGGCCTCCTTTATTGCATGCCATTCGGAACAGGTGCTTTGGATCCAGTTTGATGAGACATCTATGACTGTCAAAAATTATATTTTTTTTATTTTTTTAAATATATTTATATCTATTAGTTGAGTTATTCACTTTATCTAAAATAAATAAATAAATAAATGCCCTGCCATAAAAGTGAGAATCGCCGAATGATCTTGGATGAATGGGAGGCTTGGCGTTGAAGACATTACTCACATCGGGCTCCGCCCATTTTATAGGTGGATGATCAGGGGATGGGGACTCGTGCTCTTAAACCTGGATTATGTTATCAAAGCTGGTTGTACCAAGAAACCTGAAAACGACTAGCTTTTGACCGTTGGAGCTCGGAACGGAAGCAATATTAAAATTTGTCAAAGATTCACATTAGGGCCGTGGGAAGACTAAAAAGAGCCCAGAATATTTTCATGCTGGTTGATATATTTTTATTTAGTTGTCTTCAAATTTTCTGAAATAAATATTCAAAAAATAATAACTTCACAGAATAAATTTTATATAAATAAAATATTTTTTTATAAATCTTATTTTTAATAATTTATTATTGTTGATTGAATCCTTGCCGACCGGATGGTGTGGTTCGCCCATCGGTTCGCCGTCGATCGGAACCTGCAAAACAGATCCGCTGATCGAAAATCTTCCAGCGGGGACACTCCGATGTCAAAGTTGGCAAGAACTCGGGTAGTAGAATGGAAAGCTCGAAAAACAGAGAGGGAAAGGAAAGAATTCAAATGATCTAGAGTTAGCTTAGCTTATCTCGAGTGTCACCTCTTACCAGTATTTATAGGTATGGGAGTTAGTTAACAAAATCTCCTCATAACTATAGTGGCGGTCGGAAAATCAGTTATTCGATCATGTGGACGGTTACGATAGCTAAAACAGCTTTCAACTGTTTTAAGTTGAAAGACCATCCAAGAGTTTTATATGCACTCCTTTTTTAGAGAGAGTCCGAAGTAAATACAACAACCTTTTCAGAGGGCCTTCCTTGGAATGGCTTTAAGGAATGTTAGTCATGTACTTCGGACGCATCCTTTTGGAGTAAACAAGATAAACAAATACTTACTGTGATATTGAAGAGACGAAAATAAATCAAAGGCATAGTCTTCGAACCTGGCTGAAGATACGAAGCCGAAGGAATAATAATCTGTAGGCTTACTCTTCGGACCATGCTGAAGATACGAAGTCGAAGGAATAATAATTTGTAAACTTACTCTTCAGACTTGGCTGAAGATATGAAGCCGAAGGAATAATAATCTGTAGGCTCACTCTTCGGACTAGGCTGAAGATACGAAGCCGAATGGACAATAATTGTAGGCTTACTCTTCGGATTAGGCTGAAGATATGAAGTCGAAAAAATAATAAATCCTTATTATGGATCAGAATTTTCATCAAACCGAGATATTTTCCTTGGTATGCTGATTCGACAGATAGATCAAGAAATTGAAATTGGTTCGAAGAATGAACTGATAATTATTTTAAAATTGAACCGGAATATCATAACAATTATTATTATTATTGTTATTATGGATTTCATTAGAAAATAATCAAACAACCATTTTGTAAGTCTTATTTATATTGTTTTCCTTTGTAAATTTATTTTATTAAAATTTGTTGATGAGATGGATAATGTCAGATATTTTCATATCAACAGATATCGATGAACTTAGTTTAGATATTTATTAATGATATTTATTAATGTAATACAATTAATATGGTGAATAAGGTATTAAAAATTATATATCTTTTTCATTTAGTACTAGCTTGTGTGTTGGCTTTTATCAATTTAAAATTAACCAAAATAATAATACCTAATGTTCTATGCATCGGTATCAATACATGCTAGCATCTTGAACGAGAAAAAAATCTTACTCCATGATAGAATTTAGATGTGTCCTTTTAAAATTAGAGCTAAAATTTAGATATTTATCTATATATCTCATCTCCCAAACTATGAAGGTACGAGATTTAGTTGTTGTTACCACCAGCAGGACAAGCGGGCTCAGGAACATCTAGAGCTAGAGCATGCATCAAATGTGATTACAAGATCTTTCGAGGGATCCTCGTAGCTAGGTACCAAGCAAGATTTGCAATAGATTCTTTTTGTGAGATCCTACAAAAGAAACATAAACTTATAAGTTTGAATATGATAGGATGGAAGATTTTTCATCGATGGATCCTCCAATATCTAAGTTAGTCTCTCACAAAAATAAATAAAAAATGTCTCAAGCTAAAAATGATAAAGAGATAAATGATTTCGAGGTATGAATGATAAGAGAGAAAGGGTGAAAGTAAGTGAGTGTGGGTAGAGCATGTGTTTAATGCACAAGTGAGGCAAGTTTCTTGGTCTTAGAAACTCCTCTTTCTTGCAGGGAGAAGGCAATGCATCCTCTATCTAAGATTAGAGAGCCTACTTAGAAGGTCTTGAAAAAAGATTTTGACTACTTGTTGTCATTAAAGTAATGGTTTGATTGATAAGGAGTGGTGGTTTAAATCTCTTCTATAAATGCCTTTTCTCTAAGACTAAAACTAAATTAGATACCAGTATATCGATATCTATATTTATTTTATATGATGAATATAGATAAGGATATGGATGCTAATCAGATACTAAAAATATAGATACAAATATTGATATGAATCAGATAATTAAACTATATGATTATATAATAAAAAACATTACTAATTTAAGGATAAATCAAGTTAATAATATATTAATAGGATTATTTCTTAAAAAGTTAATATGTACTATATAAAATTAAATAGGATTACAAGCAGTACCGGATAATTGGATATGGATCAGATAGTTGTCTATTGATATTTATATTTTATAAATATAGATACGGATATGGATACTATTGATGCTGATCCCCTCGGACCGGCCAGAGTGCTTGGGTCACTGATTCACCTTCCGGAATTATTGTAAAACAAACTCCCTAACCGAAATTTTTTCGGTGAGGGACCCTCCGATGCTTAAGTCAGTAGGGTTCAGGCCACAGAATGGAGAGCTCAAAAAAGGAAGCAAAATGGAATGAGTGGGGAGTCAGGTGTGAACAGCGTGAGCTAATCATAGACTGGGTTCAAACTAGCATGGCCTGGAGTAAATTGGGAATGCTTACCTCGGATGTCCCCTCTTACCGATTTATATAGGTATTGCTGTAATAGAAAGCAGTTAAGCCCTCTCAATTTCTGTTAGGAGAGTTAGTCAATCTAACTTCCCTCCAACTAATTCAGTTACTGTCAAGGATCAGTTACTTTGATCTTACTGAGACCGTAGTCATCAGTCACATGGGTGGTTATAGTCACCACGTCCGTTCTTGACAACCTTAACTTAAAGTAGATCGGTCATTCTCTTCGGAGTTGGCCGATGGTTACTTTGTTGATTGTAAATCAGCCAATCACTGTAGAACCGTGTGGATCAGCTATTTACTTGGAAGCAATTAGCTTCGGAGCATATGTTGTAAGTTGGCCATTTACTTTCGGAGCGGCTTGCTTTAGAACATATATTGCATTGTGAATCAGACTTCAGCTGAAGGTCGATCTCAAGTTGTGTACCATTGTAATCGAAACATAACATCGATCCATCCTCCCATCATAAATTGTGAGTCCCTTTATGTTGATCTGTCTGGTCAGCCAGTCGAGATTTGATTAATAGAACCTTTTGGACCGGTATTTACCTTTTTGAACCGGTTTATCTTAATAGATATTAATCGAATGCTTAAATTTTTTTTATATATAAATAGATTTGATTACAAAATCGAATCCAATCAAATATTATTCATACTATTTTCATATTTCTCCCAGAGTACATATCCAAGAGCAGAGTAGCTCGCCATCCATGATAGGGGCATGGAATCTTTGTGTGCAGTGGTCAATTGTTACATAGTAGGTTTGGATCATCCGCATCATTGTCCATTGCATGGACAACTGTGGAATTGCGGTTTGGACTCGGCTCTAAATGTATGAGATGTAATTATGGAGAAGTTCAAGCTTCTTCAACTTCTTGAATTTATGTTTTTTAAAAGCAAGGAAGCTTAGGTGAGGTCATGTACTCTGATTACAAACGCCAACCATTAAACCTCTATTCTATATTTCCAAGGGACATGCTTATCAATGGCAGCAGGCTGAAATGCACATCCATTTAACAAGTAGGGATCACGAGAACTTATGCTACAACACAAATCATGCGAAACCAATATTGATAATCAGTGAGATCCAAGATATCTGCTAGTAAACGAATCTCAAGTTTCCACCTCTGAACAGTGATCATTTTGAAAAAGAGGACTAAGAGAGAGAGAGAGAGAGAAGAAATACCGTGTTGGTGGTTGATAATGTAGCTCATGGAGGTGTTTTTTTTTTTTTTTTGATAAAACGGCATATTCTATTCAGATATGACTAGAACGAATATAGCCCAAAAAGTTAGAAAGTATAATGTTATATAACTGTACAGGAGCCGTCTGCCAAGATGGTCAAAAAATAAAATTAGAGTTATTAGCTACGTGCATTGCAACCCAATCAGTAACAGAATTGGCCTTTCTGAAGATATGCCGTATCGTGAGAGAAGTGATCCCTGAAGGAAGAGACCAATGTCCCGAATGATGGGATAAGAGGACGGGAACCTCAGAGTCTGGCAAATCCAGGAGATCACCATAGTCGAGTCACCCTCAATGATACGGTGGTCCAGGTGAAGGATCTGGCGCGCATAAGCTATACTTGCCCATGCCACATACAGTTCCGCCAGCGGCACCGACGGATCCTGGTGGTGGATACGTCCAGCAATCAAGAAGCCCAGTCGAGGACCACGGATGACGAAAGCCGCTGCTCCTTGTCCTCGGCGAAGACTCCCGTCAAAACTTACTGTGAAGTGGCTCGGAGGAGGGGGTTCCCAGGAGATAAAAATTCGACGGGACGCTCGATGAGCAGGACGGGAATCCCAGGTCTCCAGCGATATCACAGAAGAAAGGTACTCATGGGTATGGACCCTAGCACTCTCGATAATCAATCTGGCGGAGACAATGACCGAGGCAAAAATCATCTGGTTCCTAGAAAGCCAGATATGGTAAGCATTATAGGCCAGAAAGGTGGCGTGAGGGTGTGCTGTGCCAGGGGTGAGGAACCCAAGAAAGGTTCCCCCAATATCCTCTTGGGAGAGAAACTTATGAAAACCCACCAACCTCCAAACGTGGATAGCCCGTGGACAGAGGAACAGGACATGATCCTGAGTTTCCTTATCCGCCCCACAAGCTGGGCAATGAGAGGGGAGATGGAGGCCTCTAGCAGTCAAGAAATCACGTGAGGGTAAACGGCGCCAGATCAGCTTCCATAAGAAAAGGGAGACTCGTGGGTGTATTGGGAGCTTCCAAACCCAACCTATGTGTCTATGGGACGGTAACTGCTCGGGGGCACAGATGGCCATTAGGTTAGATAACTGGGTATGAGTAGTAGTGGATCGTCTCCAAATCCTGGTGTCTAGGCAGGGATGGACTGGCAATATGATAGACAGCACTCTGCAGCCTAGCGTCTCCCCGAATATGGTAAAGACAACAGCAGAGTCCCCACAAAAATAGCTAGGCGTCATAAGATCTGCAATGGATATGGTATCCGGGATGGCCATAAAATATAAAAGTGGGATACCTGGCCAGAGGGATATCAGAGATCCAAGGTTTTAACATGAAGCTGGTGGTCATGCCATCTCCAAGGATGAAGGATATGTGGGAGATAATATTATCCGTTCTAGTCGTGATTTCCCTCCAAAAGACTGAACAGTCCCTCAAAAGGGTGCGAGTAGAGAAGCGTCGGGGCCTGAGGATCATCATATCTACCTCTTATCATAGAAGACCGCATAGTATCGGGAGTGGAGGTGTAATTTTTGATTGAATTAAATACACCATTGATTTGGTGGATTAATTCAACCATGGAATAACGTGTACAAATATCCATATATTACATGCATAAATGTACGTATTGCTTTACGCGGAACGGTAAATCTGATCCGACCGCTCATGAATCATGATGAAGCACGCAACTCATCACCTACACGGCATTTACGTGTAACTTGCGTGGATGTCACGTGACTTAGACTGCCATGAGTGTGTCACCCTTCCATGAGGCAAGGGCCCCGCGTTCTGGGGTCCGACTCTTGAAGGGTGCAGATTTGGGTTGGAGTCGTGGTGTCACTAGTTTTTCTCTCTCTTTTCCTGTTGCCGAGACTCGTGCGCCTTGCCACCTTGGGCACCCTTCTCCCCCTTCCTCCCCTTGCCCTTTCGATTCTTGATTTCTGATTCTTTAAAGCCATGCTCGATTGATCCCCAAAAAAAGAGGAATCCCACGATGTCCCTCCTCCAATTCGCCTTCCCGTCGGTCTCCTTCGCCGCTCCCGTCCCCCATCCCAAGCTCAAACCCAATAATGCAGACCCCGCCTTCTTCTCTCTCCTCAACGGCATCACCACCCGTTCTGGGAGACCCGACCCCTTGTCAAGGTAGTCGAAAAGGGATTCAACGATCAAAAGCCTGTCATTCCTGTGCTCCTTTTTTAAAAAAAAATTTCTTTTGTAGTTCCATTACTGTTCCAAGTTCAGTTAGATGAGTCTGGAGTTGGAGGTATCAATCCTCGTCTCTAATGGATGGATGCTTTTAAGCTTGTAGTAGAGCGGTCTTTACGGCGTGGTCTTCGAGGTGGCAGCGGAGGCAATGCTGCGGGGTCGTCTGCTACGCCGTGCCGGTCGCCCCCCAGACGCTGAAGTGGGTTTCGGCCGTCTCCGCCGGGTGAGCCCCCGCACCCGGCCCCTTTTTCTCATTCGCACACTTCCATTTGTATGGTATGTTACACTGTCTGTCCTTTTTGTAGAAAGATCAACAAAGTGACATGGAAAGTGTATCAGACAAAAAGAAGGGGTCCGGTTGGTCATCACTTCTCTGATTAGAAATTACTCGGAAGTTGGTGTTTCTGATCTTTTCTTTCTATTTTTGGATCTTTCGTGTTTTACTTCTATTTTGCTAGTGAGTATTTGGTAGACCAGGAAGGATAGAATAACGAGGAATGAATGAGTATGCTGGAAGCAGCATATGTTACAGGGTTAGCGTGCTTGGAAAAATTTAAATGGTAAAAATAATGTGGGCATTTGCAGTAATGATTTGAGGAGGTCTGAATACTGAGAGGGGCTTGGATTTGTGCCAAAGGTTTTTATAAAAGAGAGGTTAGCGCGAGATTATATGGATGGAGGTTGGAGTAGACGTTTAGATTAGCTTATAAAGACAAAAAAAGCGGGGGCGGGGGGAGTATCGGTCATCTCGACAAAATGTCCAGCCCAAAATTTTTGCTGAGTCTGGTCCTGTCTGAATTGCAACCCACCCACTTTCGATGTGGGTCTTGGATATATTATATACATGGCCTGTATAAACATTGATACAACCATGCAAGCTGCCCCCCATCATCATAAGTCTTTTCCAATCAAATATGGGGTTGGCTGTGGAGAAGAACTCTTTGTTAAGAAGACTTAATGCAAAAATTAAGCAAATTTCATATCCAGCTGTCAAGTTGTCAACGTGAGACAACTTGACATCAAACCTTTGGAAATTAGCATTGAATTCTTCATCAGCTTGGGGTAAAAACTGGTAATCTTTGATTTAGTTAGTTGTGTTCATGAAGTTACAAATAAGTCAAAAGAGAACAATCTGACTAAGGATAGGTTGACCAATGTCATTATGCATTTTAAGCACTTAATTGTACGGGTGGAATGGGGAATGCCGACTGCTTTGATAGAGTGTCGATGCAATTACGTGGACTAGGCATGTCGCTGCACCATGTGCCGACTGCAACAATACATCACGTGTTGATATGGAGGCATACGATGGAAGTATAGCACTAGTATAGAGCCTGTTTGTTGTGACTTAAATTATATTATTGAATAAGGCTGGTTTGTGCTTCCTTGATGAAGGCAGCTCAGATCAGCCAACCAAGGCAGGTCAGATAAATTTTGGCTATAAGATAATTTGATTAGATTGGGCTTGGCACAACCTCTAATAGCTTAGTTGGAACTATTTATAATTTTGGTCATGTGGATTCTAGACTTCAACCTGAGCTTTTTGTGTCTTTATAGCTGACCCTAAAAGATAGGATAAGTCATGCTTGTGATTAATGAGTTTCATTCTTCTTATGGAGATCCTTGAATTAGCATGCTTATGACTAAGAATTACTTGGTAGCTTTCGCGTTATACATAAGGCTTAAAAAATATCAGGCTGCTAATTTGGAAAGGCTCAATTGGAAATTATGGTTAGATTGATGTGACCATTGCATAGGTGAGATCACCTCGAAGAATCATGTAAATTTAACCATATAATGCCAAGGAGACCGGTAGCTTTTTTTGTGCTATAGGGGTATCGGGATGCCTTAGCATGCTATGCAAGCATAAAGCATAGAAATGCTGAGGCATTGATTAAGTGGCCTTTATATTCCAAGGACTCCAGAACTACTCTCTCCCCAAATTTTGCCATTCTACCTTTATCAAATATTACAAAAAAATATTGCTCCTTATTTCTTAGCCTAGCATGTTAACTAGCATAAAATGCTAGGGCATCTGAACATTTTTAGAATCTTGTCAAATAGAATATATGATATAGCAGAAAGAATGTTATAATAAAATGGTAATAACCTTTGTGTCACAACAAGTAAATTCTTTTACTGACAAGATGGCGGATTTCTAAATTAACAGTTTTTAATATATGTAACCAAGCAAAAGAATTCGTAGCCTAAGCACCAATGCTGAATATCAAAACTAAGTTTATTAATGGAGAGAGTAGCATGGGAATTGCATGGAGCAGGAAAATAGAATAGACCACAAGTTGTTGTGAATTTCAAGTCCTTTATGTAGAATTCTTTATATGATTAGAAGATGTGGATCACCTTTTCTTGTAATTTCACCAAAATCACATTTAATTACAATTTTGTTTATACATACTTTTTTCGGTTACATGATTAAGGGCCCTTTATCCACCCTTATAAATTGAGCTACTGCACAAGTTATATATTATTTTATGAAGAGACATGTGTTATGAAAAAAAAAATGCACTATATGTGAATCTTTTATAAGTGATGTATGTAAGGATACAAGGGTTATATGAAAACCATGTAATTTCCCTTGAATGAACTTAGGGTACTAATTATTAAAGATGGCCTAATGTCATTGCTTTGAAGCATGATGAAAAAATCTTAGTGTTTCTAAATGAATAACCTCTACCCTCTTTTAGGGTTAAGTGTTGATGTAGACCACTAACACCAGAACTCTCATTTAACCTTACAAAGTGTATGATCTTAGACATGGATTTGTGATTCTTCACCTTTTGCACTGAGGTGAGTGTGGCACTTTAGGGTGTACAATGTCCTAAACCATCTACTAGTATTAAAATGAACAAAATGTTTGAAGAAAATACATGGGCATTATGACTTCCTTTAAAAAAAATTGGGAACAAGCATTGAGACATAAAATATATTATCCTTTAAAAGAAAAGATGTACATCATTGTATGTTGTTGGCCATGTGAAATGGTTTGAAAATTGATAAGTGGGATGGTCAACTAGCTATTAATAAAAAGTTTATATTTAGAATTGAGAGTAGCGTTTTGAAATAACTATCCCTGGTCAAAGTTTTGAAATATGACCAGCAATCCAGGGTTATAGGAATGATGCAGATAAAATGGCATTCACAAATCAAACTTGGAGTAGGAGAAACTTACCATGATTATTAGCCATAAGCATCGAACGTTGAATGTTGGTTTTGATGCTTTGCAAGGATGATCATGAAGAATTTGAATGCCTGCCAAAGCACGCCTTTACATTTAGTTCACATGTAGGTCAACACCTTCAACATAATATTATGAATTTTGAAGAGGCCACAGAGGGTGCTTAGTATATTGTGTTTATTAGATATTTTACAAAAAATCTAATAATATAAAACTGCCCCTTGTGTTTGTAGATACAAGAGAGGATTCTAGATCCCTTCCACTGGCTTACATTTCTCCCGTGGTGTAGATATTTCACGTAGAAATCTGATATAAAATTGTCTCTTAGTTTTCATAATATGACTCTTTGACTTTTTACATGACTCTTTGACTTCCCAATAATATTTCACTAAATGCTCCTACTACTCATTACAAATTTACTTTTAACACTTACAACCGATCTACTATGAGTAACTATGATAATTTGAATGTTCATCCATGAAGTATACTTTATGTTTCCATATATTTTTGAGTCTTCTCTAACGGATATTCCCCCCCCCCCCTCCCTCGCAGGGTATTAATGCTGGATAAAGGAACTACCATCCAAAAGTCATTTCTTGTTCCTCTATTTGCACTGCAAGCACCTGCAAGCGTCATCTCATGGATTAAGTGAGTTTGTGTAACTGATTACAACCATTCTATCTTTAAAAATGTGCATTTATTGTGATGGTCAATTATCTGTGATTGGGTCAATGGAAACCTATCATTTTTCTTCTTTTTTTTCCCCTCTAGATATTTGATGTTTATCAGTCATCAGGTCAAAAGGAATCTATCATGTCTCATATTATCATTTGAATATGCTACCATATAGACCTTTCTTTTAATGTCTTGACCTCAACACTGATTGGCAGAGGCGAATATGGTAAGTGGACTGTCTTTTTGGCACTGCTGCTCCGTTTATTCTACTTCATTCCAGGTATACTTCCTTTTCTTTCTGTTTGGTTACTTGACTCGTTTAAAATGCCAGCTTCTGAAAAAGAGTGCTTAAATTTGAAGTGGGATTTGAGTCATACTCCAAATAAACATTCTTCTCATGTAAATTTGCTGTAACGATCATATTTAGTTTTTTTTTTTTTAATTTTACCCCGCATTTCCAGCTTACTTCATCATTGTCAGTTATTTTTTAACAAAGAATATGGAGATTAAAACTACTGAGATGCGTTTTGTTTCACAGGGGAACTGGTTTTACCCTACTTAACAATGCTGCTTGTGATAGTTGCCCCTTATCAGACTATGAACCTTAGGTAAGTTGGTTTCTCTGCTCGAAGATATACCCTGCAACAAGAGAAATATATTTTGCAATTTGTTTCATAGAGATATTTGCACAGTCATGTTCTTGATCAAGACATTTTAGGTTGGCTCCATGTGAAATCTGTGTTAATGGATTTAAGAAGGGTTGCCAACATAAGTTTTGATACTTGAACAGGGTCTGACGTAATTCTACTCTAGCGTTCTATAAAGAGACTTTCTAAAATTAGATGTTTTGAGAAAATAGTCCTGTTTCCTGTGTTCTGTTTACCATATTCCTGTTTTTTCCCACGAACAGAGGAACTCAAGCTGGTACAATTACGTCCATGGCAATTGCCGGGTTTCTGGCTTTCCAACATTTCTCGAGGATCGGAAGCTTGACAAGGGCATTGGATCAAGGATCAATTGTTGCAACCCTGGCTGTCATCTGCATTTCTATTGTTCCGTGCTTGTTTTTGTTATGACCTTATTTGCATCAAGAAACCTTCTAGTGGATATAGAAATTGAGAAGTCTGTTGAAGAAGACTTGACCTCCTCCGCTTTATGAATGTTGGTTCCGAAAGTAAGATTTTTGATGATATATGTTGGGATAATTGCAATATTACTTGTTAGTTAGTTCATAAAATCTTTATGAGTTACAAAAATAGTGGTAGTAGTATCTGTATGTACGTTGATATATGTTGGAACAAAGACACCATGACAAGCATTTTCATAAAAAAATTCAAGATAGGAAGGGTCTTGAATTTATTATATGGTTTCCATTTATTCTTGTTGCAATTTATGCTTTTAGTTGCTGCATGGAACTTCAACTAACCCATATGAATGGCTATGATGACTGTATGAGCTTGTTTTTGCTTCATTCTTTCTTTTGATTTTTTTCCTGGTGACAATATATATGATGATTTTCTGCATTCAAATGAATAGATGTAAACAGGAAATAGAGAACACCGCACCCCATCCTGGCACCCGCCCCCACCCAAACACGCATTCCATGTCCTCTCCTCATACATTCAATCTTGTTTCTCAGCCCATCATGGTAGAGAAGCTTATTTTTTCCATCACCTGTTTTCCTTTTCATATCTTATGCTTGGCAAGACATGTACATCTGTCTGTCTGTAGGAAGAGTGGGCAGGATTGCGCCAAATGGAGTCCTCTTACTGCCGGAACTTATTAATTATAAATGAAACAATAAAGTACATAAACTGGAGATCTATGGGGAAAAAGGAAAAGTTTTATTCTTCCTGGAGTATAACCAAGGTAGAGATCCTATTAACTTTTCTGCTACAGAACCTGCAGGAGATGGTTCTTTCTGGCTGTTGGCTTCTGTTTAGAATCATGTCCTGATCAGCACCAATGGCTCAACAGTGAAAATGAGAGGCCTACAGCCAGGGATCCTTCTGTTCTCTTCGTCGTTCTGTGCTTCTACCTCCTTTCATGGGAACTCACAGGAGAAGTGGCTGCGCTGTCTATTTATATACATTTAAAGTGATTGGTAACATTAGAAGGCATGTCAGGGTGAATAGAAGTGCGGTGCCCGTTGACGTGGAGGTGGTGCCACTGGGAGATGGAGGAACGGATCCATACACATCAGATCCAGTTGGGTTGGTTGTGTTGAGGACTGATGAACTTGTGCTGTTGATGCAGATATCTTAAATTTATTAGTGATTCTGGCATGTTAATGTGTCACTTCTAGTAGATTGGTGCTTGCAGAAATCATGATTTCAGATGCGAGAAGGTTACCTTGTTGATGGATAGTGACATGTTGAAGTACCTGCAGTAAAGAGCATGAAAAATATGCCCAGTGATTTGATCCAATGTTAGAATATACCTAAAGTAACATGCTGATCATATTATATGCATCGTTATACAATTAATAATATGACTGTATGTTATGGCTTGATTGATTTTATTAAAATATTTTATGATTAGGTTTGTACCGAACCATCATTAGCAAGAATATGATTTTCTTGATATGCAAGCATGCTAGGCGTGGGAGTGTTTTGATATGTACTACGTACTAATCTGAACTTTTAGTGTTGTCTCTTATTACTGTACACCAATGTGTTCATGGCTCTGAAATAAAATTGGGTATCGTAGAAAATTTGCTTTGAAGTTTATGTCTAGGCTAAATTGAACCTTATTTTAAAATGAGAAAATGAAATATTTTCATACCTTTCATATGGTTCTCCTATTACTCTTAATATTAAAATTTAGATCTATGACGCCTATCAATCAAACCTTTAAGTTTTTAGTGGGTGCAAGAAAGAGGAGGATGGATTTGAATCCAGTCAGGTTTCAAGTCGGATCCAATCAATCTTAACCAGGTGATGGAGATCCGGTCAGTCTTAACTGGATGATGGAGGCCTGATACCGATCATTCAAGCTATCGTGGAATGTAATAATATGATTTTTGATATGTGAAGGGTTTGTATATATTAAACCACATCTAAAAGCTTATATTATTGGTGTCAGGTTTCTATAGTTCGGTCAGAACTAACTGCATCCGACTTGAAATCTAATGGACTGATTCTAGTGTATACATATATGATAAAAATGTATTTATGTGTGTATAATGCATGCCTAAATTATGCATGGCTAACAGAATAATGAGATTTACTTTGGACGAAGGAAAAATTTCAAGACTTGGCAAAAGAAAAATGGAATGTGAATCAAACTCACTGGGATCGGTGTTGGTGATGATAGCAGTCCCTCCAAAATCGCAGCTAGTCGGGATCGGGTTCTTCTGGTAGTAATCATTGAAAGCATAGGATGCGTGATCTCGAACAGTATCAGGATTGAAACAGCTTGCACCTGGTTGAATTAGTGAACAATCTGCCCCTCCGTAACCACAAGCATAATCCAAGGCAACCTGCAATGCAGTCTGTGAAGCAGTTTGGCTTGCAACACACCAACTTTGACCTGGCGATGATGGAGACGATGTTGTTGGATTTGAGTATGTATTCGTATCCGGTGTCATTGTCGGAGTGGTCGAACCAGATGTTGTTGGGAAAGGATTATATGTAGGAGTTGTTGTGGCCGGGTTTGATGGATTGATCACTGGAACTGTTGCTATTGGAGTTACGACATCCATTCGAGGCATCGTGTCCGAGGATTCCAACCTGGTGTTGGCGAGCAGCATTCTCATGGATTTCTTTTCAATCTTCGAAACTAAAGGTTTCTGCGATGGTGGTGGTGTATTTTCTGTTATAATTGTTCGAAAGAGCGATGGACCATCCTCTGATTCTTTAGCAAGCGTTCCTGTTGAATTGGTGAGGTAAAATGGAAACTTTAAACATTTATTCTGTAATAAATGGCAGATAAATTTTGGCAATAAATCCATGACCTGGAATAAGGTGGGACTGAAAGTGATTAGTTATGTGTCGTTCATGTCAAAATGAACTGGTGATCCTAATATCTGGACCTTGTAACAAATTAATGACTTGGATATAAATGAAACGACAAAATCAATCCATATGTTCTCCAAGACCTTTAAAATAAAAAATAAAAAAAAACCGGTTTCATCAAGAACAGCAGGCTTAATGTAATCCCCACGTAACCAGAACAAGATAAAGTATATCACCTCTGAGCATTTCATTATTGCTGAAAAGGTAGAACAGGGTGAAAGTTCAAGCGGGACTCTGTAATCATTCGAGGGTTGCGCATGGTGGGCTGCATAGGCTGCAGGAGGTGGGTAAAAAAAGATGGAAAAAAAAAAAAATAGAAAAATAAAAACAGGAACAAAAACAAAGAAAGAGTACTCAGATAATTTTTTTTTTTTTAAAAAAAATATTTTTTTCTTTTTAAATTTTGAAAAAAATTGTTCATCTTCATGTCTCTGTTTTTTTTTTTTTTTTTTCTGTTTTTACCAGCGAGAAATAACGGCTATTTGGCATAAAACGAACCTGAATCTAGAAAACTAGGAGGAAAACAATGTCCCCGAATTAATCCTCACAGAACCCAAGTTTGTTCTCATAATACGGACAAAAGCGAGTATAACATGGTTGGCAGGTGCGGTCAAGATTTTCCTTTTCTCACCGGGTGGTCATATCCGGCCTGTTGTGGTGTGTTTGGTATAATACTCTAATGAATTTATCCAACAAAGAAAATTTAGTGGGACTCGCGTTCCACCTTCCACCCTCCTCCGTCCCACACTCTACAATAAGACCCTCAATCGGAACCATGGATTGGCTGTGGCCCATGTACAAATCTAATGTTTGGAGTTTTCCAACTTCCCCTCGCTGATTAGAAACTCCAAACGCCATAGAAAATGACTGCCAAGTAGGGTAGCACCATAGCTCTTACTGGAAGCGAACGCATCACTTACCAAGATCTCTGAAACCATATGAAACAAAGGTGGTGGCACTCACCAGAGCAGAAGAGAAGGCCCAGAAAGAAACTGAGACATTGGATGGCCCTCACACCCATCTCTCCAGATCCTTCTCTTCTTTTCTTCTTCTTGGTTCCTCTCACCTTCTCCTTTGTTTGTAGAGTACTCCTATGGATTTTGTCCTTCTAAAGAGAAAGAAACCTATGAGCACTGAAAAGGAAAGACTTTCTCTTATTTGTTGATTATATAACAGGGGAGAATCAGAGTTCCTTCTTTAGAAGAACAAAGAGATGTAGAGGGTGAGGGAGCGAAGGGAATAAGAGGAAACTTGAGAGGGGAGGATGGGAGTTCTGGAGGAGCACGCAAGAGGAGGTGGTGAAAAGAAGAGAAGGAATGGTGCGGAGGAAAGAAGTAGGGGGAGCAGCAGGCTAAAGGTGATGATGGTTTGGAAGTGAAGATTTCTCCTGTGGGCCGGATGCTCATGATGGATATAATCATGATGGATTTTGGTGATGGACTGGTGGTGGTGGAGGTGGGAACCTCTCTTTTGGGCTCCTCTCTTTTAAATGTTTATGGGAGTAGATCAAATGGGAAAGGTGGCGACCGGGGGCTGCCCCCTTTGCTTTTAAGTGTTCCGATTCTTCTCTCTTTGAAATTCTTTGGCAGCGGCAAATTAATATTTGTTGCTAAGGATTTCCTTTGTCTCCCCCCGCGCAGGCGTAGGATAAAGCTAGAGACTGCTAGGCTCCTATTGGTGTTCTTCGAAGGTCCAGATGCTCGAGTCCACTGTTCTTCCAATGGATTGAGTCAACTTAGGAAATGTTTGAATTTTTCTACAGAATCCGACTGAAAATTTTGTAGAACTTCTGGATTAGACCAATATATCCAGCAGGATAATAGACTACAGGTTGGGCAAAGCAAAATTTTCTGACATAACTTTGGAGTGGGCCGGCCGGAATCTTATGAGAAGAAAAAAAAATGGATCAAAGCTATAAGTGCTACGGTTTATAAAGAGTGGTTTTGATTGCTAGAAGTAGCTGAGGGGTTTGTATTTAAATCAGGAAGAGTTGTAGGTGTTAAATTATAATTGCGAGTAGTAGTGGGTTTTTAACTTTAGATATAAATCCACCAGTGATTCCCAATTGAATATTTTGTGATCTTTCATTTGTTCTAAAATTATAAGAAATTTGTTTTTTTAGAATACACACACACACACGCACACACTTAACTAATTCAGGTTTACTAAGCTTGTGATAATTTTTGAAAAGAATTTTAGTTCTAAAAAAAAAATAGTCCATTGTCTTGCAACTCAAATCCAATACTGCATCTTTATTAACCAATGGAGCTCAAGGGCTTTTAAGTTTTTAGATAAGAGATCAACAATAAATCAGACTTAGCAGGATAATGTTTTAGAAACCCAAATGCGAACCTCTCTCAGTGCAAATATCCGATTTGCAGCTCTTGTTGCTATCCTACCACTTGTCAAGGATGCAAGAAATTTTGGGCCAACAGTCTCACGCAATTCCAGACATGACCTGAGCTTTGCAGATGTGGAACATTACAACCATCCTCTCTACCACTTTTTGCAAGTCTTCTTTGATCATAACGTTACTCCCAAGCGTGTTGTTGGTTGTGACTTGTGAGCAGTGAAGGGTATTGAGAGTTGAGAAGAATGCAATAATTGTCATTAGAGAGAGAGAGAGAGAGAGGAACTGTGATTCATCTGCCAAAATGTCAGAAGTCTCGCATGCCATGAGGATGGCACGGAAAGGTATCGAGTAATTAAGTTGGCCAGTTGACTGTTATGATCCCACGAAGGTATCGTTTCAGAACCAAAGATCGCACGGGGTTGGTTTGAGCTTTGATAGCAATCTAACCCATCCGAAGCTTGGCCCTTCCATCAAATTAAGTAGCACATATATTGACCCGCTACTCCGAGTCATGTCTCGGCCCTTTAAAAATATTTTAGGTGAAATATTTTGGTCAGGATAATATCAGAAAACGGGTTCACAAATTTAGGAGAAGGGGGGTCTGAAATATGTACGTCGTATATAGATAAGCTATATAATTTAGGATACAATTACTATAGAAATAAATACCGCATGTTATTTGAACATCAAAAAGTTTTACGTGAATCGACATGCATGCAAGCTTTACATCCTCCGTCAAAAAAATAAACATAATACATGATATCACATGCCATGAGCACTAGCATTCCATGGACTCTCTGAATCCGATCATCTTAACTATCACATGGTGGACATGCATCATAGTTACCACGACCACGGACGGTCGTAACCTAATTCTAATACACTTAGAAGAATATGATGCGATCATCTGAGCTTTGACCTGTTGGCTAGCTATCCAAGGGAGGGAGATCATCTTAACAGTTGGAGGTAATTAAAGTTTGTCATATTGGTCGGTATCGATATATGAACCGGTATATACGTTTGAACATAGTTATTGCTTGATTGCTCAACTTCAAGCCAGTACTATAGCAAATGAATTACGATGTACATATCAAACTATAAGCTTCACACATCCCGGCCATGGACCTGGAAATTGAAATGAAGCAAAAATGGCTGCCGGATTGGTTAATTAAAGAAACAAGGAATTTGAAGGAGATATAAATTACTCATTATCTCGAGCATCTCGAGCAACCATATTAACCGACCACTTTTGATAACTTTTGAGCTATGACACCATTATTATTAGCTAGCCAATAGCACCGGTAATTAACAAATTAAAGAGCTCGTCCTGTCAGATTTTGCCCATTGGACATTTGACACGTGCATGGATACTTCTGATTAATGGCACGATGCACAAGCATAGGATACTACTAATATCATTTGGGTTTATAGTGGTGTAGTGGTACCTTTCCTTCAGACTCCACCATCCAGAATCAGGCCGTCCGTCCAAATCGGCTCAGCTGCGGGACCTGACCACAGACTTTTGATGCAATTTTTTGCCTGCTAAAACATGCAGCAGGTCCTGTTTCCATTTTTTATTACTTTTTGTCAGTGAAACCGTTGAACTTTATCCACTCATTCAACCCAACATCCTTGACCACGCTTTGGCCATACTCGAATTTCCTTGTCACAAGCATATCTGAGATGCTAATGAGAGATGGGCAAGCCACCATGTATTTCTTGGAATGTTCAACTAAAAATTTCTACCTCCGCTTCTCTTATCTTGGGATATTCGAGACGATGCGGTGTGTATCTAGTCTCGTATAAACTATACAGATTTTAGATATTTATATTTGGTCAATTGAACTTAAATAATACTTTGTATTTAATTTTTCTGGATAAAATTCTAGATTATTTAGCTAGATTGACTATCTATCTTGGAACACAAACATTGATGACTAAATTCTCCGATGGATGCGAGGCATACCACGTTCCACGGTTCCAACGGATGCGACAGGAGTGCACCTCCTATCAAATCCACATTCGAAAGTTATGGGTTGAAGTGGTTATCTACAAGATAGTCGATCTAGCTAAGATGGTAGCCTGGTTGGTAGAGGCCGAGTCTCATCTTTCACCGGTCATGAGTTCGATATATCATCCTCATGGATGGCGAGAGAGCGCATTATTCATACTTACCCGTGGTGGGAAGGATACGCGAAAAAATTATGATCCAAATCGAACGTAACCTGTCGGGATTGGAGTACGATGGGGATAGCTACACCAGGATTTATCCTCCTTCTCCTTTTTTCATCAAAAAAAAAAAAAAAAAAAATCTGTTATCTACTAAATAGAAAAGTTCTCCTTTTTTTTTCATAAAAAAAAAAAAAAAACTGGTTATCTACTAAATAGAAAAAGTAAAAGAAGAGCCAGACAAAAACACGTTTATGATGATATGTTGTTATATTCATTATTCAAATATTAACTGCTTGCTTCTTAGATTTACATACTGATAGTTTTGCTCCGGAACTTGATTTTGCACCTTCACCTGATTCCCTTTTTTTTTTTTTTGGCCATTTGCGAAATATCTAGCTAGTTTCTCACATTTAAGGATAGAATTGCTAAAACTTTCTGTTTGTCCAACCGCCACCATCCGTCTCTTCGATTTTTTTTTTTTTTTTTTTTTTTTTTTTCAGAAATCTTCTACTTTATACTCAACCCTATCAATTGATTGACATTTAAATCTCACAAATTAGATAGTTTCTTTTAAGCGTTCAGTGGATAGTTTCTTTTCAGCGTTCAGTTTTTTATAAAAAAAGAAAATTTTAGTTTTCAGTCTTAATTCGCAGGATTTAGCTAAATAACTATCATCTTACCTGTTCTTTTATCTTGACGCAAACTGGTAACAGTACCATGGCTTCAAGCAATTAGAATTCCTAGTTGTGAAACTCACTCTCTAGCTGTCTTGTACTATAATGAAGATTGATTCATCCCTTAATAATACAAACTTCACAAAAATATAGATAAAAAATCCGCTGGATCTTACTTCTAATGATTAAAAAGTTGAATATAGAACTTGAACTTCCCCTTTTTTCTTGGATAATTCTATCAACAACTCTTAGCATAACAACCCAACAGAGATATTTAATTATCAGCTGCCACAATTCAAATGACTGAATAAATGATGATCGTCTTTTTAGCAATATAAACCTTCATCCACAAGTTTCTTTTACAGGCTCAAAAATTAAAGTTGCAGGTTGCAAAGAACCCCAAAAGTGTCCAACACCTCCAAATGGAGAAGTTCCGACAAGAAAAAAATGATAAAATTATCTACATGGCATGGATATCCTTTAACTCTTTTGTTTTATCTTACAAGAACCCAAGCATTCTCCCGTACATAATTGGGGTGCCCCGCTAAGCTAGACGGTTGTTGTTTGCTCCAAATAAAAATTTCTTTTGATTAGAATTTTTTTACCGGTTAACTTTTTCTCTGATAAGTTTTGGAATAGAAGAATCCCTCTTCGATCATATTTCTTCTCCAACAAACAGCATAAGACTCCAAAATTCTTCTTCATCTTGATTGATTTTATTTTCATTTAAAAGGAAGGTGAGAACCTCTCTCGATTTAATGATTTTTTGAAATTCCTTGGTTCCGATTTCCTTTGGTTCATAGCTCTCGTTTTTTAGTCTCGTCCATGTTGGTTTGGTATTTCAGTCATCTCTATTTTGATATTAGATAGAGTAATTTTATATTATATATAACCGGGGAGATTCTTTCTCCTAATTTTTTGCTGAAACTAAGAATGGTATCATCTCAAATTTTTTTTGATCTTTTATCATGGCCAAAAAAAATACGATTTGGCTTATTTATAGATCTTTTGTTATAATTTTGAAATCTTATAATTTGGATATTTGTATCAAATTTGTATCCAATTTCGAAACGGTTACATAATAGATTGCTCCTCCTCTGTTGTGAATGTAGGCAATTTTGCCGAATCAAGTAAATTTCTTATCTTTCTTGTATTTATTATTTATACCTGCAAAGTGTTTAATAAATTGTCCAAGTGAGAGAAAATAATTAATTAAAAAACTAAAACAATCTGATCTGCTATATGCATCCCAACAACTGGTATTAAAGTGTTTAGATGATATCTAATGAGCAATAAAATTTATCAATGGCTCATGAGATAGTTATTTTTCATTTCACTATCACAAGACATGAAATGGCAGTGTTTAATGACACCGGTGATTTTGCACTATTGAAGGTAAAAATAAAATATATATTAGTCAAGAAGGGCATAACAATAATCCTCAAGGGTATGGATGTAATCCCAGAAGATACTAAGATTGCCAAAGAAAAAATTAATGAAAGAGTTCTAGGGACTATTTTTGGATTTGAATGACAAAATTTTTCACAATGTTGTAGATATTGATATAGCTAAAGATGTATGGAATAAATTGGATAACCTGTATATGATAAAATCTCTTACTAATAGACTGTATTTGAGAGAAAAGTTATATACATTTCGTATGGTAGAAGAGACTTCACTCAATAATTGCTTGGATGAATATAATAAGCTTCTATTTAATTTGGCCAATATTGATATTGATGTTAATGAAAATGACATGATTTTGATTTATTCTTTGTCTAACTCCTCCAAAAATATTACTACTACCATACTCTATGAAATAGAGACTATAAGTCTTGAAAATATAGAAATCACTTTATTATCCAATAAGCTTAGATTAAAAGTGCAGTTTGAGCATCAAACTTCGACTTCGGTACAAGGACTTACAGTTAAAGATAGAGATGAGTAAAGAAAAATTGGACAAGATAAAAACAAGTCTAAAACAATATTAAAATCTAGTACCAAAAGATCTGATGTTTGTTACTATTGCAAGAAACCAGACCACTAGAAATCTGAATGTATACTTCTACAGTCAAAGAAAGAAAAAAACAAAAAAATAAAGAAACAGTCTCAAATTCGATATCAATTACAATTACTTTAAGAGATCACAGTAATATTACAGATGATACAGTATTTATAGTTGCCTACAATATCAATCAGGCTGATACCTGAATCATTGATTCTGGAGATCTTTTCACATGACACATTATAAAAAATAGTTCTCTTTCTTTAAACCATATGAAGGAGATGCCGTTCTTCTTACAAATGATGCAATCAACAGTCTCAAATTCGATATCAATTACAATTACTTTAAGAGATCACAGTAATATTACAGATGATACAGTATTTACAGTTGCCTACAATATCAATCAGGCTGATACCTGAATCATTGATTATGGAGATCTTTTCACATGACACGTTATAAAAAATAGTTCTCTTTCTTTAAACCATATGAAGGAGATGCCGTTCTTCTTAAAAATGATGCAATCAACAAAGTGAAAGGAATTAATAAAGTTCAGATCAAATATCAAATAAATACTGTAATAATTTTGGTTGATGATAGATATATTCCTCGATTGAAAAGAAACCTTCTTTTAGTATATACCTTTGATAGTGCAAATTTCGAGAACAAATGAGATAAAGAATTGCTCCAAATATAAACTTCTTTTGATTAGAATTTTTTTACCAGTTGATTTCTTTTTTGAAGAATTTTAGAACGAAAGAATTTCTTTTCGATCGCACTTCTTCTTCGACAAACAGCATAAAACTTGAAAATTCTTATTCATCTTAATTAACTTTATTTTTTTTTAAAAGAAAGGTGAAAACTTTTTTTGATTTAATAATTTTTTGAAATCCCTTGATCACAATTTCTTTTGATTCGTAACTTTTATTTTCTAATCTTGTTTAAATTGGTTTGATGTGACTATCTCTATTTTGATATTAAATAGAATAATTTTTTCTGTATATCATCAAAAATAAAATTTCTCTTAAATTTTTGCTAAGACCAAAAATTATATCTTACATATTTTCTTCTTAAGATTTTGCTACAATTAAAAATGATATGATTTGATTTATGTATACATCTTTTGTTATTATTTCGAGATCTTATAATTTAAATATTTATAATACCTTTGTATCCAATTTCAGAATGATTATATAATAAATTACTCTTTCTTTATTATGGATATAGATAATTTTACCGAATAATATAAATTTTTTATCTTTCTTATATTTATTATTTATGCCCATAAAATATTCAATAAATTATCTAAATGAAAGGAAATAATTAAATAGAAATCTAAAATAATCCAATTTAATGCGCACATCCCCAACATAGACAAAAGAAAGCAAGATATATTTATTTTGTACAATTTGAAACACTTCCCACTCCCTGACCTCATTTATAAAACACCATATTTCCCATGATATACAAACGGTATATCATATACATCAAAACTAAACAGATGAGAAACGGCTGGTAAGCAGACGACCACAAAGTAACCTGTACACTTCACTTTATTCTTATGTGCTTAAGCTTCCTTTCTCTGCACACAATATAGAACCACTTAATATCATCTACATTCCAGTTTTGATTTGTGGTTTGGTGCATCCATCGCCGTAAAAATTGGTTGTGCACCCTTAGTACAACTGCACTTGCAGCTTTTCCTTCTCATATTTTTTTAGCACTTGAATACCTACAGCAGTTGGGCTTTCGGGTGAGCTACTTCCAGGTAGGCTGTGGTTATCTAGTTTTTCATTTAGTTTGTTCCTGGCTGGACTTCTGGGTGTATCCCCTAAATAAGTCTCATCTTGCTGAAGAACTTGAGTATTCATATGATTTGGTATGAAGGGCTCCTGAAAGGCATGTTAGGTATTAATGGTCATTCAACTTATAAAATATGTGCATGCATATATGTCTGTATGTGGGTGAGTGAGTGCAAGCAGTTTGCATGTGTACAAACACATCATCTAGCATGAACTTGATGCATTTAGTACTGCAGACAAAAAAGACAACAATAGACTTTCAGTTATTAAACTAGACAGAGATTTAAGTATTTCAGGGTCATATTAAAGGTTCATAGTTGACACATGTTAATGATATAACTTTGTTATACCGGCACTATACAGTTTCATGTGTGTGCACTTCCATTGTTTGTGTTCTTTTTTTTTTTTTTTTTCATATTACATCATCCCATCTTATAAAATGCAAATAAGTTTCAACAAATGGAAGCTTTACTAATTCTACCTGATCACCAATCTCTGGCCCCTCAGAATTGAAGAGGATGGGGCAGCAGCTTATATCTTCATTCATCAAGCTTGAATTCTGGAAGTGGGCAACAAGTGCTGCTTTGCCCTGGATCCAAGCATATGCAAATGAAGCAATTTTTTCACTATTGAACTTCCCCCATTTTTTCCCATTGAATGCCTGTAGATGCATAAAAGTACTGGTCAATACTGCCAAAGCTCGTGATGCCACTAATTATAATTTCACTTTCAAATATAAAAGATGCTAGACTGCTTCCAAGGCAAACCATAAACCTTCCACTAATACTTGTATTTAGTTAGCTCTTGTTGTTTCACGCCTATCCAACATATCCAACTATTGGATGATTCTATCAGGCTTTAGCTCCCTTTTTTTATAAAAAAAAAAGTAGACAAATAATTCCAAAAACCAACCAAATATTGTGAGGCTATGTAAGAGTGGAGGAAACACCTGATAGAAGGAGATGATGTGTGAAGGAGACAACATATTTATGAATGCATAACCCACATTGCATTTATTCTGCAACAGTATAAAAGACAAAACCAATTCAAGAAGAAATGATCATCAAAAGTAAGTTTTTGCCAAATGTTTTGGAATTACCTTAAAATCAATAGGCAAGTAGAGAAAGTCATAAGTACCCCTGTGATTTTCATCAAGGGCAGCTAGCAGCATCTTTGAGGTGTACCTGTAAAATAATCAAGACCATGCTCAGTCTATAATACTTGAATAAATAAATTTAGTAAAGCAAATTGGACAGTAAAGAATATACTTATTTGGGATGTTTTTTATCATCAGTGTCGTCCTTGTATCTTCCCCACTAATAATTTTATCCAAGTTAAGCTGGTACTGTTTCTTGCTATCTGACTGACTCCCATTATCAATTTGGCGAATCTGCCCACCTTCAAATAATCCCTTCATAACACTAGCTCCATATCCAATATATGGATCATTACCAAGAACCATAGGCCCAAATCTTTGTGATGACATTATACTGAAACCAGGTGCACCATTCTCAGAAGCATTTCCAGGCATAGCAAGTCCAGGGTTCATTAGACCTCGAACACCCATATCCATCACCAAATTCCCCTCATTGCTTCCAATGCTCATGTTTCCAAAAGAAACTGGGCTCTTGATCGATGTCTTTGGTGACCCTGGGAAATAGCCAAAATGTCTCTCAAAAGGAATACCAGATGGAGCAGATCCAACATGATGTGATGGAGCCGGGAAATAGCTATGACGAACTGAATGAGGGAAGCTCTGCTCCTTCCTGTTGAATACGAATGAATGTCCCATAGATGACTGTGGCCAAGCAGATTGAGTATGCTCGGTATAAAGAGTTGGGCTATGCCAAAGGAATTGGGATCCAGTCAATGTACCCATCCTAGAAGCATTGGAAGTTAGGGAACCAAAAGAAGATAGGGTTCCTGAACTTGAGATCGTTTTTGGAACCATGGCACTATTATGCTCCAGAAAAGAATGAGAATGCTGAAGTGGAACTCCATGTGTCGAATTTCTGGGTGAGAAAACCTGTTCTGCATGGTTAACCCTGTTTTCGTTGTTACCAATTGGTGCAATCTTCACAGAGTTTGACATCATGGGAGGTAGTATGGAAGCTAATCCAGGCAAATGATTACTCCTGACAGGATTAACAGCTCCTAAAGTTGGGGACTGCTTAAGGGCCTGTAATGTTCTATTATCATTTGGATTACCGAACTGTGCCCAAGTACCTGTCGCTATTGATGCATCTAACTCAGTTACATTAATATAAATAAAAACATATAAATATAAATTCAAAAAACGTAAAGAAGACATTTACAGAAAGAAACAGACTCCATCATCTCTGACCAGTATACTATCTGACAAATTCTCATCAACCGTGCATGGCTACAATAAAAATCCAACAAACCTGGTGGAGAATTGGTAATAGGTGAACCCATTTGAGGCCTGTAACATCTGGTTTCATCATGTTCCAGTTCTTGGCTCAACTGCTGCATCAAGCTGAATTCAAGATGTAGAAGCATTTTTAGAACTCTTAAGGATTAATCAGTATTTGATAAAGAAAAAAAAAAAATCAAGGTAAGGTCCTCTATTGCTGATACTGTAAACAACAAACTACAGCCTACACCTATTTGGCATGTGGATGAAGGAATACAGTAGGATATTCTCTTCTATGAATTTTCCCCATTTTCGAAGCTCGTTAGTAGCAGAGATGGTGACCTAAGCCCCTCATTTGGGGCAACAATAATTCATCAAGGGTGGAATTCTTTACTTTGGCAGCAAAAATCAGTGAAACATATTTGCCACACACTTGCATACAATTGAAGGAGACATTCTTGAGTCTAGCCATTTTATAACATGAATGAAAAATGAGAAGATGGTGGGTGATCATAAGTCAAATTTATCAACGTACAGCAGAATATCATAAAGGTAGAAGGGAAAACAGTATGGTTAAAGGAAAGAATTTTATCAATCTGTAATTGAAGAATAAAGAAAAGACAAGAAAATATACACACTTCCGACGAGCTCCACCAGGGCGGCTAGGTTCCAGCTTTATGCGCTTGCCAGCTATGTCACTCCTGTTCAATGACCGAAGAGCTGCTTCTGCTGCTCTGACATCATAAAACTCAATAAATTTATGCTGCCGTTTGTGTGGTGTCTCCCTTATCTGCACCATGTGATCAGAAAATGCCACAACTTTTCAAAACAAAAATAAAAAAAATTAATAAATGAACATATAATATTTTTTAAGAAAAAAAATCCCACCTCCTTGACTTCCCCATAAGCCCCAAATATTTGGCGGAGGTCATCATGTGAAACTGATGGATCCAAATTAAAGACAACAAGAGTTCCTTGGTTTAAATCTTTGTCTGATGGGTTGACCTGAATAAAAGGCAGGGGAAAGAGAAAGATTGGACAAAAGAGGAATGCTGATCAAACCAATGGAAAAAATTTGACATAATTATATCAGACCTTTGGGATTGAAAAATGAATATCAAGTTTTCTTCGCTGTAAGGGCTTGTTTTGTAATGCACGCATAGCAGTTCGAGCTGCCCGGATATCATAATAAGATATCATCACAAACCCCCTGTGTTTGCATGCAGTGTAAAGAGACCGAATTTCCCCATATTGCTAAAACAAATAAGCAAAATGTAACAGTAAATTGACTTGATCACTTTGCTTGGATTAGAACAAAATTAAGAAAAGCATCGGAAGGAACAAAAAGTCAACCAGAAAGCATGTTCTACAAGATCCAGAACTGATGCCTCTATCGATTGGAAAGGGGGAATATAGAAATTGGAATGTTAAACTGCTAGAAAGAGACTTTCAACAAGGCACATAGAGAAAACTACTTTTGGTGGAAACTCAATCAAAGCAACTGTCACAGCATTTATGTTTCTATTCATTCTTTATTTTGAAATTGTAAAAATATTTTCATTCTTACAACAATGTTTGGTGGGTATAGGATTCAACACTTCTTACTTATTTTACATTTAAGTAATACTCCCATAAAAATGTTTGATGCAGTAAAAGTGATGCCAATGCAAACAAAGGCGGTGCCCTTATTTCTCCCTCTCTTAAATGCAATAGACCCATGCTTTCCTCATCAACACATCATCAATGATGATGTTGTTTCTCTTTCTTTTAGCCATGGATCCTTTTGCTTCCACCTTTGCTGCCTCTTGAAGGCAGAAATCATACTAAATATTTCGAATGTGGTTAATGGCTCTACTTATGCACCTTGAACTACTCCTAGATTATATAGGATTTGGCCCATACTCGAAGAACAAAACAGATTTGGAATAGGATCATGAATTTACGATGTATTTGGGAGTCCAGGATCATGTATTTACAGAGAAGGGAAAAAGAGTAAAAGCATCGCTTGACTAATGCTTCAACCTGCCACAATGAATCAGATACTTATATGCAACCTAAGAAATGACAATGGACAAAAAAATCTTTTCTGACTAAGACCACTCCAAAAGCTTCTATTTCAACCCCTCTCAACACCAAAGAAGCCATGAAGAAGAAGCATCAGAGAACAAATAATTAAAAAGGACATAACAATATTGTAAAAGAACACTAGAAAATCGAGCTTATAATGCTTTTCTTCTCGATAAAATACAAAGTAGAGTAAAAATGATTATAACTAAAACAGTCATATCTAAACACTTATCAGATAGCATTTGACTGGTATATGGATTGGTTGCTTGCCATACCCACAATAGTCCATTCTAGGCAAAATTTCCACTGGCTAGAAAAAAGTTTCCTCACCATCATCTATGCTAACTAGGCATTATATGTTAACAAATCTTCAAGTATCTTGAAGTCGACTGTTTTAGTGAGAATATAGAATACAGGCATAATTATAGAAGACATTCATATGCTTCAGCTCACAACTCTAGATACTTCTACGGGAAGGTAGTTGCCTACTTAGTAACTGTATTCTCTGTCATTCTATTTGCATCAAGCTAGAATGCATCATCCTACAAGTCCTTGGGAATGTCACCAATTCCAGCTAGCTGATATGAACAAAAAGTTGAAATTTTAAATTTAAAAAATATATTTTCTCTCTCAAAGGTTCCATAACTTTTCAAGGGTATATCTTTCAGCTTTTGACATTGAGAAGAACATTATCTGACAAATGAAGAAAATTTTGAAACAATTTTTTTTTGCAGTAACAAAAATCTCACAAAAGAAGGGGAAAATCGACAAGCATTGCGCAAATAAGAAGAAAAATTATGAGATGGTGAAGTCACAAGAAAACAGCACGACATGACTGAAACAGTGCATCAACTGATATAAGAGAAGAACTACAAGGCAAATACTTACCTCAAAAAGAGATCGCAGTTCTGAGTCTTCCACATTACTACTAATATTACGCACAAATAATGTTCTAGAAGGATGCTCTCCATATGGATGTTCTCCAGCAATAATTCCAACACCATCTGGAAGGTTATACTGAACAGTTCCATTCCCCACATAATTATCACTAATATGTATCTTTGCCATACCTGCGATGATGCTCTTTGCAGGATTGGTGTCCAATTCGATATCCCCACCGCTGCCAAAAAGATCACACTCTTCCAATTCCTCCACTTGACTAGGCAACCCACTTAGGTCAAAATCATCCACTATGCCTGCAAGGAGCTCATCTTCATCATCAGGTAGCAAGGTCCCAATCACTTGTTGAGCAAATTCGTCAAAAGAATCCTCATGCTCCATGTCATCGCTGACTTTGTATATCTTAGATGAAGCATAATCTGTAGACTCTATCCCATATTCTGAATCTGTAAAATTTATTGAATGTAAACAGAAAACATTGTAACAAAAAAAAGATATAAAAAGCAATTCAATATAAATTATTTGATAACTGATGATGGTATAAAAAATGATGACTTACATTTCTTGTGTGGAAGAACTGGCAATGAGCTTGAAAAGAGGTTCACGTCATTATATCCATGACAAGCACCAGAACCAGATGGAATCTCCTCTGCACTGTTTCCGACCTTGGAAGTGATATTTGCTGATGGGGAAGAGGCATATAAGTGACCTGCAAGACAAATCAATGCAATAAAATAAAGATGCATGAACTTCATTAAAACTAGATAAAGAGGAAGATGATCTTTTTTTCTAATTTACCTGTGACAGAAAAATGATTTGAAGTGTGTTCCATTTCATTGCCTGTGCAAAGTTGCAAATATAGGCAGGATGAGAAAAAGTATATTTGGAAGATATTCAATGAAATTGCTCGGAGCAAAATTCACATTCAAAGAACTAACCACCAATTACTATTCCTACTCTTTAATTCAGTGCTCATATAACTTCAAAGGTCCAATGCACAAAGGGTGTTCCATGTACCATGCTTCTAGGATTATAGGCAACCCCAATTTTGAAAGAAAAAATCAGATAGCTACTAAAAAAAATTACAAATTTCTCGGCATTTAGTAATAGAGTTGCAGATAACAGATAAAATCTTATGCTTTCTGTTGGCGTAGAATCCCTTTTCCGACCGGGCGAAGCTACTGGAACGCAGGTCCGTTCCCTGGTTTACCTGCAAAACAAATCCCTGGCCGGATGTGCTCCGACGGGGGACACTCCGATGCCTAAGTCAGAAGTGGGCTCCATCCACAGAATGAAGAAGATTCTGAGGAGGATAAATGGAGAGAAAAGGACTCTAAGATTTTCAGGACTATGCTGTGCCTTACCTGGAACGTCCCCTCTTACCCGTATTTATATCGGCTGGTCTGGCCCGCGCCCCCGTTTTTCCCTCTTACAGTTACAACGGGAGAGTTAATTGATTCCCCTCTATCCGCAACTGCGAGCGGTTGCTGAACGGCTCCGATCGTGCTGGAGACGTTACCTGTTAGAGTTAGTGGCTACGTGGCCACGTGGCCATTTCAAGGTGGCCATTATCCTGCATGTGGGGTTTGAGGTAGGTCGGAGATCTGCTTCCGAACCTCCTCCTCATGGGTGTTTGTCGCCGGATCGGCGGGGTGTATTTGTCCTGAAGTGTCTTCATCTCGAGACATCTTCGGAACGACCCCTGTGGCTGATGCCGAAGATCGTGTCTTCAGTAAAATCCGAAGACCATGTCTTCGGATAGGGCCGAAGGTTATGTCTTCGGCTGAGGTGGGAGTCCATATCTTCAGCTGGCCATATCGAAGACTGACTCTTCGGCTGAAGCTGGTAATTGTGTCTTCGTCTTGTCTGTTAACCGTTCGGCTTCTTCTAAATGCACCAGTTCGATATGGCTGGTTCTAGAAGAAGCGTACGAGCGATTGAACCAGTGGCGGGTCTATACCTGAACCGGTACATCCCAACAGTTATCCCCCACTCTCGGTTTTCAAAGCGACGGCCTATCTCAAAGAGTGAGAGTATCGCTGGCTTGTCGTTTTCGTCTAGGAGAGGTGTGGCTGATGATCATAAAATTTTTGATTTGATCGTTCACCATAACTACTGACTGATTTGAGGATCAGGGAGCGGACAATTGTCATCCTCTGATTGGAGTGTGGAAAAAGAATAGGTGGAGCAGGAGGTTGATTCCCCTTTTTTTCTATTTCACGGTAGCTTAGCCAATCTTTTCGTTGAGATTTGGATGGATATCGTACCCTCCTCCTGCCCTCTGAAAAAGACGCGAGCCCCCTCTTTGCCATTGGTTGGCATCGCGCGGATCACGACCTTTAGTCCTTCCTGCGTCAAATCAACCTAGGGCTGTTTGGGGTTTCACATCCGTCTCCATCATCCGTGGCGGGCCTAGGGAATGTCTCCTTCTATCGAGGCATCATTCTGGAGTCCTATCCCTTTATAAGGGGAAAGAGAGGACTGGCTGAAGAAGCTTCTTCATTTTTGTTTGCTCCCGCATTTGGTCCAGCTTTTCCCGTCTCGACCGTCTGTCTCTTCCACAGGTACGACCCTTCCCCCGCTTCCCTGTTTCTTTTCCCGATCATGGCCGAGACCGTGGGATCTCAAGGGGGGAGGTTGGGTCTTCAGGCACTGGAGATGTAGTGCGTCCGGAGCTGGTTCCCAGCTCCATTTCGTCCGAAAAAATAGTTTATCTTCAGGAACGCTATCATATCCCCGAAGACTTTCCTTTGATTCTTCCAACATCAGAAGAGTGGGTACACAAACCTCCCGTTGGGTGCATTGCTGTGTATGAAGACCACCTGAAGGCTGGTCTTCGTTTTCCGCTGCACCCTTTTTTCATCAAGGTCTTCCGCTTGTACCGAGTTGTGCCCGCGCAGTTGACTCCGAACAGTATTCGGAATGTTTGCGGGTTCTTGGTTCGATGTCATATAGCTAATGTGAGGCCTGGGACAAACTTATTTACTTCCCTCTTCATGCTCAAGAGGGATTTTCACGGCCATGGATGGTGAGTCATCGGCCCTCGGCCTGGCCGCAAGGACATGCCCAGCGCCATTCATGAGTGGAAGCCCAATTTTGTTTTTGTATCTTCCGTTGAACCGTGGGGTTTCAGTAGTGAGTGGAGGGAACCATGCTTGGACGCTAATGCTGGGAAAAAAGTTCTGGCCGCCGACCAACCTGATTATGCCTTGCTGTCTGGTTCGGAGACTATTTCCATCCGTGAACTGTTGGAGAGAAATCTCCATCTTGTGGGGATCAGCGGGTCCTCGGTATTAGGTATAAGTAGTAGGGATCCCCGATTCCCCCTTTTTCATTGTCCTTGTGATCTAGTTGATTCTGAAAGGCATTTTTGTTGGTAGGCGGCGGGATGAGGCCTGATTTGGGTTGGCTCCGTCAATCTTCCAAAAGGACAGCGACCCAGGCTCCCCCCTCAGGATCAGAGGTCTGGAAGAAGATTCGGGAGGAGGATCCTAGTAGAAGCAGAAGTGCCTCGTCCTCCAGAGGAATGTTTGGAGGAGTTGGGATATCGACGATGGAGGCTCCGGGAGGGCCTTTGCCGGTTGAGTCTTTGCCGACGATCAGCTCTCCAATTCAGATAAGGAAGAGTCCATCTCCGGTGGTTGATGCGCCACCGCCTTGCCCCCTTGTGATGGATAGGGACAAGGCACCGCAACTTGAGGAATCCGTCTGGGGGGGTTCCTCTAAGTGGAAGTCGCCCTGTGGACTCTTCGGAGTTCTCCCCCATAGGGGGTCTTTTGGTCCCTACCGTTGCTAGGCGAGCACTGAAAGATACTTTGATGTCTCACGATTTGGCAGTGGTCCGGGGTCGAAGCCTCGCTAAGGTGTCCGATTCTGCCTATTCTTTCCTGCAACAAATGAAATTTTCATCGCCCCTCTTTTGCCTAATAGGTCGTTCAGTTTGTGATTGGCCCCACACCTTGTTTTGTTGGTGTAGCTGGTGTACAACATTACTTTTCTGGAAAAGGGCCTGGGGAGCGTTGATAACCTCATCCACAACTTGAAGGAGGAGCTCCAAGTAGCCAGGGCCGAGAGGGAGATGGCCGAGAAACTGAAGCAGTCCATGGAGAATTAGCTCACTCGCATGGACGCCGAAGTTCGGGGCCTGAAGGGTGAGCTGAAGAATGCCCATTTGACGATCTCGGAGCAGGAGGCGGAGTTGAGGAGAAACAAGAGGCAGATTGACTCCTTGGATCATTCTGCTAAAAAGAATCAGGAGAAGGCTGAAGAGCTAACCAGGACGGCCGAAGAGGCAACCAAGAGGGCCGAGGAGGCATCTTTGAGAGCTGAAGAGGCAGCCCTGAAGGCCGAAGCGGCAACTCTGAAGGCTGAAGCGACCGTGAGGGAGTCTAAAGCCCTGAAGGAACAAGCGGCTAGGGCTGTTGAAGACTTTAGAAAGTCTTCGCAGTTCCAAATGGAAATGAATGAAGCAAGCTTGTACAGCTATCAACACGGCTTCAATGATGGACTCCCCAAGGTTAGCGTAGCCTTCCCCAATCTTGATCTTTCCAGTATCCCCGCGTTTGATATCGAGGAGGAAGAAGAGGAAGGGGTCGGGACCCCTGATGAGATCGAGGAGATGCCTAGTCGAAGCGAAGGAGTCCCGATCGTAGCTGGTGAGTTGGCCATGGCCAATACTGCGATTACGACCCAGGCTGAAGAAGTGATCCATACCGAAAGTTCTCCGGCTCTAGCCCAGGTAGAGGAGATCATCTCCGCCCAGATTGAGGAGATACTCCGTTCTGCCAAAGCTGGGTCTTCCTCAACTGATCCTAAGCGTCTGTCAGGCTTCGAGCCTTGCATTTGTATTTCCTATTTTCCTTCTTTTGGAATTTAATCAACGAATCTTCCTGGTTTAATGAATATTTCGCTTTTTGTAAATGCTGGATACTATAGGGCTTCCCAAATGTAGCTTTCCAAGTGTAGAATCTTCGAACTGGGTTTTAGTAGGGCCATCGATTTTGGCGACAGACGGAATCATGCAACCCTTTGTTGAGTCAATTTTTCTGAACATAGGCTCCTCCTTTGGATCTTAGAACATGTAGAGAAATTCCCATTTGAGGGGAACCCTTGGCTTACCGGGGGTTTGGCGACCATCATGCTATTGCCCGGAGAGGTGGTGGTGATCAGGACCATAATGACTGTGCTTGGGAACAGGAATCATCGTGGTTGCAGCTTTTTAGTGGTCCCTCCCAATATACCAGTTGAGGTCCTGATTTATTAGGGCAATCGTGCGTGGTGTGCCTGAGAGCCTACCGTAAATGAGGGCATTTGGCCAGAGCCTTGCCGGTCTCGATATAAGGAAGAGGACTTCCTTGGATCGACTACCATTCGCTCCTAACAATGCCATTTTCAACACCATTCCCATCTTCTCATCTTGGCACCGCTCTGAGGGTTTGCCGTGACATGAGGCCGAACCTAGCACAGCTCAGGCAGGCGGCAAAAGGGAGGCCAATGAGAGGCTTCTAGGTGAGGAGATCAGATCAGAGGCGAAGGTGTGTGTTGGCGTTGCCGTGCGCCCAGGTTGGGAGTAGTGATCCTATCGAGATAGGTTCTTCCTCAGGGGAGGAGCCGATTTCTCCCGGGAGGGCCGTGCCGGCCGGGTCATCTAAGAGGTCGAGCCCACGATATGTTGGTAATGTTTCCTCGTACGTCAAAGATGCAAAGCCTGCAGCTCCGTCGCGGGAGAGAGAGATCCGATGGGTGCAACACACCTGCCACTGGAACTGGGAGGCAGGAATCTGGGAATCCTTTTCCTGCCATCCTCCTTGGGATACAACAAGTAACTTCCGGCATGTGTGTCACCTGTTCGCATTCGTCGGCTGGATTGGCTTTGTATGTATTTCCTATTTTGCAGATTTCTCGCGACCTTTCTTTGCTGGAGAAAGATGTCCACGAATCCATCAGCTTTAGCGAAGACCTCCGAAGTCGAGTGGCCTTGGCTGTAGCTGAGAAAGATGTTGCTGAAAGGCTTCGGACTGCCGCAGAAGAAGAGATGGGCAAGGCTGTTGCCTCAAACAATGTCTTGAAAAGACAGTTGGGTACTCTTCAGGTGCGGGTGGCCGAAGTGACAATCATCGCGCAGGAGAGGAGGAGAAAGATGATTTCTCTTGAATGGTTGCTGAGGGAGACCCTTCGGGATGCCGGGGAACTGAAGTCTCATCGGACCAAATTGGAGAAAAAGATCGATGAACTGAGGACAAGTCTTTCAGTGGACGTCCAAAGGGCTGTGCAGGCCGAAGAGAGGTCTTTCGGGGCCGTTGAGGCTTACAAAAATTCTCAGGCCTTCAAAGATGAGGTACACAAAGCCGCATCGGAGGGCTACTCTTCGGGTTACGCCGATTGCTTGGATAAAATTAAGGAACTTTACCCCAGCCTAGACTTGTCCTTGGTCGCCGTTCCGGAGGATGAAGCCGAAGACTCCAAGGTTCAGCCTGAAGCGGCGTCGACCTTTACTCTTGTTTCGACAGCTGAAGAGGTTATCAGGGAGTAAAGTTGCTGTATTTTCCTTTTTTTCAGCTATCTGTAATGTCTTCACTCTGGATGAGGGTTTCTCCTCTTCGAAATAAATGACTAATTCTTTTCAAATTAGTCTCCTTTGAGTTGACTCTTTTCTTGTGGGTGAACCGATGACATGGTCAATTCGGCCCAATGTTCTTGGCTTGATTGAAGACGAACTCCGAAGTGGGGTCGTAATACGGTTACTGATTTCCTGGCACAGTTGACCAGGTCAGAACTAGGATTAGCCCCAGTTGAGTTGATGTTTAACATCCACCATCATTGTCCTTTTCACATCTGTGGTAGCATAGCGGACAGGTGTCACTTTGTCATTGGCAATCTGTTAGAAGACATTAAGCATATTTTTCGCTATCCGTGTCAAGTGCGCGGATATTCGATCAGTCGCATCCCCGCGCGTCCTAAATGCCACCAGATTTTTCCTTTCCGAGAAATGGTCATTGATGTTGTAACCGTTCGAGGGAGATTGTTCTGGGTTCGAAGCACCGTCGATCTCTATCCTCGAGAGCAGTTATTGGCGAGCGCACCTTTCCCAGAGCGGCCACCTGGGTTTCGAAGCGTTGTTTCGACGCGTGGCACCTTTTGGCAAGCCTGGGGAAGGATGAGGAGCGCGTTTGTCGGTGACCGCCCGTGGGCGCAGGATCCCGTTAAATAGGACCCAGTTCTTTCCTTTCGTAGGCCATCGAAATTTCAAACTCCCATTTGAAAGTTGTTCTTCTTTCCTTAGCACATCGCCAAGATGAAGTTTAACATTTCTGACCTTCGGAGGATGGCGAAGAAGAGAGCTTCCAATTCTCGAGCGGAGAGTGAGCCCAGTATAAAGGCTCTCCGGGAAAGTGACGATGACGACCCGCAGGGGACCATTGCATGCTTGGAGAAGAAGGTTCAGGTCTTAGAGGCCTGCTTGGAGGAGGCCAGGGCTCGAGTCGAGGCGGCCGCTACAGAGGCGGAAGAGGCCAGAAAGAAGGCAACGAAGGCCGTCTTGAATTTCATGGCGTCTTCTGCCTATAAGGACGAGGTCGCCGAGACAGTTCTGGACTCTTACCACCGGAGGTTCCGGAAGCACCGGGACAAGGCTTTCAGGTTCTATCATTTGAAGGGATTGGAAAATATTAGGCCTTCTGTTCCCTTCCACGGTCACGAATATGACTCTGACTTCGAAGAGGAGTCGGAGTCTGAATCAGAAGGGAACTCCGGAGCCTCTCCGTCCTCCTCTCAGAACTTCGACACCTCCCGCCAGCATGGGAAAGGGCCGACAGGTGGTCTTTAAATCTGCTTTCCCGTTATCTGCAATGTTCTCTTTTTCCTCTTCTTTCTTTCTTTCTTTCTTTTTTTTTTTTTTTTAAAGTTCTGAAAAATACAATGAAGAAATTAAGTTTCTTCCTCCTTTCTTCCTCTGTGAATGGTGTATTTTAAAATACTAGGAAGCGTAGACTTTGTAGTATGATGAAAGCGTAGACTTTGCAGAGTCATTAGGGATCTGCAGATAGGATAGGATCAATTGGGCCATCTCATCAAGTGTTTGCGGCTGACAGGATGAGTGTAGATTCACTTCAGCACATTTTCGGATTTACCGTAGGGTAGGGCATCTGAGCCATCCCTGTGCATCTTTGTTGTAGCTAAGGTAGGCTGTTCAGACCCGCCCCGGCGCGTCTTCAGATTTACCATAGGATAGGTTATATGAACCATCTATGTGCCTTCTTTAGTATAAGGTAGGCTGGTTAAGCCCACCCCGGTGCATCTTCGGATTCACCGTAGGGTAGGTCATATGGACCATCCATGCGCCTTTGATCATTTGGCAACCTGATTGGGCTGTCCGTTGCGCTCGTCGAGCATACCGATAAGGTGAATGGATCATACTCGCCTTTGCGTTGTTGGCCGATTCTTTTGATCGGACCATTGAAGCCGTTGTCATTCTGCTAGTGCAACGGGCTGTTTAGAGTTGAACATATTTTCATAAAAGACACTGGGGTCTATTTATTGATAGTACCTGCAAAGATTTTGTACATTCCAGGACCGGGATAGGACAATGCCATCCAGGGTCTTGAGTCAATACGTTCCTGGACGTACGACTTCTTCGACTTGGTATGATCCTTCTCAGTTGGGGGAGAGCTTGCCCTGCTCCGTCGGCCTGGATACTTCAATTCTTCGCAGCACCATATCCCCAGTACGGAAGATCTGCTCTTTTACTCTGGAGTTGTAATATTTGGCGACTTTTTGTTGATACGTCGCCATTTTCATTTGGGCTTAGAGCCTGGTGCTCAGCAATAGATCCAAGTCAACTCTTCTGCGATTGGAGTTCTCAGGCTCTTCATATTTGTCAATTCTCAAAGATTGGAGGGAAACTTCGATAGGGAGGACTGCTTCGGTACCGTATGCTAAGTTGAACGAAGACTCGCTGGTGGCCGTTCTCAGGGTCATACTATATGCCTAGAGAACGGAGGTCAGCTCTTTTGTCCAAAGTCCTTTGACAGCGTTCAACCTCGTCTTCAGGCCATGGAGAATGGTCCGATTCATCACTTCGGCTTCTCCATTAGATTGCGAATTGGCAACGGAGGTCAGCCTGTGTTGCACATGGTACCGAGCACAAAAGTCTTTAAACTTGGGATTGTTAAACTGCCTTCCGTTGTCAGTGATAATTGTATGTGGAATTCCGAACCGAAATATGATGAAATTTCTGACAAAATTCTCGACTTTACCTTCCGTGATGTGAGCTAATGGTTCGGTCTCGACCCACTTAGTAAAGTAGTCGATTACCACAACAAGGAACTTCCTTTGCCCAGACGCCAGTGAAAATGAACCAAAGATATCCATGTCCCATTAGGCGAAAGGCCAGGATGCCGTCAGCTGGGTCAAATGACTTGCTGGTTATCTTTGTATATTGGCGTACCTCTGGCATTGATCACATCTCCATACAAAGTTGGCTAAATCTTTTTGAATGGAAGGCCAATAGTATCCCTAGCGTATTATTTTATACGCCAAAAACCTGCCCCCCAGGTGATCACCACATATTCCTTCATAGACTTCCCTCAAAGCATAGTCAGCATCTGATGATCCCAAGCATTTCAACAGAGGCTGGGAGAATGATCTTTTGTAGAGGGTCCCGTCTAAGATGACATATTAGGACGCCATCCAGCGGATCTTTTTGGCCTCTACTTTGTCTTCTAGCAGTATGCCCTCATTTAAAAACTTGAGGATGGGATCCATCCAGCTAGGCTCGGTCTCGATCTGATGTACCTTCAAAGTTTCTTCTGCTATGCTTGGAGTTTCAAGATGTTCGATAAAGATGCGATCGAGGAACTCTGGAGTGGTGGTAGCGAGCCTAGACAGTGCATCGACCCGAGAGTTCTCCGATCGAGGAACATGGATAATTTCAAAGAACTCGAATTGAGAGGATAAGGCTTATACCTTCTCCAGGTATTGGATCATCGTAGGATCCCTAGCTTCAAACTCGCCCTTGACCTGGTTCACCACTAGCTGGGAGTCCGAGAAGACCTGGAGTCTCTGAACCCCTAAGCTCTTGGCAATTCGGAGTCCTGCCAGTAGGGCTTCGTATTCAGCCTGGTTGTTCGAAACGCGGAAGGAAAATCGGAGTGCATACTCCACTGTGTGCCCATCTGGTTCAGCCAGTATGAGGCATGCTCCACATCCAGCGGAGTTGGAGGCTCCATCAACATGGAGTACCCAAATAGACTCCGCACCCTTCGGAGTGTCTCCTTCTTCTTCGATCAGACACACTTCGTCTTCAGACTTCCATGTGCACTCTGCCAAGAAGTCGGACAGCACCTAGGCTTTCATAGCCGATCAGGGCTGGAAGCTAATGTCAAACTCACTTAGCTTCACAGCCTATTTGGCTATTCTTTCCGAAGTATCAGGACATCGGAGAACGGCTTTAAGAGGCTGATCAGTCAACACCACAATGGAGTGGGCATGGAAATAAGGCCGTAGTCGTTTTGCCACAATTATTAAAGAGTAAATCAGCTTCTGCATTTTTGAATATCTTGTTTCAGCATCGTGCAGGACTTTGCTGATGTAGTAGATCGGTTTGTGAGAGCCGTCTTCTTCTCTTCGAACGAGGACCGAACTGACTGCTTCGTCCGAAGCGGAAAGGTATAGGTAGAGTACTTCCCCCTCTTGAGGTTTAGAGAGCAAAGGTGGGGTCTCCAAATACTTCTTCAATTCTTCAAAAGCAATGCGGCAGTCTTCAGTCCATTCGAAGCCTCGAGATTGCCGAAGTACTTTGAAGAAGATGAGACATTTCTCGACTGACCGGGAGATGAATCTGCTTAAGGAAGCGATTCTTCCTGTCAGTTGTTGTACTTCCTTCTTGCAAGATGGATGTCTCATAATATCTTTAAGGGCCTGGATTTTCTCAGAGTTTGCCTCAATCCCTCGTTTAGTAACAAGGAAACCTAAGAACTTACCCGAAGTCACCACGAAGGCACACTTCGTCGGGTTCAACTTCATGTGATGGCATCGAATGATTCCTCCAGGTCCTTGATGTGATCTTTTCTAAAGAGACTTTTGACGATCATGTCGTCAACATAGGCCTCCATGTTTCTCTTCAATTGCTCCTTGAACATCTTGTTGATCAATCTTTAGAATGTCGCCCCGGCATTTTTTAGCCCAAACGGCATCATTTTGTAACTATAAAGGCCTTTGTCGATGACGAAGGCTGTCTTTTTCTCATCTTGGGGATCCATCTGAATCTGGTTATATCTAAAGAAGGCATCCATGAAGCTTAATAGCTGGTGTCCAACAGTGGCATCAACAGTTGGTCGATCTTTGGAAGGGAAAAGCTATCTTTTGGGCAAGTTTTATTGAGATCTGTGTAGTCGATGCAGATCCTCCACTTACCGTTAGCCTTCTTCACCATTACCCCATTGGCCAACCATTCAGGATAATGTACTTCCCGAATGAATCCCGTCTTGATGAGTTTGTTTACTTCTTCGTTTATCGTCTTTTATCTTTCAAGGGCAAAACTCATTTTCTTCTGCCGGACCAGCTTATATTCAAGAGCGACTTCCAACCAATGAGTAATCACTTCGGCTGGGATTCCTGGCATGTCCGAAGCCGACCAAGCGAAGACATCAGCATTATTCCTGAGGAAACAGATCAGCTACGTTCTGGTCTCTTCGTCGAGCATGCTCCCGATTTGCACGACCTTAGTAGGGTCCTCTTCAGTTAACGGCACTGAGATGGTTCTCTCCATGGGTTCACCAGAGTCTGTGGTTGGGTCCCTTAAATCTAATTGATCCTAAGTTACGGGATCGTTGAAGTGCTTGTCTTGAATCATCAAGCATTGTCATGTCGTTCTCTGATCTCCCTTGACTTCTCCGACGCCACTCCTGGTAGGAAAACATACCAGGAGGTGGTAAGTTGACACTATGACCCGGAATTTGTTAAGAGCGGGCCGTCCAAGGATCATGTTATAGGCTGAGAAGGTTCAGACTACTGTGAAGTTGATTGGTAGTGTCTTTTGTCAGAATTTAGTGCCGAGGGTTACAGATAGTATTATTTCTCCCTTAACATCGACCTGGTTGCCTCCAAAACCAGTAAGTGGTATAGAGGATCTTTGCAATTTGTTTTTAGGCAGGCACATCCGAGAGAACGCATCGTAGAGCAAGACGTCAGCTGAGCTTCCATCATCGACTAAGATTCATTTTACATCATAATTGGCCACAACGACTGATATTACAACAGGAACGTCATGCGGGAGTTGGACCCCCTGCAAGGTCATCATCGGAGAAGAGTATGGTATTGTTGTCTTTGAGCCGCTTCGAGACATCGTCTTTGGCTCTTCTCTAGTTAGTCGGCTGGTGCAGTATTCCCACGTTTCCATTGGTGGGCCTCTGATTTGGCAGGTCAGCCTCTTCTGGAGCCCTATGGGGAACTGTAGCTTCCGACCGAGGTCCTTGGCAACCTACGTACCACCCGAGATAACCTATTTTGATAAGATCCTCTATTGCATCTCTCAACTGGATGCACTTTTCAGTATCATGGCCATGATCCCGATGTGTCACGCCCCGAATCCAGCACCGGAATCGGCTACGCGACCGGCAGCACAAATCCTAGAATACCCTCTAGAATTAATACAATGCCTAGGTATACAAGAGTCACTCACTTCAAAGGCCACTTCAAAATAATAATATTATATAAATAATTGAAATATAACTAAGCAATCCATTTATACAATTCAAAATCACTAATTGGTCCACTGACTCGACTCACAACAGGCAACAATAACCAAAAACTAAAACTATCTAACTAAGCAAAACTAAGTGCAGTTGTCCCGTCTCACGCCCAGCCCATACCTTGCTATGCATCTGCAGTCTCTGAAAAAAATAAAAGTAGGGAGTGAGCTCTACAGCCCAGTAAGTTTTCCATATGATCACACCAGTAATAATACAATACTAGAAATAGAAAGAACATACTAGCATACCATATCATGTAATCAAATAGTTCAAATATCATGTACGACAAAAACCATAAAAAATCATATTTCCTTTTCAAGTTTTCAATTTAATCATCCATCTTTTCTAAGGTTCTGGACTAACCACGGTCATACTTCAGCCCACGACTGGCAATCTCAGTGTCACACTTCAGCCTGTGACCGGCAATCTCATTGTCACACTTCAACCTATGACTGGCAATCTCATAATCGACCATGTACAATCTGCCCATGGCTAGGCCCACGTACTAAGGCCGCTCTGGTTGTGTAACCACAATCCCGTGGCATGACTAGTCCGAACACCGTTATCACTTTATCAAATCAGGTCATACTGTCAAATCATGTCACGATATCAAATCAAATCATATCATCACAAAGTTTTCAATGACTGGCATCACGATCCAAACCATCAAAATATATTTGTTTGATAAACATATTATCCAGAAATATAAATAATAATAATCATAATTATATCGTTCATCATGAAAACTCAACTTTACTATGTAACTACAAATCATGCATGCCAATGCTCATATACTCAGATCAAAACCATGCCATGTAAAAACAATATATAGAACCAGTGATCATGCCCAGAATCCTTACCTCTCAAGAATCAACTGTCTACACCTGAACTAATCCGTACCCGAAATTTGCGCAACACCTTCCTACTCAGAAAGCCGATTCCCTACATTAATAAATAATAAAATTATTCAAAACCAAATACTAGTTTTCACAAATTTCAAGAAAATCTCCCTCGATTCTCTCTCCTATAATAATATACTATTATTATTATTTTAAATTTATTTTCTCCCTCTATCTCTCTCCTCATATTCTCTCTCCACTTTCTCTCTCCTCTTTCTCTCTCCTCCTCTCTCCTTTTTTTTTACTGAACTAAAACAAAACCCCTTTTTTTTAACCGAATCAGGACTTTTTTTTCCTTCTTCCTTTCTTTCTTCTCTTCTCCCTGAACCCACCCTGCTTCTCCCTCGGCTTGACCGAATCGGCCTCCCCCCGGCTGCCGACGGCCAAAGGAGATGGTCTCCGGGAAGGGGAGCTCAGCGATCGGAGATGGACGGCGGCACAGCCTCCGGCAGGTCCACGACCCCAAACCAACCGAAAACCACCAAGAAACTAGATGAAACACCTCTAAACCATCAAAGAAAACTCACCGGATGTTGAAGAACACTTGGTTGCTCGCCGGAGAGGAAGAACTATGGGTGGGGAGGGCTCGATGGCTCGAAACGATGGCGATGAGAAAAATTTAAAGAAATTCCCGTCGGTTCCCTATGTCGTTTGGAAAACCAACACCGCCCGAGCGAGTCCCAATCTCTCCCGGACTCGTTGCCGACCAGTTCCCTCTCCTCTCACGACTCCTCTCTTAAAAACGGCGGCGAGAACTCCGATCGGATAAGGAAAATCCGATCCTCCCCTGTTTTGTTCCCTGTTCTCCCCTTCGTTTTCATTTTTTTTTCTTTCGATTGGGTCGAAGCCGGCTGAGCTTGCCAACTTTGACTCAAGGCCCATGTTTCACATGATGGAATCGGCAAAATTTGTTCCTATTCCTCACGAAAGAGGATGCCTTCATGGGACATGGCCGTTGGAGATAGTTTTCTTTTTCTATCTCCAATAGGATCTTCTCTCTGGGAAGGTTGAGAGGGGTATATGAGTCGAATCTCCCGCCCGGTGCTCTGGGTCTGGGACTCCATCGCCAGTCGGGATATTTATTGTTGTTGTTGTTGGGTGCAGGGGGGCCTTGTTCCTTGCTATTCTTCTTCTTGGAGGGGGCTTCCCTTCAGCTAACCGCCGATTCGTCGCTTGCTCTTTAGCGTCGGCGTACTTCTGAGCTCTTGACAAGAGCTCAGCATAGCTTGTAGGAAACTTTTTTGTCCAGGAAAAAAGTAAGCCTGGACGTACGAAGCCCCTTCTTTAATACAGACATGGACACGTGCTCGTTGAGATCAGGAATATCGAGCGTGGCCGAATTAAATCTAGAGATATAATCTCGCAGACTTTCTCCTTCGTTCTGGTGAAGGAGGAACAGAGTATCCGTATTGCGGGGGATCTTGCGGCAAGTCCTGAAATGCAAGACAAACAATTTTTCTAGCTCGGAAAAAGAATTGATGGTACCTAGACATATACTTGAGTACCACATCCGAGCGGCTTTCTTCAGAGTGGCCGGAAATGCGAGGCAGTACAGCGCATCCGAAGCTCCTTAGATCACCATGTGGACTTTGAAACTGCCCAAATGATCAAGAGGATCGGAGGTGCCGTCGTAGGGCTCCATCTGAGGGGACCCTAAAATGCCGGAGAACAACTTCGACCATGATACGATCGGTGTAAGGAGGGCGCAGCTCACACGCCACTATATCATTATGGTCCCTTCGCTCCCGAAGCTTCGCAACCTCCAATTTGAGGGCTTTAAATTTTCCATCGTAATCGGAAAGAATTTTCTTCGACGGATTCCTTACGGGAGTGGAGTCTTCAGAGGAAGGAGAGGGTGTTTGCCTAGGCCATTTTCCTCTTTGCAGTGAATCGGTGGGCCTAGGCATTCTTGAGCTTCGGCCCTCAGGAAAGGGTTGAAGACGGAGGAAAAGATGGGTGGACCCCTCTCGAGGGGCTCTTTTTCTCCGAGATCGAGAACTATATCTGGAGGTAGCTGGCGGATGCCCTACCTAGAAAGCTTTATTTTGGAAATCCTTAACCATAGCTGTGAGAATGTTGACCTGGTTCAGGAGAGTCTCAAACTGCTATCCCACGACAAGCGTAGGAGGCGGAATATTGTTCCCTACCGGGGGTTCACCCCCCTAGGAGGGGACGCGACTTCGACTTGCTGAGGTGTTCTGAGTCTTTCCTCTTGCTATCGGAAACTTCTTATACTTTCCCTTTTTCAAGAAAGGGAGCTAACAGTAGATGCTTGGTTGCTCTCTCCCCCTTCCTGACGCGCCAATCTATTGGCGTAGAATCCCTTTTCCGACCGGACGAAGCTACTGGATCGCAGGTCCGCTCCCTGGTTTACCTGCAAAACAAATCCCTGGCCGGATGTACTCCAGCGGGGGACACTCCAATGCCTAAGTCAGAGATGGGCTCCAGCCATAGAATGAGAAAGATTCTGAGAAGGATAAATTGCTAGAAAATGACTCTAGGATTTTCAGGACTACGTTGTGCCTTACCTAAAACGTCCCCTCTTACCCGTATTTATATCGGCTGGTCTGGCCCGCGCCTCCGTTTTTCTCTCTTACGGTTACAACGGGAGAGTTAATTGATTCCCCTTTATCCGTAACTGCGGACGATTGCTGAACGGCTCCGATCGTGCTGGAGACGTTACCTGTTAGAATTAGTGGCTACATGGCCACATGGCCATTTCAAGATAGTCATTATCCCGCATGTGGGGTTTGAGGTAAGTCGGATATCTGCTTCCGAACCTCCTTCTCAAGAGTGTTTGTCGCCGGATCGGCGGGATGTATGTCCTGAAGTGTCTTCGTCTCGAGACGTCTTCGGAACGACCCCTGTGGTCGATGCCGAAGATCGTGTCTTCAGTAGAATTCAAAGTCGAAAGTTATCTTCGGCTGAGGTGGGAGTTCATATCTTCAGCTAGCCATATCGAAGACTGACTCTTCGGCTGAAACTGATAATTATATTTTCATCTTGCCTGTTAACCATTCGGCTTCTTCGAAATGCATTAGTTCGATATGGCTGGTTCTGGAAGAAGCGTATGAGCGGTTGAACCAGTGACGGGTCTACACCTGAACCGGTATATCCCAACACTTCCCTTTTTTAGATTAGTCAGGCTAGAGGAGTGTTTGACAAGCATGCACAAGTATAGAGCCGTGTATCACACAGCTTCCTGTAAGTGCAGAGCCAAAAATAGATAAGTCAGGTGGAGCTTACACAGAAGAGGAGAAATATATGTGCTGTCTTGCAAGGTGATTTCTACTCACATACACACGTCGAATGAAAAGCCGGTGACACAACAGGCAATTGTAATATAGGTTAACTTTAGAACGACTGTCAACATGGACCAACCACAAAAATTAAAATGTGAAAGATCAATGAGGACAATAACAACATGCAGGCTAACATGGAAATTGGACTTTCTTTTTTGTTTGTATGTATATTTGTTGACATATAAAATAGGTTTATACAAAACCAGAAGAGAAGAAAGACACCATGCCATATTTATTTCTCTATGTCAAAGAACTACAAGAATACCAGTTTAACTTAATCATTTACCAATGACACCTCCACCATGCAGTCACACGCAACAAAGATCTTAGACATTAAAGCTTGGATTTGTGTTGAAAGGCCAGATATAAGGAGGCCAGACAAAACTAACATGCATGACAATGGTCAAGAAGGATTTAAAAGAACTGATATTGATAGAATGGTGAGATATAAAGCTCGCGATGGATAATAGGGAATGGTTATCGCAAAAGATCAAAATTTTCCATGTAGCTAGAAAGTAATCCAACAAGAAAAGGCGAAATTTTGTATTCGAGCACTGAAAGCAATCGGTCATAGATTAACCAAAACTGCTTATCAGTTAAAGAATTCCGAGTGGGCAACGGTAAATAGAGATCAAAATTCCACTTTTAGCATCCAAGACTCACATGGGACCACATAGAATCGCAAAGATCACACCTTTCTAGCAAACGCAAAAGCACTGAACAAAAACCAAATATCCGGCAGAACGTAGTAGGTGGAAGGCAGAGCCACTTTACCAGGTCGAAGAACACCGAAAAAGAAATTAAAACCACTCTAAAGCCCCAGTTACAAAATCATAGAGTAGTTTTCTGAACCCAAGCCTTGGAGTATGGAGTCAAGCCAACGATGCTGGGAAAATCCAGTTGTTTCGACTTTGTTCCTCATAGATTCTTCATTTTTCCGAGCGAGCAAGCAAGAGAGCAATAGAGAGTGGGGGGAAAGAGGAGTCCCTCTTCTTCTCTCTTTCTTCCCACTCGATCGAGACCCTTCTCTTCGTGCCCGCGAGAGGAATGGGATGGAGAGACGATTGCAGGGCACCAATATAAAGGGTAGAGCGATGAAGAAAGAGGAGAGATTCCGCAGCATTTGAATCGGATTTGGCGTCCGTAGACGCCAGCCCTTCCCCGCCCGCGGGCTCCGTAAATGGTGACATTTTTAAGTTTTAACCCAAAAACTATATTGTGACATTTTTAATTTTTTATTACTTGATTTCATGTGGAATTGCAAGATCGCCATGTGACTTGGGAGCCCCATCAGCAAGCATTTATCGTAATTATTCCTGTAGCAGGGCTGCAGCTGGATTGGATTGGTCAACTTCTTGCTTTAAAATCTTTTCAAAAGTAATTTAATTTGATCCAATAAAATATTTTATAATCAAATTTAAATTAAAAATTATTACTCGTTTCAAGTATGATTGTGTTGGCGTAGAATGTTCTTTTCGACCTGACGAAGCTATCGAATTACGGATTCGACCCTTAGTTCATCTACAAAATAAATTCATGGTTGGATATTCTCCGACGAGATACTTCGATACCTAAGTCAGAGACAAGTTCTAGCAACATAATAGAAAAGATTCTAAGAAGGAAGATGGTGAGAAAAGAAACTCTAGTTTTTTCAGGATTTCGTTGTGCTTATCTTGAATGTCCCCTCTTACCATTATTTATATCGACTGGCTAGGCCTGCGGCTTCGTCCTCTTTTCTACAGTTACGGTGGAGCCTAATTGATTCCCCTCCGCTTGTAACCGTGGACGGTTATTGAACGGTTCTGATCAGGCCGGAAGTGTTACGATTGGAGTCAATGGCCATGTGGCCACTTTGACGTAGTTATATTTTGGAAGTGATAGTTATGTAGCTGATTATAACCGTTGCGTTCACGTTCGTGTGGGTTTAAGATTGGTCGGAGATCTGCCTTCGGATCTCTTCTTAAAGAGTGGCTGTTGTTAGATCGGAGAGATGTGTTCGTTCCGAGATGTTACTAGATCAAAGAGATGTGTTCGTTTCGAGATGTCTTTGGACCGATATCTATGACCGAGACCGAAGATTATGTCTTCCACTGGGACCGAAGATCATATCTTCGACCGGGGTCGAAGATCATATCTTCGACCGGGGCCGAAGGTCATATCTTCGACTGGGACCGATGGTCATATCTTCGACCGGGGCCGATGACCATGTCTTCGGTCGGAGCCGAGGACCATGTCTTTGGCTGGAGCCGAAGATCACATCGTTGTTTTGCCCGTTAATCATTTAGCTCATTCCGGACGCTTTGATTCGAGATGTCTGATTCGGGAGAGAGTGCACGCACGATCGAGCCGATGGTTGATTTATGCCTGAACCGACATATTCCAATAGGTTGGGTTCGGATCATTAAGTATTCTAGTTTCAACCAATCTAGATCAGATTAAAATTAATATACTATATTCCCAAATCTCATTTAATATACAAAAGTTGGTATAATTAGTCATTATTTCTTGATGTTGATTGTGTGATGTGTATTTGTCGGCCATATCCTTTGAAGATTAATTTGCTGGTGATGTTTACAAATATTATTATTTTATCAAGTTAATAATTTTTATGTACATATATTTCCATTATACTTTGCATTTGAAATATTTTTTAGTCCAATTTGATTCCAAAAACTTATAAGTTGCTAAAATGAAGATCAAACCCAATTTGCTCCGATCTACGTAAAAATGGATCGGGATTAGATCCATTATTTTTAGACTTAATTCAAATATGAAACCAATCCAAAATGTATCAATCATTGATGCAATCTAACAAGCTTGTGGTTACGTACGAGATGACTGAAGCTTCTACGAAGAGGGGGAAAGAAGAAAGATTTATTACTCCCAAAAGGTAGGGATGCACAGGACTTGAAAAATAAAAAAAATTATATATTTTTTTTCAGCAAAAAGAAGAGGAAAGATCATCGCTCCACAGCCAGGTTCTCTCAAGTTCAAATGTTATTTAGTTGCAGAGAAAGATACGTGATAAAATAGTTTTCCACTTTTCAAGCAAATAGGTTTTTGATAGATACTGGATAAATAACTAAACTTCGAAGATACTCTAAACCTGAAAAGTAGGTATCGATATGCTCCAGTTGATAATTCCAGGCCTTGAGGGCTTGTCCCACCAACCCAACCGTTTCTCATCCAACTTACCAGTGGAAACCGAAAGCCCACCAACATACACAGAAGGCCACCTCCACAAGGCCAATATTTCTTGATATAATTAGTGCCATCCATCCTCCGTACATGTTGCAGGTAATGTAATGCCTCTCTCTCTCTCGCACTTCAAAATCAAACAGTTTCACGGGACAAGAGTGTTTGTCGAGTAATTTATCAAATACGGCTAAGATGATAGTCCGGTTACAGAGACCTTATCTCACAAGTTACATTTAATTGATCATGGATTCGAGACATGATCCATGTGCGATGATTCCATAAAATACAAGAATTATTTTATGGAATCCATAATGAATTGGATTGGATGGGAAGTCAATATATTTTTTTTATTCATATTTTACTGGCCGATATTTTTGTAGTATCTCATTTATAGATGAAAAAATATTATAAAAATTAAGAATCTTGTATCGAATATTATCCGATAATATGAAAATCTAAGCGATAGCTGCATCAAATTTAATTCTTTTTTTTATTAATAAATAAATAAAGTAGTTTATCGAATGCTTAAAAAAAGAGTGCAAGTATTTCTGTGTTTCTTGCTATTAGTGTACCTATGGAACTGTAAATAATTAATATTTTTATATATTAATGCAGCAGTTTGCTTCCTATAATAATAATAACAACAACAACAACAAAAAAAATTAAAAAAAAAAAAAAAAAATCAAAGGCAAGATATATAAAATAATATGTTGATGGAGATGATACTGGTCCACTCGATGCAGTGTTTAAATTGATGTATGGATGAGACTTTGATGGGACGATAGGGAAACCGCGAACAGAGAGTGAGAAGGGGAGCAAGGGAAAGAAGGTCGTGGTGGGAAGTAGCATATCCGTCATTTTCACTTAAAAGCAGGCTCTAGGCCTTTGGCGTCACGCTTGATATTTTCTTGCAATTCTACTTCCGAATTTTGGAACCTTTTATCCAAAGTTTTGGAGCCAAGCCGAAGCCAGCTGCTGTTATTGAACCAGAAGGGGCTGATAATTAAATCATCCGGTTCTATTTTAACTGCACTTGTGGCCCTAAGATTTCTTCTCAAGCCAATTACAATTAGCATAATCTTATGAGAAAAATAGATGTTGCGAGCTTATGAGACTGCCATGAGGGGATGGTTAACATTTTGAAAATTTTCATTGGAGTAGGATTTTTCCTGGGCTTTTACCTTTTGATGATCCAACATAGTTGTTACCAGTTAATTGATATTGCATTTTCACCCACTTGGAATTACCACCTAGCTTGCATGAAAAACAAAGTATTTTCTTAATCCTGATTCGAAACACTAAGTTTGACTTATATAAATATGATACTAGCTACTGTAGTTGTAGGTTTCTTTTTTTTTTTTACTTGATATTTCTCCGTAGCACAAAGCTCATCATTTGGCACCTAAACCAGGTTTTGCCAGATCTACTATTGTTGGCATGGAGTCTCTGGATCGACCGGTCGGAGCCGCTGCATCGCAAGACCGCTTCCTGGTTCACCTGCAAAACAAGTTCCTTGCCGGAGTTGTTCCGGCGAAGGACGCTCCGATGTCCAAGTCAGTGACGGATTCAAGCCACAGAATGGGACAGGTGTCGAGTGGAAGAGAAAAAGAGCTCTTGGTGATTGAAAATGTGTATGTGCGAGATTATTCATGCGTACCTCTCGAACCATCCTCCTTATCCATATTTAAAATATGGCCTCCGATCCGTGGACCGCTCTTTTTTCGGAGATCATGGGAAGCCATTCACTCCCATGATAGTCGATCGTGAGTTGTCAATGAGCGATTCCGGCCAGATCGGAGACGTGGCTACAGGAATTGCGTGCCATGATCATGGCATGATGAGTGTCGATTGTAACCGTTGGTTACAGTTTTCTTTTTGGAATAGATATGGTTCAAGCTTCGGGTTTTCCCTTGCATTGGCCGAAGGCTTGATATTTCCTCGAGACCGGAGATCATGTCTACGGCGGGGGCCGAAGTTCGTGCCTTCGGTAGTCGATAAGTAGTTCAGACTTCGGCCGGGACCGAAAGTGCTACCCGAAGGATTGGCCTTCGGATGTTGTAGTTCGGTGTGAAGCCTTGAGTTGCTTACAGTTGGCTTTCGCTTAGTCCGAAATCGTAGTCCGGAGAACCGGGACTTCGATAAGTCAAATCAGAACCTGGTTCGTAGCTGAACCATGATATCCCAACAACTGCCAAAACAAATCATGCACAAAAGGGTCAACTTTTTTAGGAGCCTTTGTTTGTGGTCTTGAACCTTTCTCGCAACCAAATGGACTTTCGTAAGAGGTTGTGAAGCAAAAAAAAAAAAAAGAAAAAAAAAAAAAGAGGGGGTAATCGAATGATTGGTTTGCTCAAGGGCTATTCCGTGCTCCTTGCGCTACTGCAAGGTGTTTACTAGCTTTCGCTCTTTTAGTGACCGTCAAGGCCTTCATTTTTATATCAATAATTTTAAAATTTCATCTTTAACATTCTTCGGATGTTTTCAAATATCACTTTTTTTTTTTTTTTTTAAGTTTCTTTGAATTTTAATCTTATTGAAAACTTCATTTAATGTAATTAGATCATCTAAGTTTTAAATTTATTTAATCTGGACCCGACTATGCATTTTTTTTAGTTACCGTGACAATATTATTACATAATATCACCTTCTGCATCAACTTCTTCTATCACAAAAGCAAATTGCATGATATTACATAGTAATTCTATCACAACAATCAAACAGAATTCATTGCTAGAATTTAAATTAAATAAATTTAAAAATTAGATAATCTCATTGTATTAAATTAAAATTCAAGAATAAATTAAAAATCTTCAAGTAATCTAAGATTTTTGCATAATTAATTTTTTCATTAATCTATATCCATAGAAGGTTTGAATCTAGTCATTTTTTTTTTTTGGTTGAGTTTAATCATTTGGGGCATGGATACCATAACAATTTTTAATATCCAATTTATCGATAATGTATATATATATATATATATATATATATTGATCACTCACATAAAATTCTTGTTCCATCAAAACAAAATCACTTACAAGGAAAGTCATGATGCAGGGTTTTTTCATCGATCAACTTATAAAGACGGATTAAGTTCAAGTTATATAATTCCTATCAGCTCAATTTCACCTATAAAAAAAACTGACTTGGTATTCACTTACGAATGTATGTATCGTATGATCATTTCTTATTTTTTGAAAAAAATATCGTGGTTCGAAACACGATGGCATATTGATTTTGAACCATCTGATTTATATTGGACCGTAATACTGGGTTGGAAGATCTTTCACCTCTCTATGGCCGGATCGCCCGTGAACCCATCCGGTTCACGAAGGATGCTGAATTGATGATATATACTGATTTCGAAAAATCAAGCTTAAACTAGGCTGCAATGCGAGATTGGAAAGCCGGTTGGGAAATGCCCCCCATTAGGATCTCTCCCATTTCTCTATGGCTGGATCATCCATATATCCATCGGGGGAGGAGCTGCGTAAATTTAGCGCTCGAATGTAACCTAGCTCCTGTTTTTTTCTTATTAAAAAAAAAAAAAAATTGTATAACAATCCTGGTCCACCAACGCGACCCAACATAAGCTCGGCTCGAAGCTTTTCGTCGCGAGGGCCCGATAAGTGCCGGACGCGATGGTGGAGGACAGGGCGATGCAGGAGGACGACGAAATACCTGAGATTGGAGCTCCGGAGCCCCAGGAATCGAGCCCAGGTATGTTCTCATCTCTCTTATCGATCTCGTTACTCACAAGAATGGTCGAAAAGAAGGATTTTGAGGCCATTACCTAAACCCTAAAAGGGGAACTAAACCCAGGTGGGAGAGAAAATGAAGTATATTTTTTAAGGGTCGTAAGGAGTTGAACAGTCACCGTACATTCTTGATTCTTGGTCTTGTTTGGAATGGATCTGTATCGGAAGCTGAAGCAACCCAGAAGAAATCGAGGTTGCAAAAAATAATGTAAGAAAAACAAGTTTTTGTTGTGGTCCTTGTTGTTGTTCATGTTGTTATTATTATTTATTTTCTAGGGCTTGGCGGGTCGAATGAACCAAAGAGGGAAAAAAAAAAAAAAAGTTGGGATATTTGGTCCTGATATACGTGTTCTGTTCTTCAAGTATTTTCTTGTTATTCTTTCTGTCTTTTTTTTGGAGAGAGAGAGAGAGAGAGAGGAGGAGGAGATCCACTGTCTTATTCTTTTTTTGGCAAGAAATGTTGGGGAGGAGATCCACCTCCGATATAATTATCCAGGTCCAAGTGCTTGGGGATGCACCACCCTAGAATTGAACCTCTGGTTGCCAAGCATAGAAGTGTGACCATCGAGGCAAGCCCCGATTCACTATTCTTCAAATATTCTTGTGAAGCAGTTTTTATGGGTTTGTTCTTGACACCGATTTATGTAGCTTATATAATAAAATGAAAAAAAAAAAAGCATTTTGACCTAGACTAGATTACCATTACATTTTTTCCAACTCCATCTTGAGGTTTTCCATTGGTTACCCATTGATGCATCCATTCCGTTGAAGGAGAAGGAAGCAAGTTTGGGAAGTTGGAACCAAAGGCTGCCTCTCTGAATGTAAAGTTCATTATCTTTAGAAACTCTGAATAATCTTGGCATTGAAATTAACATCAAGACAGACTAGATGTGTAAATTTGCAAATGATTCAGGCTCTTTTCCCTTTTTTAAAAAAAGTTTGTGACTGGATATAGGCATTTTGCATTTCATATAGTCTTTTTCTGTAATAACCTAAATCGTTCTTTTTTGTAGTTGATTCTGTTAAGGAAAAGGCTCGTACATTGCTTGAAAATACCCCAACCGACTTTGGAGCCTGGACATTACTTCTATCAGAAATCGAGAAAACTTCACCAGTATGTGGCAATTTTATGGCTATATCTGCATCTCTAAGATTTTCACATGGTAAATGCTTTTGATTTTTATTATTTTGGAAAAACTAGATGATTTGAAATACTTTCCTTGATCTCATGGAAAATTCAGGAACATGGCACTCCTTTTTTTTTAAACTAAATATGATTTGATCTTGGCTTGAACTTGTCTTGGGTTTCATGGTTGCTCAACCACATTTTTTTCACTTGACGCCACTCAACTCCAGGAGAAAATCAAGGTTACCTAAGATTTTTTTAACTTTTAAATTATCAGATTTTACATGTTTTTGTGCAATATTTCTGAAGACATGTTACAATCTCCTACAAGAAAAATATCTATTTAATTCTGAGTGTGATCGATACATTGTGAGTATTAAATTCTCTTTCCCTATAGATACCTACATCCGTGCATGTCTGTGTCATTAAGGTGATATATTTATTCTATTAGTGGGAATTTTGGTGCAAGTTGCATATATTAAAATGTTAGGGGGACTACTTCTTTGAACTTTCATTGAGACATATCATGGGTATCTGTCTATTTTGCCATGCTGAAACCTTCTGTATGATGAAGCTTTCATTTGGCTTACATGTTGTCATCGGGGAAGATAGTGATAAGAGAAAATGATGATGTGGAGTTTCATAAGGGTGTAGAGGTAGAGGGAACCAAAAAAAATATTGTGGTTCAAACATCCTTTAAGGTCATGGATAAGCTTTCACTGTAAATAACTTGCTCATTCAGTTTGAGACCATACGGGCATCATGATTTTCTTTACTTGGGTTGTTTGTATACTGTGTTCATGACTTTCTTGAATGGAGCTCAGGAGACCAAGTTATGTTCGTTGAAAGGCATCAACAGAATTACTCCAAGGGGCTGTTTATTGCTGCTGTTGCAAGTTCACATTTCTATTAGCATGGGCATCATGACCCACCGAGAAAAGAAATATAAACTAGAAATGCACGAGGAGGGATATATGATTGAAGTGTGTAGGAGTCCATAGAAAGTAAACGTAAGCATTTAAGAGCTGATATGTGCTAGCTGGACACAAGCAAGATATAAGGGGGCTTTTATGACTGTATCACATGTATTGGTCTATGCTGGTCTATGCAGTATTATGTTGGTTGACTTGGAGCTTTATTTTTTAAAATGAGCCCTGGCATATGACTGGTACAACAAAACACGGTGTATTTTGCTGGTCCATGATTGGGACGAGCATGAGAGATAATACTTTAATCTAAGGGCAAAGGTAAAGAGCATCATTATGGTAATATAATTGCCTTAATCTTAGTTACTGTTGTTGGTCTAATGGAAAATATATTACTTTCGAGCTCTAATTTCTCTACTTACTAAGGCCTATATATAAATGTGTTGATCAAGATTTTCCCAACTTTTAGACAGCAGTGAGCTTAAAAGTTGTACTGCATATACTGAATTTTTATAGTGCTATAAGTAGGGTTATTTATGCCATCTAATTAAGGCAAAACTGGTTTGTGGCTTTAGATGGATACACCTATGGGAATTGGGTTGATTTGTAGAAAAATTGAACCCTTCTTGGGATGTGAGTCATTTAGCCTTACCTCTTTTATTTAGTTTGACTTTGGAGGTTTATTTATTAGGATTTAACCTATGCGAGTATTGTGCTTGGTTTACTTGGATGTTTGGTTGACCGTTTAAGTTTTGACTTTAAGTCTTCAAGTTAATCTTGAAACAATATTATATAAGTAAATATAATCTTGAGATTGGGAGTAAGAGATGATTAGTTTCAGCAAATTACCCTTAGAAATTATTTGGATCTTGTCAATCTCCAAGCTCCTATTAGCGATTTATTAATCATTTTAATGCGATATAATTTTTTCTTAAGACTTAGCCATCATTATTTTAGTTTGTTCATATATTTTTTTTTCCACTTTATATTATACCTAGATCCTTCCTTCCACTTCTAATTAATTATTAAGCATTTAATTTTTTTTATCATATTTTTTCGTGCTGCTTTTTATTGTTAAAACATATAAGCATATTTTTATTTGGATACATTCTTCTCATATTAGGCTTGGATTTATAAAACATGGTTAAAGATATTTGATAAGTTTTCTCACAAAAAATAAGATAATTTGATATTTAAATAAAAAATAAGTTTTTAAACGTTAAATTCTATTGTTATATTGAATATTCAATTACAAAAATAATGAATTCAAAAAAGATTCTTGGTAACTAATCATTTATTTGGTGTTATATTTATTACAATATACACAACATCTATAACACAATAGTGATTACTTATTTAGGAAAATACTAATAGCTTGGAAATTCATATTATAATCGAAGCTTTAGTCCTAAGCCATTCACCAGGACCGAGGCCCTGATAAAGTGAATAGTTTCCACGTGTTGATGCATGTAGATACAGTGAGTAATGTCATGGTGATTGCAATGAAGGGATCTCCATGCTTGCAGCAAAGCGAAGATCTTGATGAAGTCTCAAATTCTAATTAAATATCCTGAAAAGAATACAACTTTGTCATTAAGTGCATTAGAAAGCACATTATGTAGTGAAATTTCACTGGAAAATCTCCTCTGGTTGTATCATTTAATCCCCATTGAGAATAGTTCTTCTAGAGTATGACTTTTTTTGGGTTTAAAATCTCTTGCATGTTCCTTCCCAACCTGAAGAGGTCCTCAAGATAACAACATTAAAAAATGCATGTTGCCACCTACAAAAATAAGTAATCTTATTATTGGGTTTTACCTTGAGAATGCAATGTAATGTTTATAGTTTGGAAGGCCTTGATTCTACTAGATCTGAAGTCAGTTCTCTACTTATTCTATCATTTCACTTCCATCCTGTGGTATGATTCTGCCTATTTCATGCAACTTCCTGGTCTATTTAAATGATATATGGGGTTGGATTGTCATATATTGTGCATGTACTGCAGAATGATATACAAAGGATTTGCTTGGTTTACGATGCATTCCTGTCAGAATTTCCTCTATGTTATGGTTATTGGAAGAAGTATGCAAGCCACAAGGCACGACTATGCACTTTATATGAAGTGGAGGAACTATATGAACGAGCACTCCGAGTAGCAACCTATTCTGTTGACCTCTGGGTTAGTTACTGTACCTTTGCTGTGTTATTATATGAAGACCCTGCTGACATTCGAAGGTAAAATCCTAAAAAAATATTCAATTTAGTATTCAAAAGTTATGATAAAAAAAATGATTTTTAATAGAAAATCATGGCATTTCTATTTCTTAGTTTTCATAAATTTCACAAATAACAATTGATTGAATATTACTAGCTAGGAAGTCCATGCTCTTTTTATGATATCTTCACTTAGTTGAACAAACACATGGGGTACACTCCCCCCCCCCCCCACCAAACAAAAAACACTTGCTTGAGGGATGAATTAGTCAGTTGAATTTTTCAAGGTTTTTTTGTATATTACCTCTCCATTATGCCTTTTCGACTTATAAAGATCCCCTTATCAATATTTGCCTATCAAGCCAGAAATCTGCATAACTTTTGCAGATAAAACCTTCTGTTAGTGTCCTGTTCTATGTGCATATTTTTTTAGTAGATAGAACCTTCTGTTGATGTCCTGTTGTTGAATTCAACCTTGGCCATGGATAAGCTAACCAAGGATTGTAAAATTACCTAAATTCTGTTGGGTTTAGGTTAGGGTTAAGGTCGAACCACTACTTTCCCTAGTTTTCTTTCTTTTCCCATTTCCCCCCTCCCTTGCTTGCTACTCACACCAGCCTAGAACCCCATCTTTCCATTGTCTTTTCTCTTTTTTTTTTCCTCCAAGAGCGGGACTTCCTCAGCCATGGCAGGGAGCCCCCACCAGCTCCTTCTCACCTTCTGGCCACCTAAGCCCATTCCTTTCCATCCCTATTCTACCTACCATCTCATCTGTTTGAGCCCACTCCTCCTGTTCTACCGTGCCACCCACCCAATAGCATGTTGCCATGCCCTCCCTCCTCATCCCGCCATCTTACCCACCCATCTTCTCTCCCTTCGTCACCACCATCATGTATAATCCTCCCTATCTCATTGTCCAATTCACCATCCTCTTCTCTCCCACCCTCACATCATGGTCACACCATTGCAGCACCCACCCAACTCCCCTGTTTTTCTTCCAACTCATGAGCAACAACAATCATGGCATGACAGAGGAATTTAAACTATCGTATGACAGAGAAAAGAAAATCAACATAAAAAAATGCCTCACAAAGATGAAGGACATGATTTATTATCTTGTGATCCATGCTTTTTTCCAATGTTACCACGAAAACCTAAGTTCCATCATAAACATTTAGGTTTTCCATTGCTTTGCTAGGAGGTGAGGAAGCATGGGGTAAAGCCTAGATGAGCAATAAGAGGAGAGGAACAAGGGAATGGGAGGGGATGTGAGAGTGTCTAACTCAAGGTTTGCCAAACCATGCCGAACCGGTCGGTTTGAGGCGAACCGAACCGGACTGGCACCCAATCGGCATGGTTTGGTTTAAAATTTCAGTTTTTTTCTTCCATAAAAAAAATAAATAATGAACTAGTTTGATTTGGACCGGTTCAATTTTTTCTCTACAGTGATGTCGGTTGAGGGTTGATAAGAAGCAACTGAGAGCCCGAGAGCTCTTAGTATTGATAGAAACAGGGAGAGAAGGCTGCAGAATTAATTTTTTGCAGTACTTGAAGCCAATTAAATACCTAAATAGCAAGAAAAAAAGGTAGATTCAGGGTACGCATGTGCTTCCCTTTTCTCTTTCTCTCTCTTCTCTCTTTTTTTTAAAAAAAAATCATGAAAAATGAAAAAATAAGGGGAAATGTTGTCAAAAAAAATTGATACACATATCAATTAGCATTTCGTAGTATTTTGAAGTGATACAAATATCAATTAGTATCAACCAACATCTTTTTGGATTTAAAAAAAATTAATAAATCTTAAAAGAATATAAAAAATTGGGCATGCCGGTACCGGCATGCCGCACTGTATTGAGTGTCAGTACGGTATGGTACCAATACCATACCATATTGGCCAGCTACCGGCACGAGTCCCAGTATCGGTATCGGGATTCTTGGTCTAACTAGTACAACTAGGATAGTGGGAGAGAGAGAGTGCAATGGGTTGGATGGTGGAAAGGAGAGAGAAATGAGTGGGGCTATGGAGGTGACTCAACCCACTGCATGGAGGCACTTGACCTCCCTATGGGCAGCCATGCATCTACCCTGGGTTGCATTGCACCTCCTAGCGATAGATCCTCAGCATTGTCTTTGCCAAACTTTGACTGTATGTTCCACAACTCCTTAAACTACCTAGCCTTCATGAGCAGTGCTACTTGATGGACACAATTGACTAACGCTTTGTTTGGATGGAGGGATCAAGAGGGAAAGAAAAGGTTTGGTTATCCTTTCCCTCGTTTGGATATTAATGTTTAGATAAAATAAGGGGAGGGATCCGTTGAGTTAAAATATCAATTCCTCCGATTTGGGAGGATTACGAAGGAAAATAATTTAAACTAACTGAAAGACAAAAATACCCTCTCAAAATGACGTTTTTATTCGTTGTTCCTTTCCACCAAAGCCTATATTAGTCTTTTTAGTTTAAAATACATTTTTTTTTCTTTTCCTTTTCCTTTCCTTTCCCTTATGAGAACTATCCAAACAAAGATCATGTCTCCCTTCCTTTCCTTCCCTTTCCTTCCCTCCCCTTCCCTTAATGAGGCCTATCCAAACAAAGCCTAAGAGAAGGGAGGGAGAGTAGGGCAATAGTGGAGTCCAAGATTCATTGAACCGATATCGGACTTGTTCGGTCGGTGATTGGCACAGTACAATATGGGCCTGTACCGTGTTCCAAGATGTTTTTTTTTTTGCCAATTTTGAATTAAAATTGGTAAATGGTTTGCTGATTTCAATTCAAAATTGGCAAAAATAAATGGGGATCCCCTATTTTGAACTTTCAATGGAGGCTCGAAAGCCCCCCTCTCTTTCTTGACCTCTCTCTCTTCCCCTCCCTTTCCTTCTCTCTCCCTCTCTCTCTCTTTTTCTCTCCCTCTCCCTCTCCTTCTCCCTCTGCAGGCATGGTAAGGCTCCGATTTTGTATTGAATGAATAAACTGTACTAGTAATTGACGAGTTCGGTTCGGTACATCTTGAACCGGCCAGTTCAGCATGATTCAACATTCCATGTTGGAGTCCCATCCTGACAGAGGAACTAACGATAGGTCACTATTTCAATAGTGTCAGCATAACCCAAGGTTTTATGTGAAATAACTTCGCCAAAGTTGTCTTGGTATGCAAATAGTGTTAGAGGGTGTAATATGTAATAAAGGCATGGACGGGAGTGCGATCAACAAAAAAAAATCCTATTTTCAAACAGTGGATCAACCAAGTGGGTACAATTTTTTTTTAAAAAAAATCTTTCTTGAAAACTGCTCATGGTTAACCCCTAGGAGGGAGACTAACATTGACTATGTTATGATAATAATGTCAGAATAATGCATGATCTTTCATGCAATCATTGTCAGGGTATAGTCTTAAATAATTGTTCAATGTATAATGCAACATGCATTTGTTACAGACATATATAAACACAGTTAATGCTCATTGGTTACTTCAAAATTTTTGTGTCTTGAACTTGAAGACACAAGATGATATTCTGTGATTCTATGGCACTCCTTGTCATCTAATGTTGCTAGACCATGATGACATAGTTATTCTTTGCAAGTGGCAGGAAAAATGTGCAAAATGTGTCAGATTCTTAAGATAACTGCAAAGAATTTATTGTTAACTAAGCTACAGCAAAGTTGGCTCAACTAGCAATATATTTTTGTGACATTCTATAGAACTTGCTTACATACCTGCACAAACATGGATAGCTTATTGGCTACTTAAAATTTCTTGCTTCTTGAGGACACACCATGATCCTCCAAGGCACTCCTCGGCATCTAATATTGTCATGATGACATTGTATGTAAGTGGCTAAACAAGCAAACAGTGTTATCTCCAAAGGCCTTATTGCTTATTAAGCTGTGTTAAACAGGCTGAACTAGCCATGTATTGTTGAAGCATTTCATTAAGACATAGAATTCCATTGGCATTGGATTCTGCGGCACTAATCATTTGCATTGTCAAAAAAATAAAGACCAGCTTCAGCAAGCCTCTTAATAATCTATGCTTTAGGTGTCAACATTTATTGCTTCCAATATATAGAGCAGAACTCAAATAGGGATAGGTCCAATATGAAATTATTCAAGGGGATTGGGTTTTGCAGTCCTTTTTGAATAAACTAAACAGTGTTTCAGATGGTTGGGCTGGACTTCAAACTTGTATAGGCCTGTGCCATCACCTAAGGGGTAGCCATCAACCAATGCACAATTCTACTGCCATTGCGCTGTCTAAGGAAGGTTAGACATACGCTGCCATACCCTCACTTGCAGAGAGGTTGTTTTGGTGTTTCAAACTCATGGCTTCCAAGTCACAATATAGCGGCCTTACCATTGCACCAACACTTACACTCATCTGTGCTATTACCTGGTAGACAATATTGCAGCATATTTGCTGTGATACAAGATAATACCATATACAGTGCAATCCACAACCCTATGTATTATCAAATTCTTATCAATACAGTCCATACTAATATAGCATGGTATGCACTAATATTTCAATAATTACCAAGGAGATGTCTCTTTTATTATAAGGAATTTTGGTAATAGAAAGGTTAGGTTTCATATTAGAAGTCTACTTTTTAACTTATTTACAGCCCATATAGTTGAGGGTATAAAATTAAATTTTCCACATGATTGTACATGTGTCTGTGATTGCTTGATGAGATAATTTTCAGGATCAGGAAAGTTATCGGATGTGTTTGTTTTGATAGAGTTATAAGGATATGAATAATCTTGCAAAGAATATTGACATATTCATCTTGTTTCTTTATTATTATTATTATTATTATTATTATGCTTTCAATTTATATTATTTGCTAGGTCATACTACAAGACACCAAATGATAAAAACTGATGTTCATACTAAGAAGATTTTGCTTTATGAAGCATAGTTTCAAATCCCAATGGAACGCCCCATGGGACTCCAGGACGAGGTACCATCCCAAGTGTTGGGATGAACCATCCCACTATCATTGTAGCATCTTGAGGCATCCCCTATCCTAAGTGTTAGGATGGGGTAGGATGGCGATTCTTTCCATTCAATGGAAAAACGGCCCCATCACATGGGACTTAAAAACCTTGTTATGAATTCTCTAACTTGGGATCAGTTCTTATGCAACAGAAAGAAATGGTGCTATATCTATATGCATATATATTTTATATGTATATGTTTGTGTGCATATATTTGTAATATTATATACGGATATATGTGTGTGTATACATGCATGTTGTTTATTTGGGTCATTTTTATATTAATCTGAAGTTGCTTAGGTGCCTTTAGGTCTATGTCTGCAGTTGTTTTGTTTTTTATCACAAAGAGTTCTCATTATGAATTGGTTTAATTTTATATTTTATTTTTGGGATTTAACTCCAGTGTTCACTTTGGAGGGTGATGACCTGATGATCCATGAATCCATTTTCATGTTGTTTTACATATTTGGATTAGCTAGTCTGTTTTGGCATATTGATTCATGCTTTGCAGTTTTACAAGGTGTCATGTCGTGTTCGACCCCTTTTTGTAGTTTATTTTGTATGATTATTATTTGGTTTGCATGTTCCAATGTTTCAGATTGTATCATAGATTAAGTTCTGTGTAGAACCATGTAAAAGCAAAACTTTTGCATTACAAAAGATTGTTTAAATTATTGGATGATGATTGTTCTTTCCAAAGTATTGCTACAACTCCATGGATGTTTGCTAATCCTATATTTGATACTCTTCTATTCGAGTAGAATATCTGTTTGGTTCTCCTACTTCAATTGCTGTTGAGTGAAGGTATATGGTCAGGAGACAGAATGCCTCCACCTTCATACTTATATGACACTTTAGATGTGTCCCTAAATCTTTAACCAAATATACTAATATCTGAGCTAAATTTGCTGATCCATCTTCCTGCAGTAGTTTTAACTCTTAAAATATTGTGACAGATTATTTGAGAGAGGTTTATCTTTTGTCGGGAAGGATTACTTGTGCCATCTTCTGTGGGATAAATATATTGAATTCGAATATTCTCAGAAGCAATGGAGTCGCCTAGCTCATATTTATATCAACACTCTGAGATATCCAATAAAGAAGCTACATGGCTATTATGAAAGGTGCATTATCAAGCTTTTTCCTTGAAATTTTCTATGAAAAATATAACCTCCAAGCTGGAGAAAATAATTCACGAGAGAATTACTCACAATACCCTAGCTGCCAGTACTTTTGTTCATCAGATATTAATTTATTTTCATTGCTGAATTTGGTCCTCTGTTAACGTTTTTTAACTGGCTTGATCCATCATTTGGTCACTTACTTCTGATCATGCACACTCAGTGTAACCTGAAAATATGCTAGTAAGGTTGATGAAACTAAATATACTTCCATTCCTTCAACCTCCCCCCCCTCTTCTGGGGCTTAGTCACAATATTTTTCAAAATACAAATCATGACGAGTTTAATGGACTGATACTCTTACCTCAAATCTTTCAGTTTTAAAAAGTTGGTTGCTACATGGGAGAAAGAGATTGAATGCCAGAAAGACACTGAAATGTCATCAGAAGTTGTCTCTAACTGTGGAACAGAAAATGTAAAAGATTGTGGATATGCTGAAATCTCGAATGTGATCAGGGATATTTTGGATCAACAAGATGGCCTTCCTAAGCCTTACGCAGTAAAGAAATACTTAAACATTGGGGAACTATTTTATCAAAGATCAAATCAATTAGACAGAAAGATTAGTTACTTTGAGGCTCGAATACGGAGGCCTTATTTCCATGTGAAGCCACTTGATGATGATCAGCTTGAAAATTGGCATCTGTATGTTGACTTTGTTGAGATGCAGGGAGATTTTGACTGGGTATGAATTGTTCTATGTTCATGCTATTTAAATGGCATTTTGCTTCTTCTCCTTGTTATCATCTGAAGAACTACCTTTTTAATGCCAGACAGTGAAACTTTATGAGAGATGCTTAATTCCTTGTGCTAACTACTCCGAGTTCTGGATCCGCTATGTCGAATTTGTGGATGCTAAGGGTGGGCGAGAGATAGCAAAATATGCTCTTGATCGAGCATTGACAGTTTTTCTAAAGGTACGAGTAAGCATGACCCTTGTTACCAACATTGACCATTATCATTTTTTCTTAAAGAGAGGAACTTTATATAGGAGTCTAGCTTCCTTGTTAATTGGAATACATAAGTAGTATATATCTAATCAAACTGATTGTAGCATTGTTGGAATGAAGTGCGCTAGCATCCTAGCTTTTTATACCAATCATTTGCATTTTGATTACTAGTTTTGTTGTTTGATTGCTCTTACACAAGCAGCGAGTTCCAGCTTTCCGTTTATATTGTGCAATGTTCAAAGAGCAAATCGGTGATGTTTGTGGTTCTCGTGCTCTGTTTCATCAAAGTATTATGGATTCAGACCCTGAGTTTATTGAGAACATTAACAGAGAAGCAAACATGGAAAAACGAATGGTACATACGGATACAATATATTTTTTATTTTTACTAGTAAAAAGGCTGTGGAAATCAAACAATTTTTTGCTCTCTTTTTCAGGGAAACATTGATGCAGCTTGCATGATATATGAGAAAGCAATTGAAATGGCTAAAGAGAAACATGTCTTGCAAATTCTTCCAGTTCTGTACACCAATTTTGCTCAGTTCACAATTTTGGTAGGCATCTGAAACTTATGTTTCTACACAAATGCTTGACTTATCAATTTTAGCCATTCACATTTTCATGTGGTTTCTCCCTCATTTTTACTCCAATTGCTTCATTTCTCATAAGAGATCCTAAACCAAGGACCGCTGAACCAGTACCGGAACCTGTACTGGTCAGCGACGGGTATGGTACCGTATCGTACCAATACGTGTACCAGTCTTGAAAATTTGAGAAAAAACTGTCTTCCTCCCTCCTCTCAAGCAAGGATCGTTGAATCGGACCCGAACTGGACCCGAACCGAGCCAAACTGAGCTCTAACTGGACCGAACCGGATGGTACGTACCAGTACGGTACTGTACCGTACCGGTATGGAATATTATTTTTTTATTTTTTCAACGGTCTGGAGATCAGACCGTTTTTTTATAGGTGAACCGTACCGGGCGGTACGGGACGGTACTGCAAACCCTGTCCTAAACTTTAGCTATCCTTGTTCATTTTTTCCTAGAGCTGGTTTACATTTTAGTGCATCGCTTATGGGCAATGGCATAGCCAACCCATGCATACTTCTCATCGGCTGAGTTAGATTGTGGCATGTTCTCTAATATAGGGAATGTCCTTATATTCATGAATATGACATTTAGTTTCATTTTATAATTTGACATGTTTACGACTGATTGTCAACCTAACTTCAACCTTCCACCTTTTGTCCAAGCTTGTGATTGGCATTGGCATTGTTTTAGGTGTAAAAAAACATAATCAATAGACTATTTCAATAGCTATATTCTCATTTCTGGGATAGGTTTCACTATTATGTATCATTTTAGCAATTGTGGATTTTAATACTTATCTTTTAACAGGCACGTGGTAGCATAGATGCTGCTAGGGAAGTCTTCGTCAAGGGAATTCAACAAATGCCGACCAAATCAATTATAGAGGTTTATAAGTTATAACATCCTGCTCCATCAGTCTGATTACAGTTGCTTAACCATTGAGTTTCTGTATGGTGGTTTGATTATATCATGCATCCTGTTATGCATAATTATCAATAAAGTAACTTATTAGTTGCCACTAATAGCGTAAATAATTCAGAAGTATAATTATCGAGTATGACATTTTCAAATCAAAACAAAATTGTTTCCTACTTAGTTTATGATTCAAAATATTATCTGTTTCTCGATAGTGTTCATTTATGGCATTTTTAGATATGCGTTATTTACTCGGCACATTAGGTTCTCCGATCCCTCTGTGGGAAGTGTAAACTAGTGATATAGATTTGAGAAACATTTTCTACTCCATTGTGGTACCTGACGATTGAAGACATGTAGACTGAACATTCATGTATATGGAATCGTAACATTTGAAACCATTACATTTTATTTTATACAATCTTGGTTGTTTAGACATTATGTTCTCAAGTCATGGCCTTTCATTCTCTGATTAATTTAGCAGCCTGTTCTGTGATTTTATCCCAGTGTGCTTATATTAGGATTTATCTTTGTTGACATCCTTAGTGATTCACAGGTTAAAGCTGCTATTGTAGGCTTAAATCTGTTCCTCGTCTGTAGTGATGAGAATGCATGTTGTAAAAGACTAGCAAATATTGGAAGCTCATTACTTCTAAATTAGTTCTCTATGTTCTTATTGCTTCCTCCATTATTTCTCCAATTCTATAAATTTATTGACAGTGATCAGGTGTTTTTTTTCTTTTTCACTAGAAATCAGGTCTCTTCTTCAATCCTTCCCTCATTTATTTGTAATATCTGTTATCCTGTTAAAATCATGTGATTCTGTTTGCATCATCATCTCCACTATATTCAACCAAGCCTTTTCTATTAGAACAGGGTCAGCTATGTAGCCAAATTATCTGCCATGAAGGCTTAACACGATGATTCAGCAGATAAAGACAAGCTGTGGACTTCTTTTTTTTTTTAATGAGTAAAAGGGATGGGGGGGGTGGGTGTGTAGCTACTTCCCAAGGCCCCCACTCCGTCGGGAAATATTTGATATGAGGCGTTAGATTTTTCACAGCCTCTTCCCATCGTGAGATGGGTATATTAACTCAATACCACAAAAATGCCAGCTAGATCGAACAGGGAACAAGAAAGATCCTGATCTCTTACTCATTCGAACCATCGTGGGTCTTAGGATTTTATCCTAAATTTAAACAAGTCATCCACGGAATCATGTCTTAAACCCATGTCGATTGGGAGTAAGGCAAGGTCCAATCCAACTGGGCTACTGCCTTGGCAGTGTAGACATGTTTAATATAAGAAAAAAAATCATTTTATATGTTAACCAATGGTAATAAGAGGCTTTAACATAGAGCTGTCAACGAGTTTGCTCCAGATCTGAGACCCGCAGGTATTTACCCGGGTCTAGGTTTGGTACTAACATAGGACCCGTTTAACTATAATATAAATGGGTAGGGTCTGGATATTTAATATCCTAACCTGATAGATTCGAGACCCGAATAGTAAAATATAATAATTATATATTTTAAAAATATTGTGAACCGTTAGATCTTGTCTAAATGTTCAAAATCTTCATTTGTAGGTTAGAAAAAAAGAACCCTCTCTGCCAGTCTGTCCTAGTGCCCCGAGTGCCCTCTCCTTAGCTTGGTGGCTCCCCCTCCACCTGGCCATCTCCTCCCCATTGACCCACCTACCCCAATGCCTAGCCCCTTGGTTCCCTTTGGTACTACGACCATGCCATGGCCCTCACCCATGTCAACCTCCTTGCCGGTCTCTTCGGCGCCTACTTCCTCGCCCCCGCCATCGAATCCCCCTTCGGCCTTCCCTCCAGACCTCGATTCGACCTCCCCCTCGTCGTCTTCGACCGGAGCTTCCTCATCGCCAGCTCCATCTACATGAACTCCACTGGCAACAACCCCCAGATCCACCCTCAAAGGCAGCCGGAGTACTTTGGTGATGCCTTGGTGCCCTGTGTGCCCTAGACTGGCCCTAGTGCCCTGAGTGCCCTCTCCCTGGCTCGATGGCTCCCCCACTTCTCCACCCGGCCGTCTCCTTGTCGACCTCACCTACCCCAACCCCCAGCCCCCTAGTCCCTTTGGTACCATGACCATGCCATGGCCCTCACTTGTGTCGACCTCCTCACTGGTCTCTTCGGCGCCTACTTCCACCTCACCCCCACGATTGAATCCTCCCTTGGCCTTCCCTCTGGACCTCGATTCGATCTCCCTCTCGTTGTCTTTGACCAGAGCTTCCTCACGATGGCTCCATCTACATGAACTCCACTAGCAACAACTCCTAGATCCACCCTCAGTGGCAGTCGGAGTACTTTGGCGACATCATCATTGTCAACGGCAAGGCTTGGCCTTTTCTCATTGTCGGTCGTCGCCGCTACTGCTTTTGAATCATCAACGCTAGCAACGCCCGCCTTTATCTCTTCTTTAACAACGGACTCCGATTCATCCACGTTGCCTATGATTTCGTCTACCTCCCATGATCGGTGAGCTTTCCCCCTCCACCCACCAGCCCTGTCGGCCATCGTTGCCTCTTGTTGGCCACCGTTGCCCCGACGTCATCCCATAAAGAAATCTTTGACTCTTTGCCCGAGAGATCCATGGTGGCAAAGGGAAAGCAGAGATCGAAGGGGATGGACCTGCCATGGTGGAGCTTGGAGGGGAAGGTAGTGATGGTCACCGATGCCTCTTTCGGGATCAGCTATGATATCTACCTTGATCTCATTCGGGCCGGGTCCAAGATCATCTATCTTCCTCCATTGTCCGAGCGGTGGCCGTCGAGCTCGACATGAGTACCCGGGCGTAGGCCTGGAATTGGGCCGAGCTGGCCCGTGGGCTTCTGGCCGGCTCAAATTGGGTCGGATTTCGGACAAGTTTTTAAGCAAATCGGGCTAGGTTTCGGGCCTTAAAATAGAGCCCATTCAATTTTCGGGCCGAGCTCTGGCACCCCTTTGGCCCGGCCTGAACCCAGCCCGCAAATAAGCCCGATCCAACTCCCTTTTACTCCAGTCTCCCATCTCTATTCTCTCTGTCTCTCTCTATTCTTTCTTTCAGTCTCTTTCAGTCTCTCCCTCGTTTTCATCTCCCTCCCTTGGTCAGCCCCCATGGCTGTCGCCCCTCGCACCCGATGGTCAAAGGCCCCTGTTCTCCAAGCTACCTCCTCCGGCCCCAGCGCCCGCACCCGACGACTCCGCGGCTCGTCTCTGGCTCCAATCCACCTCTCCCGACCCCGACGCGACATTGCGGCCCCCCCTCTCGGCTTTAATCCTTTTCCTCTGGCCCCGCCGTCGGCACCCGATGCCCACTGCCGCCCCCCATGCGACTTCGGTCTCCCGTCTCCGGCTCCGATTTGACTCCCCCGGCCCTGGCGCCCCATCCGACACCCATTGCTTGGCGCGACTTCGCGGCTCTCCCTCCCTGGCTCCGATATGTCTCCTCTGGCTGTCACTAGTGGTGAGTTTTTTTTGTGTCATTGGGTTGGCATTCGGGCTGGCCCGATCGGGCTTCGGGCTTGGCTTGGGTCGGGCCCGGGCCTGAGGTTTTAAAAAACTTTCGAGCCTAAGCCTGGTCCGAAGTTCGAATTTTTTTTCGGGCTGGGCTTCGGTAGGGGTGTGGCTTGGTCCGGCCCGGCCCACTTCCAGCCCTACCCGGGTGGTGGCTGTCTTCTTCCATCTCGTGGCCATCTAATAAATATTTATCCATAATTTTTTTGGATAAATATTTATGATTTAAAATTCAGTTTTTTAAAATTTTAAATGAGTTTGGGTCTCGGATCTGGGTCCGGATACTCGGGATATATTAGGGTTTGGGTCTAGTACTTTAAAACTAGACCCGTTGGGTATTCAGGTCTGAGTCCGGATTTGGATATCTAGGTTATCTAGATTCTGTCTCGAACCTGACCTATTCATAGCTTTACCTTAACATTAACCATTTGACTTCGGCTTATTAAATCCTTGACATTTTTCTTATTTCTTTATTTATATAATACCTTCCTTTCCTTCAAAATTCCTTACATCTGAAATTCAAAATGTGGTAGGCCATCTCCCTGCCCCTTTCTTGAACTACAAACATAAACTTATCCTCTTCGTAGAACATCCCTACATTGTTGTTATACACATAATATCAAGTTTGAATTTTCATCAATTTAACTCTGACTGGCTTGAATCCATCTCCTTTAGTGTACTTTTGACATTTTACCAGTGCTTTATACTGTCATCTTACCACTATATTATTTTTCTATTATTATATATTTTGTACTAGAAGTTTTATGTCTTAAGGTAGAATGATGCAAGACTATGCTCGGTATTGTTTTCAATATTAATCTGCTAGTTCTGCTTGTGTTTTGTCTCTCTTCCTAGTTAAAAATATGAGTTTTCTTTCTATCTAAACTAGTTTCAATTTTATCATGCTTTAGAAGGTACTTGCAGAGATGCTAAGCATATTGCTAAAGTTGAATTTCTAAGTCGTACCATTCTTGTACTCTTTTTTCCTGTCAGCATTCTGTATAACTTAATGCAAAAGCAGTGTTAACAGAAAGAACAGAAGATTTGCATGATTGCACAGTTATCCTTGTTCACCGTACCAAAAGCTGCATTATTTTTCTGATAGTGGTAGATTAGAATAAGAAGATAGTGGAAATATTGAAGAATATATGATAAGCATAGCATTAGATAATGCATTCTATACTATATTTTCCATATAGATGTGAAATCCTTAACCTTTGCTGTTGACTCAGAACTTAGGAAGTTAAATGTTATATTAGATTCTCTGTTTCTAATCCATGAGACACGTTTTTTCGGCCTTTTTGTGATTGCTACTTTTGCAGGGATTGATACGCTTTATAACTGTTCATGGAGGGGCAGAACAGATACCAAAACTAGACTCAATTGTGGCAAATGCTATAGCTCCTGAGTCAGATGTATTGAAAGCTTTCAGCTCTCAAGATCGTGAAGACATCTCAAAGTTATTCTTAGAGGTGAGCTTCCATTTCTTAGCTTATTCCGATTCATTTTTACTAACAGTATTTGCTAAAAAAGAGTGCTAAACATAAGTTACACTGTTATTCGTTTGCATACTTTTCCTGTTCTTTTTCCCAAAGTCAGCCAGTGTGTTTGTTTCAATGTGATTGAAAGCTTGGTGCAACATGAAGGCACCAAAGGAAGAAACAAATTGACAGCCAGAGGGCCCAGATCCTGTCATTTAGGTCTTTTGATGGTAGCAAATCCTCAATTTGAATGCTAAGAGTCTTGTGTCAGCATTCTTCTGTCTCCTAGTCTGAATCAATATCGATGCCCAAGGGATAATATGATCATACTCGTTATCCTGGAGCTTCTATACAAGAGGTGGGAGGATATGATGGATAGTTGCTTATTGATTTTTGTGCAATCACTGCATGCATTTGATACTTCAAGGTAGGTTTGTAGGACAACAATCAGGTTGGTATATGAATTCAAATATTTTGTAATAAATAGAATCTTTATAACTAAAATGAGAATTGCATGGATGGAAAATGCTGGGTATTATCATTGGCAAAACTTGGAATTTAAGAAAGGAATTAAGATGATGAAGTGCACTAGTTGCGGTGATAAGAGTAAAATGTTATGTAAAACCAATTGAATGATGTCTCAGTTGGAACAAAGATCAAAGGCTTCAATGAGATTATATAATCCATTATAGATAAAACTAAAGGAATGTAAATGAACTTTGTGTGTAGGGGATTTTGTTAGCGAAAGATAGAGGCATCAAAGTTCCTCCAACTTACTGATAGTGGTAAAGCCAGCTCCATGTGGTTGGGGGGAAATGGTCTATTATCCTACTTCAAAGAGGTCATATTGGATACTTTATTGGGCTATTGAGATATGTTAAGAAACACTCTGCTCTGCTTGTGGGCACCTCCAATCGACCAAGCATTTAATATTGCTAGACCTAATTAGCTACTGATGGGCTTGAGTCAGGCTAATCGGAATAGACCATGGACTGGGCTTGCACCTTAAATTTTAGGCCCATATTTTTATCAGGCTGATTTTCGGCAGCCCCATGCCTAGCCCACAACCCATGGATTAGATCGAGCTCTAATCTATCTCGATCCTTCTGTTCCCCTCATTTCTCTTTCTTCTCCCAGTCCTTCCCTTATCCTCTCTCTTCTCTCCACATGTTATGCACTTTGTCCACTGCCACCACAGATAACGTTGTGATCTGTGGCAAGTGGCAGAGTGTGGGTCATGGTGGTGGCAGGGAGTGGTGGGGTGAAAGCGTAGCTGTGGTAAGAGGCGGAAGGGAGCATGCAGTGGTAGCGAGTGCCTGACGGAGCATGTTGTGTTGTGAGCAACCAAGGGGAGCATGTTGTGGTGGTGAGCAGTGGAGTAGCGCACATGGCAGCAGAAGATGAAAAGTGGAGTACTTGGTGATGGCAGGTAGAGGAGTGGAGCATGCAGTGGTGACAAGGGGTAGAGCAAAGCACATAATGGCGAGTGGCCGAGTGGAGCACATGATGGTGATGAGTGGCAAAGTGGAGCATGCAGTGGTGGCGAGTGGTGGAGCATGGGAGACGATAGTGGCAAGTGGCAGAGGGGGGCATTCAGCAGTAATGGCAGAGTAGAGGTCAACTTTGTTTTTTTTATCCTAGAGAAAAAAAAAATCTGATACATATATTTCTAATTTTATATAATATGCTCTTTCCTTTCTCTTTATGTTGTACTTCATATGGATGGATGCATTTAATGAGAAAAGGTGCAAATATTTGAGGACAGTGGGGCAAACTTCCGCTCCTGCTCAAGGGAGTATTCATGGACCCCCAATAACCTACCTGGTTTTGGAACCTGGGGCACCTCCCCCCTCCCCAGTGCAACTCTGCCACAGGAAATTTGTGTGATATATGGCAAAGAGAGGAGGTATGTTATATGCAATGCATGTGATAGGATATGGCTTCGCTGTGAGCTGTGTATGAATGGAGCTTTGAGTATATACTCTGAAGTTTGGATTATATTGTAGAATACATACAGAAATATTTTGCTACTCCCACAGTTGCCTGCTGATTTAGATATGTCTTGTGAACTATCTGGGAGGCCTGATGAATGAAAGTTCTACTTGGGGCTGCTTGTTTTTGTGTTAGACTTTACTGTCACTTCATAAACAGTTTAATTACAAGTGTTGTTGGTGAATAATCTAACAGTCGAGGTATTTGAAGCAAATGGGCAAGGCATAGTTCCCTTTTTTGATAATCATGCACTAAATTTCCATTTCTGAGAATTATGCCTTCTTAGACATGCAGAAATACTTAATCTATACTGCCATTCACAATGATCTGGATAATATGGGCAGTTTGGTGGTTTTGGAGATGACAGGACCTTTTTTTGACTGCTGAACTTAACTTCTGTGAGTAGATTATTAAAATTTTTCAATATGCTACACCAAGGTTGTTCTTATATAAGCCATCTTAATTTGTGTTGTACCTATTTCTTTTATCTTTAACGTTATAGCATGAATGTCATTTATCTTAATAAAAAATGCTATTGACTAGTCAACTTACAGTATTCATCGGCAAATTTAGATTATATTTTTTGTTTTTTTATTTTGTATTTGTGTGGAAGTTTTCCTATGTTGAGATTTATGGGGGTAAAGTGTCAAACACTTGGGACACCTGGACACTTTGTATCCTCGCCAAGTGTCTGCATAATACTGCTAATCATATCCTTGTCCAAATGTATGTTTCATTGATGCCAAGTGTCTGCATAACACTGCTAATCATATCCTTGTCCAAATGTGTCTGCATGATACTGCTAATCATATCCTTGTCCAAATGCATGTTTCATTGATGCCAAGTGTCTGCATAATACTGCTAATCATATCCTTGTCCAAATGTAAGTTTCATTGCTGCTTGATGCTAATCAATGTTGGTAACTGAATGTGCAAATGATAAATTTGTTTTGCACATGATAAATTTGTTTTGGAGTTTGGATTTTATCTGCTTACCTGCTAGTGATTCGTTCACATTATGTATGTAGAATCTTGCTGCTTATAATAATTTGCTATTGGCAGTTTGTGGGCCTCTATGGAACCATTCATGACATCAGAATGGCATGGAGTCGTCACAGAAAACTGTTTCCTCATATAATGAGGCCTTCATTTAACTACACTGTCCCTGAGAAAAATATCTTGGACAAGAGCAAGGAAGGAAGAAACCAAATGTTGGTTTCTCCATGTCGTGATGTTTGCGGAGATATCCACCATGGTGGCTCTGATATGCATTTAACAGATGGCCCACAATTGAAAGACAGTACTGGTTTTGTGTGCGAAGGAGTTTCAATTAACAAATGGCAACCAGAAGAAAACAAAAATGGTACGAGGGAAAGAGAGGAGCAAGTGGAACTTGCTGAAGTCAAAAAACAGTCTATACCAGAAGGAACTGAACTGCATGTGGAGGTTGAATGTCCAAATGTGGCTGAAAACCCAGGTGTATTATCAGAACCCTCTGATATTGGGAACCACATTAAAGTACTCCCTGACCATGAATCAAGTGATGATTTAGGACCACCTGCACTTGATAATCTCTCAATAAATTCTCCAGACACTGATACTCAGCAGTCCAACCCAATTACTTCAAATGATGATTGTGTTCATCAGGAATTATCCTCTGCATTGGATGGAGACGGAGAACAGAATGAGCACATTCATCAGGAATCAACTGCTGTATTGGATGGAAACAAAGAACAGGATGGGGGAAATGCAGATGAGGTCTTAGCAATTGATGAACCCAATCTGCAAGACATGAAATCAAACTCACCCTCTCGTGCTTGTCTTCAAAATGATGACAGTTCTTTGCATCTGGTTAGTGACTTAGATCCTTCAGAATTAGAAATGAACTCACAGATCCAAATGCAAGCCCAGTCACAAACTAATTCATATCAAGATTCACCTGCTAGTGGCGCAATTCCTCAAAATTCCAGCAGTGCAGGAAGGCAGTTTCATTTGTCTTATGGAAGGCATGCTTCTGAAGATTCCAGTACTAGTTCTCGTGGTTATGTTCAAGTTTCACAGTCTCAACAGTGGCAGGTTCATGCACAGTTGCAATACCCTCCTGCTTCAAACTCGCAGATGGTCATAACTCACGGTTATCCATTTCAGCCTCAAGTTTTGAGTAATGCACCAGATCAGCAAGTTAACCAAACCCAAGGTCAATATCAGATGGCTGCTGCTCAAGCTTACCCAACTGCAAACCTTGCCTGGCCTGGACAAAACATTCAGCAGCAGGGTTTTGTATATATACAGCCACAATTAAGCACCCATACTACTCAACCTCCATCTGAAGTTTATCGGCAATCTGTCCAGGCTAACGAACAGTACAGGTATTCTCAAAGTTACCAAGGATTTGCGCCTCATATCTGGCAGTACTATCAGCAACATCTGTATTATCTGCAACAGCAGCAGCAGCAAATACAGAACCATCTGCAGCAGCAGCAACTGCAACAAAAGCACTATCAGCAGCAGCATCCGGAGAATCAACAAGTGCTGGTTCAAGTACAGCAGCAGTCAAATAACCAACAAGAGTCACAGCAGCACCTCTCACCAGAGCAAAATCAAAACCTAGAACTCCGGCAGCAACAGCAAGCATCCCAATTTCAGCAACAGAATCTGCAGACGCATGCCACACAACAGCAGCAGCAGCAGCTTCTATACATTCAACAGCAACAACACTTGTATCTGCAGCAGCAACAGCAGCTATACCTGCAGCAGCAGCTACTCCAGCAACAGTTACTCCAACAACAGCAGCAACAGCAATACCCACAACAGGCACAACAGATAATTACACAGCAGCAGCAGCAGCCACAACAACTACTTCAACAGCAGCAGCAGCAGCAGCAACAACAGCAACCACAATTACTTCAACAGCAACAACCACCACCCCAACAACCTCAACAGCAGCAGCAACAGCCAGACCTACTTCAACAGGAGCAGCAGCAGCAGCAACAGCCACACCTACTTCAGCAGCAGCAGCAGCAACAACAGCCACACCTACTTCAACTGCAGCAGCAACAAGAGTTACTCCAACAACAGCAGCAGCAGCAACTTTTGCTGCTCCAGCAGCAGCAGCAGCTATACCAGCTCCAGCTGCAGCGGCAGCAGCAGCAGCAGCAAATCAGTGCATCAGAACTTGAAGCTTTAAACTTCTCTTACTTACTTCAGGTGATTCATTTCTTTAAGTCACAAATGTGGATCTATGCCATGAAATTTTGCTAGTTCTTTGAGGGAAGCTAAGGTAGATTTCTGGTTTTTCACTGTGGCATTGTTGGTCAGAATAGGTGGGCTCTGATTTATAAACAACCTTTATATCTTGAATCATGACACCCTTTGACCTTTTGTGTGTGACTTCTGCCAAATGTCACTATAACTGATGTTTTAGACATTTGAAGCCAACAATGCTCATCAGCATTCTCAATTTACTTCCATGGTTTTACAGGAAGAGCAGGGCTAACCCAGCTGATTGCATTTTTCATTTATATTATAATATCTATAATCTGTCCACTTTTACACACACAAACACATATGCATGTATGTATGTATTTATGTGTGTATCTATGTGTGTGTGTGTGTGCATGCATGCATGCATGCTACTCTCTGCTGTTGGGTTATAATTCTAATTCTACAAGCAACACTTTCCTATTCTATGACATCAAGGGTACTCTTGTTGGGTTATAATTTTAACTTTACATGCAGCACTTTCCTATTCTTTTAATTTGCGAGAAGTACATGATTACCATATCAAGATACTATCATGACTATGATTGTTACTTTGTGCTGAACTTTGTGACTAGCAGACTGTTCCTATGCATCATGGAAACAATCAACAAAGGCAAGACCTTGTCCAGGAGGCCGAGACATCCCAGGTAGCATTCCGGACTAGTGATATGGTATGCTTGATGATCATGACGTTCTGTTGTTGTTCACGATGACATGTTTCTGCTTGATTTGAATTTGTTCACAATGGCATAATCAGGACTTGTGGCAGATGCTAGTGCATAATCTTATAGTAAATTATTAATTGATTGAGATGCTCAAATTTTAAAAGTGTCTGCCATATTTTAAACAGACAGGGTTGTTGCGGTGATAACTTTTGAACATTTTTGAGTGTGAACCTCCCTTTTTTATGACTTAGCAGAAAATTCCTATTTGAAAATGAAAGCAACATATCTAGTAGTAGAAGTGACTGATGGGGAAGGTGAGAAACGGTGTGGATAAACTGAGAAAAGATACATGAAGAGGGAGAATAAATTTCTAGGATATTAGTTTTTCTCCACAAATAATCATGTATCACAATGGTTTCTGTATAACTTTTAGATGTTCCCTGATGTATTTTTAAGGTTTTGATCAAACTTATTAAGCAAACCAATTTCCAAGGAATTGTTTTTCTTTGTTTCCCTGAATTTATGTTTGTACATTTTTCTAAGAATGTGTAATTCTTATACATCTGGCCCTCCAGGCATTGTTCCTCATTTCAGCCATTTTCTGGAGACTTAATCCATCACTATAAATTCGAGACTTAAATATTGCTGAATATTGTAATTATTTGACCTTCACAGGCTATAATTTTTTGCAGGGTGAAGGGGCTAATCTGCAGACTGCTGAACATTCTGGTTCTCTTCCCTCCACACCACAGAAGGGTGCCACAAAGTAGTGAATTGACCAGCAAATGCACTAATCTACAGGTATGGAACTTGTTTCAATAAATTTTGTCAATGATTTTGCTGTTTCATTTACTAATAATGGGCTTGTATCATTAGTTTTAAGAAACTGGTAAAGAACAAGTCATATGTCTTAGATGGATATGTAGAAAGGGATATGTAGAGAGAATTTTCTACACTTTTATTGAGCAGATTCCTCAGCATTTATCAAATATGGGATCAATGGTTTATGCCTTCCATATGGCCGGGTCGAAGAATCCCCTCTTTTATTACCTGCGGATCAAGTTTAGTTGTGCCTAGATGCCATTTTATTAAGCCTGTAAAGGTCCTGTTATAAGTTCCACTGCCACTTATTATACTCATAAGTCATAACCCCTATGGGCATCCCACCTAGAAGATAGGGAAGAAAAGCTAGTTGAATAAGAGCTGTTTTTCCATTTTATGGCTGCAAGGACTTTGCTACATTGTCAGCCTTTGTTCAAAACCATGCAGAGGCTTCCTGAAACCTGTGTTTGGATAATGGAAAGCGAAGTAACCTGAGCTATACGCATGGAAAGCCATGTAAAAGTGATCATCCCATGCAGCGTGCTAACCAGTCTTTTATGCTTGCCCTTTTAGCTGGAAAGCCGCATAGAAAAGATCAACCCATACGGCACGCTGACTACATATCTTTATGCTTGCCCTCTTCACTGTATTTGAGTAAAATATTTAGATAGCCAGAACTCGCAGCAGTCACTAGTTTTGAAATTCCTGTATAGTGTCTTAAGCCGGTGCAGGTCACCAAGGGGTCGTGTTATGTATCTGCGTTACCTGCTGCAAATCAGTTTTTAGTGGAACCATTTCATCATTTATCTACTAACTTCCCTTGGCAAAAATCTAATCATCTTTGAGATCAACATGACTGCGTCCTCTCCTCCGAATCGAAAGGATCCATTCCGTACATTTATGGCCCGTCATGATTCCTACTAAAGAAAATCATCCAACCATCGCCTGTGTTTTTAGATGCTTGGATAAACCGTTATCTTACAAATGACGTTTCTTTCGGTTGCCACTGGAGACCATTTGGGTTCATTTTCTTTCTAGACTGTTGCTCTTTGACTTTCTGCTATTTGGTCGGCACATACTTGCAGACTACTTCCTCTGCCAGACCTCCCTGCTGCTGTTATTAACAGGCTCATTTCTTTTATATGCATATTAGTCATATTTATGTAAGTTAGCATTTAGAAATTAAGAGTAAGTCTTTGTGCATCGCGTGTGGTGCAGAAAATTCAATACGGCCCGCACCGTTATTTTTTTATTGGTCCATGTCGATTTTACATGACTTGACTAGAGGGGGTAGGAGTCTGCATTTCTGAGATTACGTTAACTGAACATCACCGCGTCTGCGGTCATTTTAAACATGAAAAATATTTTTTTTGAAGATGATATGTGCTTTTGATTTGGAAGCGATTCTTCTTTTTCTGTAAATAAAAAAAAAAAATGGAATAATGCAACATTCTAGAGTTCCTTTCATTATTTTTGCTTACCTATCAATATCAAAGCGAACTCTCTAGTTTTTCTTTCATTTTTTGATTTTTTCTTCTTTTTGGTGGTTGAGTAGCCACACGTGAGTTGGAAACGTTTCTGTTTTTTTTGGTAAAGAAAAAAAAGAAGGGGTTAACGATACCTTCAGAGTGTTCTTCATTTTTGTATTTTTGCTCCTCTTCGATGGTCGAGTAGTCGCTGGTGAGCTGAAAGTTCTCGAGCATATCACGAAAGATATGCCTTCAAAATCTTAGTCAATGAAAAAGTGATTTATTCTTTAAATGCAGACGACAAACACAAAAATATCATGTGAAGGAAACATAGATGAAGGAAATATTGCATTTGTTGTTATTCAGGAGGGAATGACATTCCTTAATATCCCTTTCAAAAGAACTATATAATCAGAAATAGATAAGAAAATTATATATTTTAATATAAATTTTTGAGATTTATCTTTCCAGAGAGATGTCACGATATATTTTTAAAAATATTAAGTCTTCATAGGTATTAAAATTATGACATCATGTACTTTTTCATGATGCCATAATTCAAAATTTACGACATCGAAGTTCAAAAACTACGATATTCTAGTTAAATAACTACGATATCCATGTAAAAAATATAAATAAAAATTTCTAACCCCTTTAACTTGTAATACATATCATCCATGACTTGGTTTATAATTTTTAAAGTGTCAAAAATTGTCATGACTTGGTTTATAACTTTTAAAGTGTCAAAAATTATCAAGGATGCTATAAGATTAATCAAAATGGTCGAAACAGTATTACATCATAGTTTAAAATCTACGATACCTTATTTAAAATGCTGCGATATCCATGTAGAAAATATAAAATTAAAGTTTTTAACCATTTCTACCTGTAATACATGTCATCCGTGGATTTGTTTATTATTCATAGAGTATCATAAAATTATCACGGATGCTATAAAATTATTCAAAATAATCGAAACAGTTTTACGACATCCTAGTTAAAAAACTACGATACCCGTGCATCAAATATAAAATAAAAATATCTAATCCCTTTTATTTGTAATACATGTCATCCATGGCTTGGTTTACGACTTCTAGAGTGTCAAAAATTATCACGGATGTTATAAGGTTAATCAAATAGCCCGAAACAGTATTACGATACCATAATTTAAAACCTTACAATATTCATGTAGAAATTATAAAATAAAAAATTTTAACCTCTTTTATTTCTAGTAAAATTGTTACGTTATAAAATTATTCAAAATAGTCAAAATAGTTTTACGACATTTTAATTTAAAAACTACGACATCCTAATTAAAAAACTATGATATTCATATAGAAATTGTAAAATAAAAGTTTGTAACCCCTTCTTTCTGTAATATATGTCATCCGTGGGTTGGTTTATGACTTTCATAGTATCAAAAATTATCACGGATGCTATAAGATTCATCAAAATGATCGAAATAGTATTATGACATCTCAGTATAAAAATTACGACATCTTAGTTAAAAAATTACGAAATATCCTTGCAGAAAGTATAAAATATAAGTTTCTAATTCGTACATATAATACATGTCATCCGTGACTTGGTTATGACTTTTAGAGTATAATAAAATTATCACGGATGCTATAAGATTATTCAAAATGATCGAAATAGTATTACAACATCCCAGTATAAAAATTACAATACTCTAGTTAAAAAACTACGACACTCTTGCAGAAGGTGTAAAATTAAAGTTTTTAACCTCTTCTGCTTGTAATATATGTCACCTGTGGTCTGAATTAACTTTTACAATCTCATGATGACACCCTCCATGTCATAACATGTGTAAAAAGAATTAAGAGTAATTTAGTCATTATGACATCATAATTCAAGATTCATGACATCCTATTTCAAATATTATGACATCCTGTATATTTTTATGCTGAAATTTCTTACATTTTTATAATAGTTAGAATTTATTATTTAATAATTTATATTTATTTTTTGCTTATGTTTCAGGTGATCTTGCAATAGTTCAGCTACCTAGAGTGAAGGCTTCGCAACTATTTAAAAACCATTACAAGCCAGCATTGTAGGTTGAAAAAGCATGGAAGATGAGTTTTTCTAGTCTCTATTTAGAAATCATCTGGAAGACTCCATTCAGTGCATTTGTCAGCATGCAACCGTTTGTAATCGACGGGTGACTCATAGCTGAAATTATTAGATGTTATAAGGGAGGTGACAAGTTTATTTTTTGTGACAATAAATTTATATTCAGTGGCGAATATATGATCTTGATTTTGACTCTGCCACGTCATGAAAACAAGATTGCAATGGAAGGTCAAGATAAAAAAGAAATGTTATTTCTAAAATTTAGTAGGAAATTAAATTTTCAAAATAAGAGGTTGGAGAAGTTGATAGCATAACTTCATTCATCAAATATACAAGAGGATATCGAGGATGCTGTAAGACTTTGGATCGCATACATATTTGCGTTGTTCTTGTTTTCAATGTCAAATCAAGCTTGTCTGAGCTGGAACAAATTGACCGGGCTTTTGCAATAGAGGAGTTGACTGTTATGGCTTTTTCAGATGTTTCTTGTTGCTTGAGATCCGGGGAACCAGTCTAAAGCAAGAAAAGTGAGTCTAAAGCAAGAAAAGTGATAAGGGTGGGAGGCAACCTATCATGTATGGATGTTCAGTTGCTCTGGTGATAAGGATCATTAATATGCAGCAAAAGTATAATTACATTTATTTTAAATCTTTCATATCTTTAAAGTATATGATTATTATATATATGTTTGATTTTTCGAGCATAGTATCTTAAGAGTCCCAGCACATCCAAATAAGCTATCTAGGCTATTAAAATGGTATGATAACCAGTTGAAGACATAGAATGTTCAGCTTACGAACTTGCAATGAGTTTTTAAACTGGGGTATCGTATTATGGTTTCTTCCAATATGAGTAATCTTTTAGCATCCGTGATAATTTTTGACAATATGGAAATCATAAACCAAACAACGGATAACATGTATTATAGATAAAAGGGGTTAAAAACTTTGATTTTAAATTGCATGCATAGAGTCAGTTTTCTAACTAGGATGTCGTAATACTGTTTCGAACTATTTGAGTAATCTTATAGCATCCCTAGCAATTTTTCATATTCTGTGAGTCATAAACCAAGTCACGGATGACATGTATTATAGATAGAAGGGGTTAGAAAGTTTTATTTTATATTTTGTGCATGGTTGTAATTTTTTAACTAGAGTCGTAGCTTTTATATCGGGATGTCGTAATACCGTTTCGACTATTTTGAATAATCTTATAGTATTCGTGACAATTTTATAATATTATAGGTGTCTATTCAGAACATGGATAATAAAAAGTCCTGTTAGAAGCCGTCATTTACTTCACTTTATTGTTTCATACTGGGATATTCTAATTTTGTAAATGGATATCATCCATTATATCAAGGGGTGTCATAATTCTGTTATTCCTATTTTTGTTTTTAGTCTTTGTATACTTAAAGTAGTACTAAAATTTACATTCAAAATAATCAAATTATTTCTAAAAAGAATTAACCCTAGTTTTCAAGGAACGATATCCTAGTTCAGTTATGATACCCTAGTTAAAAGATTATGATATTCGATCATAAAACATGAAACTAAATATATTAACCCCATTACTAGGAGAACTTATCACTTGTAGACTGAGTTATGACTCCTAGGATGTCATAATATGCTACGGATGTTAAAGGATCACAAATATATGCTGAAACAGTATTATGATATCTTAGTTCAAAAACTATGACATCCTAATTAAAAAATTAGAACATCCTTGTACAAAATTATAAACCGAATATTTTGATTCTCTGTAATATAAGTGTTTCAATATGTATTGTTGATATATGACATTCACATTATAATAAAATATTTCTGAGAAAATTTCAGTATCAAAAACTTCGAAATATGAAGAACTCGGTACAAAACAGAAAATGGAGGCTTTTGTCCTCCGTCATAGGACATTTCAATCGTGCATTGACTTGAATAAAATTGTTAGATTGTGGTAAAAAGACCGGGATGAAAAATATTTTTAAAAAAGGAGTTTTCAATGAATGACATTCTAGTTATGAAATTACTGACATTCTAGTTAAAAAATTATGACACCCGATCATAAAATATGAAACTAAATATATTAACCCCTACTATATGAAAAACCTATTATTTATGGATTGACTTATGACTTCTAGGATGTCATAACATACCATGGATGTTAAAGAATGACAATAATATGCTAAAACAGTATTCGACATTCCAGTTCAAAAACTACGATACTCTAGTTATAAAACTATGATATTCATGCCGAAAACATGAAACTATATTTATTATCCCTCCTATCAGGGATGGCAATTTTTACTGATTCGATGGATATACGACCTGATCCTAATGGGGTGGGTAAAACCCGACCGGCCTAATTTATAAACGGATATGGGTTATATAAAAAAAACTTGACTCGGGTTTGGGTCGGGTACGGGTAGTAGTACGTCCCGATCCGAATCCGATCCATTTATATATAAAAAATATTATGTTTATAAAATATTTAAGTAGAAATTGGATATGAGATAGATATACCAGACCCGACACGACCCGACCCGTTTAGCTTTTAAATAAACTAAGTTTTATGAGATAGGGTATATTCGACCCGATCCATACGTGATTTTTTTATACCCGACCCGAGACCTGACCCGACCCGAGACGGGTATGGGACGGGTATGGGATGGATAATTTTTTAGCGGGATGAGTATGGGTTTTGAGTAACCCGATCCAAACCCGACCCGTTGCCATCCCTACTTTCTACCAGAAATATCTATTACCTGTGGACTGAGTTATGACTTTCAGAGTGTCATAAAATTTCATGGATGCTAAAGGAGTATTATATGATTTCCTACATCATTTACTTTCTTTAACTACCAAAATAGTTGGTGTAATAAAGGAACTATAAAACGAAAACTAAACAATATTCTGTGAAAGTTTGATTTACTTCCTGTTGGAGATGACATTTTGTTTTGAAGTTATAGAAGAAGTTTTCGATGACATATTTCAACCTCAGACCAAAATAGAATACTTTTTCAAAGCGAAGAAGAAATTTATATTAACATTCGAAAGTTAATTCTTATGACAGGACTTTTAGAGCATATTTTAGAGAGGAAGATTCTTCCTTCAACCTTTGACCGATTCTTTGGATTAAAGCTAGAGTATGTTTCAGATTGAAATATTTAGCTAGAAGTATCAGGAACAATGTTTAGATTCACCAAGATGGCAGGGAAAAGTAGATCGGAGGGAAAGGATATTTTGATTTGCACAAAAAATTTTAAAAAAAGCTGAACGGTAATTAACGAACATCACACTAAATTTTTAACCTATTATATGTCCTATCCCGTCAAACCATGTAGGATCGTCATGGACCAATAAAAAATAGCGGTGCGGGTTATGTTGGATTTCCTGCACTGCTTGCAGTGCATAAAGACTTACTCTAGAAATTAAAGGGACTGAAATTGTTTTCGTGGAGCCTTTTCTAGTGGTGCCTACTCACCATCTGAATTGGGAACGCATTGCATCCGTGCCTTGTTTTATTTCTAGTCGATTACACCGTTAAACGAAATATGGTCTCGGTTCGCAAGTGTTATGTAACAAAAAGCATATGCTTTTATGGATATCAGGTAAGAACATAAAAAGCATTAGAAGTGGATAAAACATCGGATTTGTACTTTGATCAATGAACGATGGTGGAGAAACTACCTCAAATTCTATATGCATGTCCAAACTGATATGAGGCGGCTTGGATGGTAAATGACTTGGGTTTGTGTTTCGAGGGGGGCATTTTAAGACTTTCAGATATAATTGTTATAAATTGTAAAAGGGATTTGGACGGGAAAGGGGAAAAAAAACAATTAACCATGAACGTAGCTTTTAATATGAACGATGACACATCCCTGCAATGCTGATCCCAAAACTAGCTCGTCATTGTCATATCGCGTAGAAGTCTCAAAGGTCATGGTTGAAGATCGAACCGTTCTTATTTTATCTTTTTTTTTCATGATAAAATGGATAATTCAACCAACGGGGCCTGGTATGAACCAAAAAAGAAGCTACCTTTAGCATGTTCTGTATCCCCAACAAAGTACCATTCATCTTGCAAAATAACATCTTTTTTTTAATATAAAAAAGTGGTATATGTATGAGAAAATATCAATACTCCGACCAACCGATATATTAGAGTAATAAAAATATGACCATGATCTCAACCTATGTAAAATGGGTAATGTGGGAAGAAACCATGCTCCCTCTTGGGAAATGGCATGAGATATTTACCTGAACTGGTAGGTAGGTTCTAATATGTTGCTAGTAAAGGAAAAGGTTGAGCATGAGAAACTTTCAAGCCCGGTGGGCCCCTGAAACTCACCACCAGGAGAAGCAGCAGAAGCTGTTCTTTCACCAACAGATGAACCTACGATAGAAGACATCTTTTGTGGTGACTTAGACGGGAAGTGTTTATTAATGTTGTTATTTGATGGATTGTCATGCAGCAAATCCTTGTATATGGTCATTTCGGAAAATATATTTGTCTGCACATCGTGTACCCACGGATAAGTCTTGATGTTTATATCTTTTTATATTTTTGCTGCTTTTCGTGCATTGTAGCTTGCGAACTGCTTTGATTGTCATGCATGAAAATGTCCATCCCAAACAGAATGCGATGATACGTGAAGTTATATCGCCAGCCTTGTTTGTTTCCGTGATAACATAAAGTGATAGCTTTCATTATTCTACTTGTATGATTTTACTCATATCACGGGGGACAAAATGAAAGCGTGGCATGGGAAGTATGGAATCCAATCTCACACGTAGAAATGCAACCTCAGCCCGTTTTCTTTCCATCATAATGACTTGAACGTCGTTCTCGAACCTAGCTTCATTGCAGTTCAATTGCCCCTTTCTCTTCGATCCTTGTCTCGGTGTATTTTGTTTAAAACGTAGTCCACATGCCAAGGACTACGTCCGGCGCTGCTTGGCTTTAAATGCCGCAGCAAAGGGCACGAGTCGAGCCAGGAAGGAGGCAGGGCCAAAGAGAGAGAGAGAGACAATAATAGCAAGCACTGTCGATCGTACGCCAGTACTTTAAAGGATGACAGATTACAGTGGTGGGCGTCCCAACCTGACATCATCCATTCATTGACCCTGTTTTTTTTTTTTTTTTTTTTTTTTTTTTTTTTTTTTTTTTTTTTTTTTTGAAACAGACCACAAGGCTGGCTTAGGTTGCTACCAACTCCCATTTATGTAAACCACGTGGATTTTCTACCGTAGCTGGTGGAGTTGAACGTGACATAACGTGATACCAAGATAAAGCTTTCGGGCACGGTTCGGTTCTAAAAGTTCCTCGCTCAATCAAAAAAAAATAAAAAAACCCTCGCTCGTACAGGTTGCTACTGAGAGGCAAGTCATGGTACTGCTCAGGCGGGTCCGGTTGATTGAAGCCTTATTTCATAATTAGCAGATTATGGATTCGAAATGTAATCAGGTAGATGACTCGATAAAAATTAAAAATTATTTTTTAAAATAATATAATAAATAGATGATCATATATATATATATATATATATTCTATTTTGATCGGTTGGTATCCGGTGATATCGATTTAATGTGCTTGTTTTTTAATTTTTTTTTTTTAAAAAAAAGCTATATCTAAAAATTTTTGTATAAGTAAATAGGTGCATCCTAACATTACTTGACCTGTTGTTATATATATATATTCATATATATTGAAAGAGAAAGGGAAGCCCATCCAAGCAAAAATTATCCAGCTTGCACGCTCGAGATACAGCATTGCATATTTAAACACACAACCTCTGGTTACCAGGCAGGGAGATATGATCGCTAAGCTAGGTATAAGTTGTTTTTTTTTTTAAGGGCATATATAGGATGGGTGTAAGTTGTCGTTTCTGGTTGCGGTAGTGTTTTTCTTGTTTGTTGCCGGGTTTTGAGCAGTCTTATTGGATGAAAAATAAATGGTTTACCATGGCTTGCAAGGAAAATGCTTGTGAGAACAACCAAAAAAAAAAAAAAAAAGAGAAGAAGAAGGAAGAGCGAGATGGACGGAGCGTGATGCTTATATGTTTGTGATGCTGTGTGGGTTTCATCCCCCTCACATCCTCTGGGTGAAACGTGCAGCAAACGTTTTAACCGTTTCCATTAAAAATTACCTAGAAAAGAAAAATAAAAATATAAACAACGGCATTGTTGCTATAAAATTAAATATTTTTTTTTAAAATTTTTCATTGGACATCTAATTAACTAGGATATTTTTTAAATATTGCTTTGTAAAAACGAATTCACCAAAATACTGCTGTTTGAAACTTATTTACCAAAGTACCGTTACAATACCACGCGTCCTTTTTTTTTTTTTTGGGGTCACGCGGAGCTGTGCTGGCTGAAGACGCAGGTTCAACCTGCATTTTCAACCATATACGCTGTCCAAACCTGTATTTCTAAGCCACGTGTCCTGATTTTTTTGGGTTTTGTCATGCGTATTGCGCTGATTGAAGACGTAGGTTCAACCTGTATTTTCAGCTGAAGATGCAGGCCAAATCTGCATTTTTCTCGGTCCCTATTTTCGACAGCCTCCTCTGTTTGACCAAAAAAAAAAAAAAAAACGGGTAGAATGAGTCAGAAGCAGCAGCTCTTGGTCCCCCCCTTGTTCCCCACCCGAGCGAGAGGTGGCTCCCAAAAATCCATCATTTTTGTCCCCCATTGTTTCTTTTGTCATCCATTTTGAAGGTAAGTTTTTTTTTTTTTTTTAAGAGCAGTTTTTGTAGTTGTATTTTTATTAGGGAAGGAAACGAAGAATAAATCGGATCTATCATATGTTTTCTGTTTTTTTGATCTGTTCAAAGTTAGCATATGTTATTTATTTTGTTTGATCTTTGTTTTTTTTTTTTTTTTGTTGGTACGATCCATTATTATTATTTAATAATAATCATAATTTTTTTTTCTTGGTATGATCCGTTATCGTTATTTATTGTATGATCTGATTATCTTTTTTTTTGTAATGTTAATGTCATGTTTGTTTTAATATTAGTATTTTTTATTTGCTGGTATGATATGTTAATATTTGTTGAAATATTAATCATAATTTTTTTTTGTATGATTTGATTATTCTTTTTAATAATGCTGTCATGTTAGTTTTTTTAATATTAGTATTTTTTTTTTGGATGATGTAATAGTTTGTTGGTATGATCCGATGATTTTTGTTTAAAATCTTGCTGTTTAATTTTTTTAATATTAATCATATATAATATTATTTGGAATGATATTAAAATTTAATACATATATTTAATATGTTAAATGTTAAATTAGTTTTTTTTATTTTTAAAAATAAATTTTTGTAAATAATATGAAATAATAATGTTGATTGTTAATAGTTAATTTATAATATAAATAAGAAAAATGTTAAAATGATAAAAATAAAAATTTATATGAAATTCATAAATTAATCATAGATTGAAAAAAATAGAAGTCGTAATTACTTGAATAAAAATAGTAGAAAATTATTTTATAATTTTATTAAAATTTAGGGTGGATTGTTAAAAAATAAAATTTTGTAAAAAATAGGTGAATTATGTTAGAAAAGTATTAGAATCAAAATAATAATAAAATATTTATTTATAGAAAATATATTCTAAGGAATTTAAGCATAATGAATAATGATTAATAATAGAATATTGAATTAGTTTAAAATAAATGGTAAATGTAGATTATTCAATTATCTTAAAAATATTTTTTTTAATTAAATTAAAATATATTATGGATTTTTTTTAAAAAAATTATTTTTTTTTTAAAAAAATAGGTGATATTAGTTGGAAAAGTATTAGTACTAAAATAATGAAATGTATTTATTTCAACAAAAAAAATAGTTGGATTTTTAAAATCGAATAATAATTAATAATAGATTATTGAATTAATTTAGAAATAAATGGTAAATGTAGATTATTCAATTAGTTTAGAAATATATTTTTAAGTAAATAAAAATTTAGTGTAGATTGTTTAAAAAAATAAGTTTTTTAAAATTACGTGATATTATGTTAGAAAAGTATTTGTATCAAAATAATGAAATGTATTTATTTGTAGAAAAAAATATTCTAGGATTTTTATCATAATGAAAAATGATTAATAATAGATTATTGAAATAGTTTAGAAAAAATGGTAAATTTAGAATATTCGATTAGTTTAGACCTATTTTTTAAAATAAACTAAAATTTATTGTTTTTTTTTAAAAAATATATTTTTTTAAAAAAATAGGTGATATTAAGTTGGAAAAGTATTAGTATTAAAATAATGAAATGTATTTTTTTCCAAAAAAAATATTTTAGGATTTTTAGCATAATGAAAAATGACTAATAATAGATTATTGAAATAGTTTAGGAAAAAATGGTAAATTTAGAATATTCAATTTGTTTAGACCTATTGTTTTAAATAAATTAAAACTTATTGTGGTTTTTTTTTAAAAATTATTTTTTTAAAAAAATAAGTGATATTAAGTTGGAAAAGTATTAGTATTAAAATAATGAAATGTATTTATTTCTAGAAAAAATATTCCAGGATTTTTGGCATAATGAAAAATGATTAATAATAGATTATTAAAATAGTTTAGGAAAAATGGTAAATTTAGAATATTCAATTAGTTTAGACCTATTTTTATAAATAAATTAAGATTTATTAAGGCTTTTTAAAGAAAATTTATTTTTTTAAAAAATAGGTGATATTAACTTGAAAATGTATCAGTATTAAAATAATAAAATGTATTTATTTCTAGGAAAAATATTCCCGGATTTTTAGCATAATGAAAAATGATTAATAATAGATTATTGAAATAGTTTAGGAAAAAATGATAAATTTAGAATATTCAATTAGTTTAGACCTATTTTTTAAAATAAATTAAAATTTATCATGGTTTTTTAAAGAATTTTTTTTAAAAAAAAATAGGTGATATTAACTTGGAAAAGTATTAGTATTAAAATAATGAAATTTTTCAAAAAATATTTCTTGTTTATTATTTTTATTGTTTATGACATATTCTTTTTTGGTATGCTTGTAATATATAAATATTTATAAAATTGATTAATTAGTTTGTTCTTTATGCATATAAAATTTGTATTGCATAGAACCGTACGTAGACCCGTCAATTGATTGGTGTGCATATTCTACGTATCTGTATATTTTTATAATTGTATAAAGATATCTAGAATTATGTACATTGGTCAATTGATTGTCCAATTTGGACAGTTTAGAAATTACAATCAATTATAGAGGTCAGTTAACAATAATTAAATGATATATAATTGGGATTGTAAGAAATTTCGGATAGCATTTTCCCTTAGTTCTCATTGCACATAAATATTTATGTAGGGAGAACCAAAGGGAAATGATGTCGAAATTTCTTTCAATCCCAATTACATATTATTTGATTATTGTTAACTGACCTGTATAATTAATTGCAATTCCTGAATAAGATAGGGCCCTTACCTATTAGATGGTAATAGGATGCATATTTTACGATATCAATCTTCAAATATATTTTCGTATATATTCAAAAATATGATATAACTGTTTAGAATATTATGTGTCTTTTAACTTCTGGCTGTATGATAGTTATGTTATAAATAGGTATGTATATAAAGCATATTTGAAGATATATAGATTTTTTCATTCTGAATGATATCATGCATAATTTTTTAATAAATTTATTAATGTTATATTTAATTTACTGAATATAATTTGTTTCATCTAGTTTTCATTTAATTATTTTGTAGTGAGAAATGAAAGAAGTTATCACAACATTATGTTATATTAATGGTTGTATCGTCAATAGAGAATTTGGTATTGAATACAATCGGGCACCAGAAATAGCAATTAGAATTAAATATGGAATCACACATGATGAACTTCTGAACAAGTTATATAGTGTCTTCCGTATTGACAAGACAAGGTATAAATTATTGATTATATATAGATATCCATAACTTGTGCAACCAACATTCGTTAAGTACGTACCTATTCCGATCAGTGATGATGAGGACATAGAGATAATATTTTCTACTATCAATACATATCAATGTCTATCAGGTGCAGGTTGTATATAGATGTACAACTTGTTGAAGATGATGGACCCATTCATGAATCAAATGAATATGAAGAGATTGTTCGAAGCTTAGCAACAACTAGCATCGATGAAAGGGTTGTAAATGTTCATAGTCCAAACATTTACAATAGTCCTTATGTGAATAATGCTTTCCTAGATACCGATGATCATATTCATATAATGGAAAGTGATGTGCCAGAAAGTGTCATCATGAATTCATCACTGTACACATCTGCTCGTGATTCAATATATATAGATAATGAGCTTTTTAATGAAGATGATGTATCTCATGAAGATGATGTTGAACATGAAGTTCAGGATGCTGGCTCTTCTCATGTTGTTCAAAGTTCATATATTACTACTGTTCCGAATTATACTGCATTTGAGGCTCCCTTGACAACATTTACTCAGTTCAACTGGGAAGCTGCTAATATCTTGATGTTCTATTTCCTTCAAGAACCATCTTTTAACCAGGAAGTTGGTCAGGAGTTATGCAAAGGACTTCGTTTTGCAGATAAGGCTGAATTATAGAGTGTTGTAAAGCAGTATTCAATTTATGGGCTGTGTAATGCAAGAAGAAAGAGTTTGGATGTCAATGGAAGCTAAGAGCAATTAAACAAAATGATTACTTCGAGATATCACGATATTGTGGTCCCCATACATGCATTTTCAAAGTGATGTCTCATGATCATTTTGGATTAGACTCTACTTTAATTACCAATGAAATATGTGAGCTTGTCAAAGAAGTACCTACAATTTCTGTTGCAAGACTTGGTACAGTCATCAAGAATAAATTCAATTACATTGCCACTTATAGAAAGCTATGGAAAGCAAAGCAAAAAGCAATAGCCATGATTTTTGGCGATTGGGACATATCATATGAATTATTGCCCAAATAGTTGCATGCAGTAGAGGAATTTAATCCGGGTTCTTGGATGAAATTTTTTAGCAATCCAATCGGTCATCCAACATATGCTTAATTTGACCGGGTCTTATAGTTTTTTGCACCATCCATTGAAGGGTTCAACTATTGTCGATCGGTAATCAATATCGATGCGACTTTTTTATATGAAAAATATAGGCATAAATTATTGATTGCAACGGCTGTTGATGAAAATAATCAAAATTTTTCATTATCCTTTGCTATTGTTGATGAAGAGACTACCGATACATGTGGTTGGTTTCTTGCTTGTCTGCAAACTTTTGTTACTCCACGATAGGAAATTTGTTTAATTTCTGATCGGCATGCTAGCATACCGGCCGCAGTACAAAATGAGCAACTAGGTTGGTAGCAACCGAATGCATATCATGTATACTGCTTACGTTATGTGGCAAGCAATCTCTATACCAGATTTAGGGATGCCAAATTAAGGGATATGGTAAAAGAGGCTGGAATGCAAACACAGATCAAAAAATTTGAGAGATATATGAAAAGCATCGAAAAATTGAAACCAGAAGCTATTCAATGATTGAACAAAATTCCATTAGATAAATGGACATGTGCATATGATGATGGCCGAAGGTATGGAATAATGACAACCAATCTATCAGAGTGTTTTAATGGGATGCTTAAAAATTCTCGATTCTTACCTGTAACTGCAATGGCATAGTTAACATTCTTCCGACTTGTATCTTATTTTGATGGTCGACGTGCCCAAGCAGTTGATGCAATAGACAGGAATGAAAGATTTACTCCATTTGTCAGGGTCATGTAATCGCCAAACAAACTAAAGCTTATTTTGAAGCATGCATTCCAAATGCATTAAATGCACACCATTTTCATTAAATTTTAATATAATAAAATTAAAAAATATAATAAAAATTAAAATAATATAATAAAATATTTTAAATAATATAATAAAATATTTAAAATAATATAATAAAATTAAAGATATTTAAAATAATATAATAAAATTATAATACATAAAATATTTAAAAATAATAATAAAATTAAAAATTAAAAAAATATTTAAAAAATTAAAAAAAGCTGTAGATAAGGTGAAGTCGCATGTCATACCTACGATTTCATCTTGTTCCTACATATCCATTTTTAAAATAAAAATCAAAAAATAAAAAAATTAAAATATATAAGTAAAGTCATAAATGACAACCTTAATAATAATACAAAATATTAATATTATTAAATAAAATTTATTATAATATAGAATAAATATAATAAATATTATTATAAATATATTAAATTATAAAATATTATATTATATTACAAAATATAATAAATATAATAAATATTTTATAATAAAATATAAAATTTATAATTTAGTCGGTGCCGGTCTAGTCGCCGGTCCGGTCGTCAATTCACCTGTCGGGTCGGTGCCAGTCCGACCATCAACCTGGTGCTAATCCGGCCGTCAGTTCGGTCACCAGGCTAATACCAGTCCGATTGCCAGTTCGACCGGTGTTGGTATCCAATCAGTTCAGTGATCGGATCGGTGGTCGGACCGGTAATTAGATCGGTGGCCGAACTGGTGACTGGATTGGACCGAAGATCGGATCCGATCGCCATTCTTGTCGCCGGTCCGGTCTCTCGTTTGACCACCGGTCCTGCCATCAGTCTGATTAGGGATTTGACCATCGGTCCAGTTGTCGGTCCTGCCACCGATCTAGATGACGGTCCTGTTACCGGTCCGGTCATTGCTCCGACCAGGAGTTCGATCACCGGTCCAACCACCGGTCTGCATGCCAGTCCTGACCAGGGGTGTGGCCATCGGTCTGATCGCCAATCATGCAATCGATCTGGATGTCAATATTGCCACCAATTTGACCACCATTTTTTTTTAAAATAAAATAATTATTTGAATGTGCAAGTTTTTTTTGAAGGCGTTTGTTGAACCTATATGTTTTTTTTTCCTTCGATCGATTTTTTTTTTTTTTCAAACGAGCTCATCGATAGTATCCTATAAAAAAATGCAGGTTGTATCTATGTCTTTTCTCACCGAAGGCGGAGGCCTAGCTTGCATCTTCAGCGCACCACCTGCCAATCCGACATCCAGATGGCAAAAAGAAAAAAAAAAAAAGAAAAAGAAAGAAAAAAAAAAAACCACGCGGCCCATTCACGATAAAATGATAAAATTGTTTCAACCCCCGGTACTTTGATAATATTAACTTTAAAAAACAATATTTTTAAAAAAAATCCGTTTATAGTATCGAGTATTTTTCTCCGTACGTACTTCATAATTAATTCCACCGTGCGCGCTTTCTTATCGAGTATCTTTCTCAGTGCTCCATACCGAATTCCACCGTCCACGCGTACGTGCTCGGTCCCACTTTGGCATCATTGGAGGGGTTTCAGATTTTGTTTTAGTTGGAAGCTTAACGTGAAGCTCGCCCAATAGGAAACGCAAGATGTGAAAAAATTTATAGCTCCTCCTTTCAGTAGAAAAAATTTACAGCATCATTGACAGCTGAAGGAGATATGGACATGTAAGCAAGGCAACAAGCGCATTATATATAATTTTTTTGGTAAAAATATATAACTTAATTTCAGTGGCATTATTAATGAACTCCAAGGACCTTTTTTTTTTTTTTTGTATGAACTTACAAATATCCATGCAATTCTTATATAAGCCGACGTTGAATTCTCTAAACATGTTCAGCTGTGCATTACAGGACTCAATTGCACACACGATTAGGTTGCAACCATTTGCAAATAGCTGCAGACGTGGTGGGTACCGATTGCGATACCACGCCTTACTTAAATCATGTAATTAGGTGGTGTGCGTGTTTTCTTTTTGGTACCATATATAAGATGGTGTGTTTTTATTGGGGGAATTGGATCCTATCTATCCCTTAACCTTCTTCGTTTGATCCACAACTTTTCGTAAATTCTTTGCATGGAACTGAAGTTGGTGTTTTGTTTCTTTAGCTTCAGCATTGAAATGAAAGCCAAAGCCCCTATTCCTCTTTTTATCCGTTCCCTATTTCCTCTCGCAGGCAGCGAAGTTCTTTGTGGGATCTCAGAGGATGAGGACCCCTACCCATGGCAGTGTCGTTTCAGTGTCCTGTGAGTTGGAGAGCCGGAGTTACTACTGAGTCAGGTCTTGATGAGGGGAGGGCCTAATTGAAGGTCAGTGGAGCCAGCACCATGTGATATGGTGACAAATCTCTTGAACTCATTAATTCATGAAAGCTCCTTTCTTGGTGAGTAAATATAAACGTAAGCTTGTTTAGAACTTGATGTCATATAACCCAAAGACTACACTATGAAGCCATGCATCATTGCCATATTTAATTTGGTTGCTGTAGTGCTTGCTGCGAGATATAAAAAAATACATATATGCATGCATGCATATATATTCATACGTTTGTCATATCTTGGCTGCTGGCTGCTGGTCGATCAATGACGTAGAGAGTTTCATGCAGCACGAGTTCTCGATCGAGAGGGCCGGTGGAACAATGACACATAGCACAGCACTGATTGGCATGAGGAAATTTTGTGTGATTAGCTGGCACATTATATTGGTTTTCATGAATTATATGCCTGGAGTTAGATTAATGATGTCCATGCGCATTCGGCTCCCGGTTAAACTATAGGTTGGGATGATATTTGTCCTAGAAATTGACCTCGTTACGGCAAACGTAATGCAGACTACCCAATCCCAACATGCCTATCATCCTCACCAAAGGCACATCGATGCCCGAATTTTGCTCACCGTGTGACATTTTTTTTCCATTTTGTATTAAATATTTCTTGAAGCGTTATTGCTGTATATGAGCAGTCTTGAGTCTACTTGGCGTCCAAGCAAGATAAACATAGGAGGGGTGGTGAAATGTAAGAATACCTACATAGATTCCTTCATTGTAGCATAGCTAGCTGAATTCTCTCTAGAAAGTAAGAAATGAGTAACCCAGTAAGCAGAAATGATGTACTTCTCAAATTGATCATGGAGACACCGATTTAGGACATTTAACTGCACTGATTGCTATCAAAAGGGGCAAAAAATCAGTGACTGATGGAACGTTTTGTAGCGTACTCCCAAGATGGTCTCTTTAGTCATAACACTTCAACATCTGTTTTCCATTTTTCTCATAAATATATATATACCTTGCTTGGTTCAATTCATGCTTAGAGAAGGAAACGAAAGAGAAATTAAATGTACCAACCAATTTCGGCCACGTACCACTTAACTTTTTGTTGTAAATAAATAATTGAGCATCGTATCAATTCTCAAGTTTCATGCTTGAAGTAAAAAATAAAGATAAAAATTATTAATCAACCTGAAATAGCAGCAATAATACTTATGCACGTGCTAACGGCCCTTTTTCTGCTTCCCTGCCGAGCGCCAACCCATTTTCGGTGCAAGTCCCAGGACTTTCAGATGCCACCAAAGTAGGATAAAGAATCTTTCATTTTTACTTACCACAAAAAATTTAAGAATATATAAAATAAATAAATAAAGATGAAGAACGGAATATTAAGAAACAAAATCAAAAGAGACAAGTGGCAACCAATTCATTAATTACCTGTCACAAAATAATTCTCCAACGTATACAAAGCAAAAGGAAAATAGGTAAAGTCACGTAGCAAGAAAATTATGATACCCCACACACATTCCAAAGCCACCAATCTCCCGAATATCTCAAATCCAAGAACCGAGTGCTACTTTGGACTCTTCCTCTCCGGCTGCTCTATCACCACCCCTTCATTCCTGGCCAGCATCATGTACTTGTCCCTCCTGGTCAGCGCCGTGCACTCGAACCCGAGCGCCTCCGCCAGCTGCCTCTGGATCCAATTCGCCACCTCCGCCGCGCTCCGCCGGCCACCGCTGCACGTCATCTCCCCGGGCACCTTCTCCATGAACTGAAGCCGGTACTCCGGCATCGGGTTCATAAAGAACAGCACCGGGTCCAGCCACTTGCGCCCGCTCGCCGTTGTCGCATAGAACACCGGCACCTTCGTGTCGATCGCCACCGGCACAATCTCGTCGGCCAGCTCGGCGAAGAGCGGGCTAAACCTCAGCAGGTACGGCTCCCGGCACGTCGTCCCCTCCGGGCACACAGCAAGGTCCCCCTCGCTTAACAACCGCCGCATGGTCTCGGCGTCCCGCTCCCGGTCCCGCGTCAGCCGCACCGCCTTGATCGGCGACATCATCTCCGACAACGGGCTCAGGCTGTAGGTCACCGCCGGCACCGATCGCTGCAGCGCCGCACTTAGTATGACGGGGTCCAGGAGCGTTCTATGGGTGCAAACATACAGCACTCCTTTACCTTCGCCACCGCTGGTCTTAGCGTTCCTGGTGGAAGGGTTGAGCCCGTCGACTCGGAAGCGCACGCCGGAGAGGGCTCCGATGGCCACGGAGACGTTGTAGGGGAGGATGAGACCGAGAACGATACGGATGGTGACTAGGGCTATGCCCATGGGGAGGTAAAGGAAGAGAGCCAAGGTGGCTAGAGGAGTGGGGAAGAAGGCCAGCCTGCCATCGTGGAATATGAGGGGCTTTGGATATTTGCTTCTGGGCATCACTGCGTTTATGCTGCCAATGGTTTTACTGGGGTCTTCTTCGCTCACCACGTATGCTTCCTGAAATGGTTCGGTGTTAGAAAAAGAGTAGCAGGACTGTCTCCTAATTCCAAAAGAAGAGTGGAAGACCCATGGACCATGACCACAAGCCGTGAAGAAAAGGTTTCCACTCTTAAGTATAGTTTTCTACTCTTGTGAACTTTGTTAGCAGATCGTTAAAATATAGAGATTTTGACCGAGAGGGACATTGGCTAATCATGAATTCTATATATGACATGAATGAGCAAGATCTAGTTACTTTGAAGAAATCTAACGAGAGGAAAGGGAGAAGATAACAAACCTTGCAGTGTGAGATGAAGAGATGATCATGAGGATTGGAGGGGTTCAGAAGGGCTACATCAGCCTCTGTTTCCCCAAAGAGGTCTTTGAGGGCCTTTTGCTTTTGAGATAAGGCACGGCCCGAGACGAGGCCAGTGAAGTAGCTTCCTCTAACAACCTGGAGTTCAGATCCGACAACCTCGTCAACAAATAAGAACTCCTTGAGAAAGCCTTCCACCATGATTCTGGGCATGCTGGTGAGAACCACCTTCGTTCCAGTGGAGGCCAGCACCTCGTACGCTTGGAGGTGTAGGGTCTCGAGATAGAACTTGGGGAGAACTGTCCTTGCGACAAGGTTCATGTCTCTGGTCCTGAGGCCACAGAAGGTGATAAAAACCATCACTCTCATACTCATACCCCCATGGTGGCCCAACACCCAGAGGAATGGGAAAGATAGGAGGAGGAGGAAAGCCCTAATGATGCTGCCACCTTCGAAGGCCACAAGCATGAAATAAGGGAAGAGGGAAGAAGACCGGAGAAGAGTTCCTTGGAAGTCACAAACCATGCTCTGGACCTCCCTCCCCTCCAAAGAACACTTGGTCACGCTGGAGTATAGGGAGAAAACTTGGTGCAGTCTAGAAGGATTTTTATGGAGGAAACCATAGCTTCTGAACTTCTTAGCCACCCTGTAAAATTTCAACAGCCAGCGTGCTGCAATCTTTAGCAAAATCATGGGAGCAACCATTTGCCACCACTTCTTCCTACCCTCTGTCTCTCCTTATCTATCCCACCTCTCTGTCGTTGATCTCCTTCCTCAGAACTTAAACCAATGGTTTATGGTATGACCCCTTACGGGGATAGGCTAGTTATGGTGTACACTGTGCAAAGCGTACAAAGGTGTTTGGGTACCTACAGCAATAAAGCAACGGAAATGGTGGTGGGTGAGAAGTGGTGTTGACCATGGCTGGCCATTCCCCTTTGTGCACCGCTTACATTAATGGCGGCACCAAAGCACACCGGATTTGGTGCATCGTCGGGGGCCAGAGTTGTCCGGTTCCGGGAGGCTCCTCGGGAAGAGGTTTCGGTCCACGTCGAGTCCACAATTATAGCCACATTAAATGGTTCTTGGGCTCGCCTTTTTTTTTTTTTTTTTTTTTTTTTTTTTGGTAAAGCTAAAAATAAGGGGGAGTTAGATCGGGCGTAACCACCGCCAGGACATTCCCAAACATCTATAAAAAAATATTTAATACACGATGCATGTTATTTTTTTGGAACTATTTCGAAAGTAACTATACCAATCTTTAATATCATCGAGTGAATAAAATTTATTATATATATTCTAAATTTTTTTATTATCACCGGCTAACAGGAATTTTAAGATTATTTTATTATTAGTTTTTTATTTTACTTCCAGATTTTTATCACTAGTATCAGTCGAATGAACGGAATTTATTATATATATCCTTTACTTTTTCACTACCATCAACCAACAGGAACTCCAGGATTATTTTATTAATTTTTTTTATTTTACTCCTAGATTTTTTAGTCAAAATATGTCCAAATCAAAACTCGAATCCCTATCAGCTAAAAGTCCTACAACCAACTATGCCATGCGCCAGTGGCTCTTTGGACTCGTCTTTATCGTGGCATTAGATAAAAAAGCCTTTTGGACCGGGCCATGCCGGTCTAGCTTCGAGTTCCAATTACAGGGATTTGAAAAGAAATTATTACATGACATAAGGCCCGTGCTAAATATCTTGCTACCGGCTAAATATCTAGTACGTACTAAATATCTTGCTGCCGGCTAGTTTTCAGACGGACGCTCCTCCATTGGGTCAATGGCTGACATTTTGGATCGGAACTCTTGGCTACTATATATATATATATATATATATATATATATATATATATATATATATATATATATATAACTCTCCGACTCGGATCCCCCTATAGAGCTGAGCTGAGCTATCCCAGGACAGCAAGTCGAGCTCAGTCCTCCACCAGGTCGAGCTCATGAGCTCGGTGCCTAGGTCAGAGTCGTCTTCCGCCCTCCAGAGCGAGACCCTTGGAGGTTAGTGCCCTGCAGTCGGGGTCGAGCCAAGAGCTCACCCGCTGATGTGGAGCCTCTCCGAGCGCGCGCCCTCTAGACCGGGTCCATCTTCTGCCCTCCAGAGCGAGACCCTCGGAGGTTAGTGCCCTGCGATCGAGGTCGAGCCAAGAGCTCGCCCGCCGATGTGGAGCCTCTCCGAGCGCGCGCCCTCTGGACCGGGTCCGTCTTCCACCCTCCGGAGCGAGACCCTCGAAGGTTAGTGCCCTGCGATCGAGGTCGAGCCAAGAGCTCGCCCACCGATATGGAGCTTCTCCGAGCGCGCGCCCTTTGGACCGGGCCCATGCTTCGCCCTCCGGACCGGGCCCGCACTTCGCCCTCCTCCACCTGGGTGCCCCCATAAGCTCGGAGCGCCTAGGCTGGATCGAGCCTTGCCGTCCCAGCTTGGCCCCAGCCCGGACAAGGTCCTCACCAGCCGAGGACACTGGCGAGCCACCCGAGAACCGTACCGGAGCGCCTCTCAGACCGTACTGACCGCCTGAAACTGCCAGTTGCACAAAAAAGGCAGACAACGCGTTGATCGAGATGTTACATTCTTCACCAACCACTCAGATCACCGATGAAAGAAGGCCAACCGGGAGATTTGAATCCCGCGGGCGGCAGCCCGCCAGTCGAGGCACCTCCAAATTTTTCGGAGTGAGGCAACCAAGAAGAGTGTCAGAGCACCTGACATCGCGCCTTATCATGAATCAGGAAAGGCTCTCTGGGGCACCGCCGCATGCGCCTGACAGCTCGGCGGGGATCTCGAGACAAGCACCGAACGGTAACCAAAGTTCGCAATCAACCTGGAGGTAATACAACCACTCGAACACACCAGATAGCACACAAGAAAAAAAAGAGAGAAAAATGAAAAAAGGCCACCCCCATGAGCAAAGGGGACAGGGCATCACCGTGACCACCACCAGCACAAGCGCAAGCCCGTCCAAGAGAGGGCGAAGCGCCACTACCACCACTGCTGATGGAGAGAACCGAGGGGCACAAGAAGAGGCGGAGGAACAGAGCATCTCTCTGTCCCCGCTATCTCTCTCCCCCTGCGACGTTCACACCTCCATGCAATCTTTTACTCCTCCTAGTACGGAGTCCATCAAGAGGGGCTCGACCATGAGGATCCGTTTCCCTGGATCATCACTGACTTAATCATCGGAGTGCCCCCGCCGGAAACCCTGGTCCGGGTCTCTAACCGTTATCTCACAGGTCCGGGAGCGGAGGGCCGCCGGGCAGCAAGGCGTCCGCATCCTGCAAGGAGATCCGGGACCCGAGAATGGCGGGCGGCAGGAGGAGCGCACTCCGGCGTCGACAGTAGCTACGGGCCGCGACGGTCTTGGTGGTAATAGATTGGCACGCCAGGTAGGGGGCGGGCGAAGACAGACATGACTAAGTCCTTCACCACTCCCCAGGTCAACACGCCGCAGAGGAACGGTGACGACATAAGCTGAAAAGGTCAACAGATAGGCGATCCTTTCCAGGCCTCTCCAGTACGTCACTTCCCCCGTCTCCTTCGACAGGGAATTTGCTGATGGAACCATCAGGCACATGGTGAAGGCGCGCCTGGAGAAGCATGAGCACCGGCTGGTGGGATCTCCCCATCGGTACATCAACACGCGAGGCTCAGTTGTCGAGCCCCCGGACTGCGACGTCCACCACCAGTGGAGCCCTTCACCGGCCATAGTGCGGCGGAGTGTCATCGCCTTCACCGCGATCATGGCCGCGATGTTGAAAGGCGTCGCGACCGTGAGCAGGAGATCGAGAAACTCGTCAAGGAGCCCCAGCTCCAAAGGGCTGCACGGGGGGCAGGTCTCAGGCGGGGCCCCAAGCACTCGCCATTCCCCCGTCGGCTCCAACCACTGACAGATACACCACAGCGAAATCAACGGGTGTGATCGCTTGGAGAATCGTGCATGCACCTAAGAAGACTCGGGGGGCAGGGGACCCAGAGGGTGATCTCTCTGCTATGCGGGGAGGAGGAAGATGGATAAAGCTGTCATGGTCGTCAGCATGACGGTCGCGAACCCCCATAGGAAGGCCCCCACGAGGCGGCCTAGGTCCTATCACGAGAGGTCCATCACCTCGAAGAACTGAAACGGCATCAAGCTCCCTAAGGGAGGAGGGTCTACAGCCCACGAAGACGCCCCCAGTGAGGTAAGTTCCCTCACCAATAATTATGGTAACGATTTTTCCCCTTACATGGGTATCCGCATGTTTTGCAGGAAAAGATCAGCAGCATCCCCGTGCCCAGCTCCAGGACGTTGAAGAATCTTCGAGCCACGTAGCTCCCAACTCCCAGCGTTCCCAAGCCCAGCTCCAGGATGCTAGAGGGACTTCGAGCCACGTAGCTCTCCAACTCCCAGCGTTCCCGAGCCCAGCTCCAGGATGCTAGAGGGACTTCGAGCCACGTAGCTCTCCAACTCCGAGTGTTCCTGAGCCCAGCTCCAGGATGCTAGATGAACCTCGAGCCAAGCAGCTCTCAGCAATCCTCATCCCCGAGCCCAGCTCCAGGATGCCTTCTCAAGACCGGAGCTCAGATCTCCGGCCAAGAAAACTTCGAGCCAAGCAGCTCTCAACAATCCTCATCCCCAAGCCCAGCTCCAGGATGCCTTTTCAAGACCGGGGCTCAGATCTCCGGCCAAGAGAACTTTGAGCTAAGCAGCTCTCAGCAATCCTCGTCCCCGAGCCCAACTCCAGGATGCCTTCTTAAGACCGGATCTCAGATCTCCGGCCAAGAGAACTTCGAGCCAAGCAGCTCTTAGCAATCCTCGTCCCCGAGCCCAGCTCCATGATGCATTCTCAAGACCGGGGCTCAGATCTCCGGCCAAGAGAACTTCAAGCCAAGCAGTTCTCAGCAATCCTCGTCCCTGAGCCCAGCTCCAGGATGCCTTCTCAAGATCGAAGCTCAGATCTCCGGTCAAGAGAACTTTGAGCCAAGCAGCTCTCAGCAATCCTCGTCCCCGAGCCCAGCTCCAGGACGCCTTCTCAAGACTGGGGCTCAGATCTCCGGCCAAGAGAACTTCTAGCCAATCAGCTCTCAGCAATCTTCGTTTCCGAGCCTTGCTCCAAGATGCCTTCTCAAGATCGGAGCTCAGATCTCCGGCCAAGAAAGTCTCGAGCTGCGCGATCCTCAGCCAATGACACCTTTGAGCCTAGCGGCCCTTAGGTGTCTTGACTTAACCTCAAGCAAGGTGAAGCCCTTCTCGTTGATATCCCCATATAAAAAAAAGGGGAGAAAAGAGAGAAGAAGAAAGAAAAAGAAGGGAAGAAAGCATCTGATAAAGCAATCCAAGCTTCATTGATTAAACAGAAATTACAAGTGTCTTCTGGGCCCCCGACATGCCAGGAGACCCTGACTAAATACAAGAAATAGAAAGCACAAAACAAAGCAAAACGAGAAAGAGGTCACTCCGTGCCGGCCGGCTTTTCTGCTGGGTCCTGAGGTCGAGAGATCTCGCCCTCAGAAGTCTCCGGCTGAGCCACCCTGACCTCGGGAGGACCACCCTCGGCTGGTGTCGAAGACTCCGAACTCGCGACTTCCTCGACGACCTCTTTGTCGGCCTCCTCCTCTGAAGTCGAAGGGTACCTGAGGCAGCTGCGGTTCTTGTCAAGAATGAGCGACTCGACCCGGCCTTGCAGGTACATAAAACCCTTGTGGAAGAAGTCCGACACCATCTGTTGGATCTCGACGACGAAATCCTCCGAAGCCTTGAATTTGGCCACGGCGTCCTCGGCACCTTTCGTGGCCTCCAGCCTAGCTGCATCCGCCGAGTTGGCTGTTATCTCTGCCGCCTTCTCAGCCGCGGCCAGTTTCTCCTTCACAGCTACCAGCTTCGCCTGGGCACCCTAGGCGATCTCCTTGTGCCGGTCGGTCTCGGCACTGTACCAATTCAGCTTTTTCTCGACGACGGAGAGGTCGTCGATCGCCTTCTTCGAGCGGCTCCGCTCCAAATCGCAGGCCGTCGAGAGTCCCTTCGCTCGCCCCTCAGAGTCGGCGAGCTGTTTCTCGAGGTCCTTGACCTTCAGCTCAAGGGCCCCATATGCCCCGACCTTCTCCTTCAGGTCGACCTTCAAAGATTTGATCTCGGCGGCTTGTTGCCGCTCGAGACGCTCCCTGCTCTGGAAGTGGCCCCTGATGTAGAGGGCCTCGGCACCAATCTGCATAGCAAAAAAGAAGGGGAGATCATCAAAAAAAAAATGATGAAAAATGAATGAACGAGGATGAAGTGAAGAACAAATGAAAGAAGCAAAGGAGCTCACCGAATACAGCTGAGAGAAGAAAATTTTGAAGACATCGGCCACGTGCATCCCGGCCATCTCTTGCCGGTCGCATGCTTGGATGGAGAAGTCCATCAAGCGCTCGGCAAGCTCGGGGCTCTGGAGGACCGAGCTCTCCGACCCCATCCTGAAGGGGAGATAGCGTCGTGCCTCCTCCCTCCGGCTCTCTCCATGAATGGGCGGCCTTGCACCGCTGACTGAAGGACCCCGGGTTGCACCGCTGACTGAGGGACCCCGGAGGCGGCTGGGAGGCCGGTGCTCGCGAGGCGACACATCTGTCGCGGCCCAGGGAGTGGCCCGGACCTCCTCACCCCTGATCGGCGACGGGCGGACCCGGAGGATCTGACGGCAGCCTTCAGGCTCTACGGCTGCGGACCTCGGAGCCGCAGGCACTAAGGAGCAGCGGGGCACCTCTGAGCTCGGCCAGCAGCTGCAGGCGAGCTCAGGTCGATCACCACCGTAGGGGCGGCCGCAGAAGCGCTCTCACCCCGGGCCCGCCTGGGAGCGGGCTCCCCGACCAGCCTGATCGGTCGCCTTTTCTTGGTAATGGCCAAAAGATCGCTCTCGGAGAAGATCATGCATGCATTCAAGTTACGCAGCGGTCAGAGCCTGCAGGAAACTACACAAGAAGTGCATGAAGAAAGAAAAAGAGAAGAGTTCAGGTCGAACTCACCCGACCCATTCGCTGGGTCGACCCCGGAATCGGAGAGGTTCTGCTCAGACAACAGGACCTTGAGAGGAGGAATCTGCGTGGTCCGGAGCTGCTCGTAATCATCTCGGTCAGCCGCATCGACCGTAGAATTTCGGTTGGGGGACTTGTCCGGATCGCTCCAGACCCTGTCAACCCCCTCGACCTCGACAAAGAAAAACTTACTCTTCCATTCCTTGACGGAAGAGGGGAGCTCAAACTTAATGCCCTTCGGGCGGGAAGACAAAGACCACCACCCATCCTCGGTTGGGTGGTGCTTCACGGCAAAGAAAGCCATGAACAGAGAGAATCGGGCCACGAACCGTGAAGATGACAAAGCACAATGAAGGAGAAAATGACCCTAATAGCGTTGGGCACCAGTTGCGCTGGGACCAAACAGTAATTGTCTAAGACTGACAGAAAGAAAGGGTGGAAGGGAAAGCGGAGACCTCCAGAGAAGGTCCCCTCATAGAAGGCAAGACGGCCCAGGCCACTCGAAGTGACCGCTCCCCCGGACGAGGGATCATGAGCCGGACAGAAGGTGGGATGCCATAGACATCCCGGACAGTCCTGAGTTCCCCGGCGGTGATCGTGGAGGCGACCCCACCAGACTTGCAGGCCGGACGGACTCGGAGACAGGAGCAGAAGAAGAAGGGGGAAGAGAAGGACCAAATCCCGGTTTCCTAATGAGAACCGGGCCAGGAGGGCGCCTCCTACTGAGCTCGAAGCAAGCTACACCTCCCTCTCCATCAGAAGAAAAGGAGGAAGATGCCGGCCCCCGTACGGAGGGACCGGCCTCGCCCTGATCAGTGGAGGGACGGAAGCCTGGACCAAAACAAGACATCCTCAAAGACAAAAGAGAAGAAAAACTCAAAGCTAAAGACCGAAGAGGAGACTACAGATCCCGGGAAGGAACTCTATCTTAGTGGGGGAAGGAAGAAAAAGAAGCTGACCTGTTGCCTTAGAAAAACTCAAGGCGACTGGAAGGAAGAAGAAGCTTGGGCGCGACAGCAGCAGGCACGGAGAATTCAAAAAGAATAGATGGTTCGAGTAAAACCTTCCTTTCATTTCGAAATGATCCAAGGATTTGTACCGATTCAACCGCTCCACCAACGGATCTATGCCACGTGCCTCCCATCGGTGAGAATGGCATCCCGGCCACTCTACATTCTGCGTCAGCATTAACTGCTCCTCGGACGTGGCCATGTGGCATCCTCGCATTGGCCCACAGGGGCGATCCCCGAAGCACCAGCAATCATGGCAATCATCGTGCCAGATCTTTGCCTTTCCACGTCAGCACCGCAATTACTCCCTTCGATCCGAGCGCCGCCCACTAACGGGCCTCAGGAGTGGGGGGCAAATAATGTGGTAAAGCCGCTGATGTGGAGAAACCAGCAGGCGCCATGTCAAGAGACGACACCACGGAGACTCTCCGGCTCGGATCCCCCTACCGAGCTGAGCTGAGCCCTCCCATGATAGCAAGTCGAGCTCAGTCCTCCGCCAGGTCAGCTCATGAGCTCGGTGCCTAGGTTGGAGCTGTCTTCCGCCCTCCAGAGCGAGACCCTCGGAGGTTAGTGCCTTGCGGTCGGGGTCGAGCCAAGAGCTTACCCACCGATGTGGAGCCTCTCTGAGCACGCGCCCTCTGGACCGGGTCCGTCTTCCGCTCTCGAGAGCGAGACCCTCGAAGGTTAGTTTCCAGCGGTCGGAGTCGAGCCAAGAGTTCAACCCACGATGTGGAGCCTCTCCGAGCGCGCGTCCTTTAGACCGGGTCCATCTTCGCCCTCCAGAGCGAGACCCTCGGAGGTTAGTGCCTTGCAGTCAAGGTCAAGCCAAGAGCTCGCCCGCCGATGTGGAGCCTCTCTGAGCGCGCGCCCTCTGGACCGGGTCTGTCTTCCGTCCTCCGGAGCGAGATCCTCGGAGGTTAGTGCCCTACGGTTGAGGTCGAGCCAAGAGCTCCCCCGCCAATGTGGAGTCTCTCCGACCGCTTGCCCTCCAGACCGGGCCCGCACTTCACCCTCCTCCACCTGGGCGCCCCCGCAAGCTCGGAGCGCCTAGGCTGGAGCGAGCCTTGCCATCCCAGCTCGCCCCCAGCCCGGACGAGGTCCTCACCAGCCGAGGAAACCGGCGAGCTGCCCGAGGACCGTACTGGAGCACCTCTCAGATCGTACTGACCGCCTGAAACTGCTAGTTGCACCAAAAAGGCAGGCAGCGCGTTGATCGAGATGTTACATTCCTCACCAACCACTCAGATCATCTAGGAAAGAAGGCCAACCGGAGATTTGAATCCCGCTGGCGGCGGCCCGCCAGTCGAGGCACCCCCAAATTTCCGGAGTGAGGCAACCAAGAAGAGTGTCAGAGCGCCTGACATCGCGCCCTATCATGAGTCAGGAAAGGCTCCCTGGGACACCGCCGCATGCTCCTGACAGCTCGGCGGGGATCCCGAGACATGCACCGAACGGTAACCAAAGTTCGCAATCAACCTGGAGGTAATACAACAACTCGAACACACCAGACAGCATACAAGAAAAAAAAGAGAGAAAAAAGAAAAAAGGCCACCCCCATGAGCAAAGGGGGCAGGGCACCACCGTGACCACCACTAGCACAAGCGCAAGCCCGTCCAAGAGAGGGCGAAGCGCCACTACCACCACTGCTAACGGAGGGAACGAGGGGCACAAGGAGAGGCGGAGGAACAGAGCATCCCTCTGTCCCCGCTATCACTCTCCCCTGTGACGTTCACACATCCATGCACATCTTTTACTCCTCCTAGTACGGAGTCCATCAAGAAGGGCCCGACCAGGAGGATCTATTTTCCTGGATCATCACTGACTTGATCGTCGAAGTGCCACCGCCGGAAACCCCGGCTCGGGACTCTAACCGTTATCTCGCAGGTCCGGGAGCGGAGGGCCGTCGGGCAGCAAGGCGTCCGCGCCTCGCAAGGAGATCCGGGAACCGAGAACGGTGGGCGGCAGGAAGAGCGCACTCCGGCACCGACAGTAACTACGGACCGCAACGATCTTGGCAGCAACAATATATTATATGAAATAATATTATTCAATGGATATCCATGATCACATGCGACCATTTGAATATACATGATACTTCAAGGCTTTAGCGCTGTGATTATATATTTGTATATATGAATTTTCTCCGTCTCTCTTTATAAACTTATACTTAATTGGGCAAGTGCAAGCGAGTCATTGGTTTTTTTTTTTTTTTTTTTTAAGTGGGAGCGACTAATTGCCACTTGATGTGATGCGGAAACAGGAACGGGAGATTTGGTGAAGGTCGTGCCTGTTCGATGGATGAGTCCGATTATGTGCAACCATGTCATCATTCATAAAGGCTTTTGCATGGTTACCGGTCCGATCTTTCGATAATTGCAGAAAGGAGGTACAATATAAAAATTAATCACTAAGTACAAAAACTTGGAGTACAAGTCTTAAAGTAGAATTAAAGTCTATGAAAGGTACATCCATATCTATCAGCCATAATTAACAGTATTAATTTATGAGATGGAAATTGGATATGGCCGTTGATTGATCCTGTGACAAAGTTGGCGAGCCAATCTGCTTGTTGATTATCCTCTGTGAAAGTTCAATGTTAGGGCCTGATCAAGAAATGAAGTTAGATTGGAGCCATTCAATCCGACCCATATTATCCATTTACACCTCTACTCTACATGTTTAATAAATATTCTCATAATATATGCACATTTTTAGTTTAATTTCTATAGTTTACATGGGAAGAAAAAATTATCGAACAAATTAAGAGTTGTTTTACATATCAAGGCATCCATGTCTTAGAATCTTCTATTTATTTCTAGATGTTTCATAGGCAAAGAATATAAGTAAGAATATTTTTATTATTTATTCTTATTGACAAAAGGTGTTGTTGATGCTGGACCAAAGAGACCGGATGGAATGGTTCTTCCATCGGATCGTCGTCGACCGGTACCTGCAAGAAGTCCCTGACCGGAGGTTTTCCGGCGGGGGACACTCCGATCCCTAAGTCAGAAAAAACCCAAGCAACAACAGAATGGAGAGTTTTGAGAGCAAGGAGGAAAAAGAGAAATTCAAAAATGCCAGGAGAAAGAGCCCGAGTGTCCCATCTTACCAGTATTTATAGGCTCCAACGTAACTACTTATAGTTATGGAGGTTGACGAATGTAACCACTTCATAACTATAAGTAGTGGCTGTCGGAAAAAACCGTTGCACTCGGGGTTTGTTCAATCTAAGGTTTCGGACCATGTGGGTGGTTGCAACAACCCAAACAGATTAACTGTTTGTCCAAGAAACCCATATGCTCCAAAATCTTCTTTGTTTTAAGGATAAATCCGAAGTGAGCTTTGCATTCTCTTTAGTAGCGCTCCTGAAGGGAATGTTAGCACTTCGGGTTCTTATGAATATAGCAAAAATAAACACTTACAGTCTTCGGATCATGTTGAGGGAATAAAGCTGAAGATATTTGCTTGGCAGGTCAGGTCTTCGGATCAAGACAATATGTATGAAACCGAAGACAATGAAATAAATAAATTTATCTCCTAGATCATAGATACGAAGCCAAAGATATTAGGCATAGTCTTCGGATCAAGGTGAGTATACGAAGCTGAAGACTTAGGATGAATAATATCCTCCGGGACAGATAAAGCCATAAATATTGAACGCGATCTTCGGACCGATTTAATAATACAAAGCCGAAGACAAAGAGTAAAAACTTATATCCTGGATCATAGATATAAAACCATAGATATTAGTATAGTCTTCAGGCCAAGGTGAGTGTACGAAGCCGAAGACCCATGATTAAAAATGAGAAGACGGTAACATGAAATCGAAGACTCCTTCTGCCAGCTGATGTGACCAATAAAATGAGAAAAAAATAATTAATTGGACTAAAATAGGGATATCATAACGGCTGTCCCCCACTCCCAAGTTCGAAATGATTAAGTTTCGAAGAATGAGAGTATTTTAAATTTGTCTTCTAGTGATAACCGTCAAGTAATAATGGCAGAGTTCTGACACATCTTTTGTCATAACTGCCTGGTGGCGCAATAAAACGTGGCAAAGACACGTGTCATTCTATCACAGGCAACCTCAAAAGAGAACGCCTTGATTTCAAAAAATCTCAGAAAATTCCCAGGAAAGAGATTTGTATTCGACAGGGATCAGACACGTGGCGGTCATCCGAAGCGTGGAACTCTCGTTGGCGCAATCTCAGCCAATAATGGGGCTTCACACGGATCACCACAGCTTATCGCATTAATGAGTTTTCTAAAAGACCATACCCATGATCGAAACCACCGATATGGTGCACGATCGTTTAGATCTCCGAACCGCCTCGAAGACCCACCTCCTTCACCTATAAAAAGGGGAAAGAACTTGAGAGAAATTTTTTTTTTCGCTCCTGTGCCCCCGAAATCCCAATATTCTTTGCCGTCTGAAACTTTCCCTCGCAATCTGCCATTTTCGATTTCCCAAAGGTTAGAAGCTTTTTCTTTCCCTTTTCTTCCTCATTCCTCACAATGTCGGGGTCTTTTAGGAGCCTTTCTTCCAACTCTAGCAGAGGTTCATCGGTAAGTGAAGCGGGTAGAGTATTACCCGAAAGAGAGACTGATAGGATCCCATTGGGAGGTGGGATTAGTAGAAATCCTTAGGATGAAACCAGTAGGGGAAGGAGTTCTAGCAGGAAACGGAGCCCGGAACGATCACCGGATTCTGTTAAAAGCTCCTTCTTCCTTGCCAAAATGGAAGAACTTAAACAATGTTACCACATTCCACGGACCTTCCACATGATTATTCCAAAACCCGAAGAAAGAGTAGATAAGCCTCCCATGCAATCCATGGCTATATACGAAGACCACTTCAAAGCGGGTCTTCGGCTTCCCCTTCATCCCTTTTTTACGAAGATTTTTAACCTTTACCGGATAGTCCCAGCTCAACTGATCCCCAATAGTTTTAGGAATATCTGCGGGTTCTTGGTACTTTGCAAACTTAGGAACGTAGAGCCGAAGACATCCCTGTTTACCTCCTTGTTTATGCTTAAAAGGGATTTTCACGGCAAAGGGTGGTGGGTCATAGGTTCTTGGCCAGGCCGAAGACTACTAAAAGGAACTCCCAGTGCGATACATGGATGGAAGCCTTGCTTCTTTTTCGTGTATTATACCCACTGGGGTTTCAACACTGAATGGACAGCTCTGCGTTTGGATGCAAACGCCGGTAAGAGGGTATTGAAAGCCGATGCTAAAAATTTTGAGACCTTGTCGTAGCCGGAGATCCCTTCCCTTAAAGAACTGCTGAGGAAATAAAATCTTCACCGTGCTCATATCAGTGAAGTCCCGACATTATGTATAGAATAAGTGGTCTTCAGATTCTTTTTGCTTCCCTTCTCTATATGTACATGCATAACAAACTTCTTGTTTCCAATTGCAGGTAAGAAAATGAAGCCCCAACTTGAAAAGGTTCAGCAAGCTTCCAGAAAAAGGGCGGTGGCTACTCCTGCAACAACTGAAGTCCGAAAGAAGAGAAGGGCTGATGAGGATTCCAGCGCACCTCCGATGAGGCCCGTATCAGATGAAGACGTTCCCTCCGCTTCTCCGGTTCCACCTAATTCCGCCAGAAGCTCATCCCCGAGGGTGCCCCCTCCAAGAAGTCCTCAACAGATGCCATCCATGGGTCAGCATGACGTGGCCTTCAATAAGGAGTCCGTGATTGCCCCTCCAAGAGATAAAAGTCAGGAGAGGTCAAAGTACCGATCCGAAGAAGGTCCTAGGTGGAACGCTACTTCGGAGGGGGATAAAATGTGGATTTCACCATTTTCTCGGATCAAGAAGGCTTGGAGAATCCCGAGTTGGCAAGGGAATTGATGAAGTGCACTCTTCTTCCGAGAGACTGGGACAAAGTCAAGTCCCGATGCATCGAAGAAATTTCTGATTCAGTGTTCTTATCCGCTTTGAAGGTAAATATCCATTTGCTGTGTTAAACTTAGGTCTATAACTACTAAGTTTCTCACTTGCTATTGCAGATGATGCACGACATTACTCATATGGAGGAAAGCATCTTCGACGTCAGAATAACCTACAGAAAAATGAAAGAAGTGAAAGCGGCCAAAGCCGAGAAGGCCATAACTGAAGAGCAAAGGCATGCTATGGAGGAGAAGCTCGTCCAGAGTGATGCTTCGGTTCAAAATCTGAAAGTCGAAGTGGACAAAATCTGATCAGAGCGTGCTGATCAAGAGGCGAGATCTAAGAAGAGAAAAGCCAAGATTTGGTCCTTGGAGGCCTCACTTAAGGAAGCTAACGAACGCTCTGAAGAAGCTTCCAAAAGAAAGGAAGAGGCCATCGAAGAAAACCGATCTTTAAAAGATCAACTGGAGAAGGCAATAGAAAATTATAAAGCATCTCCGGCCTTCGAAGCTGAAATGGTTGAAGCAGGGACTCATAGCTATCAAGGAGGCTTCAACGATGGAGTGGAGGAGGTGTAAAAACTTTACCCAGACTTGGACATTTCAAGTATCCAACTATTTGATCTTGAGAGTCCAACTGTGCCTGAACCCCAGACGGACCTTGCAGCACCAACAATGACCGAAGAGGTGGCCAGTCCGATTGATCTAACTGATGAGGCCCCAACAGAAGACTTGTAACTTTGCTCTTCTCCTTTTTTTTTTTTTTTTTTTCTTTTTTTGAAGAGAATGTAAGACGTATTATCAATGAAAAACTCCTTTTGGAATTTCCAACTGCGTATGGCAGGATATAAATTACTTAAGTGTGAAGTCTTCGGATAAGTAAGAATTCTGAGGCATATAATACCGAATTTTTGGATCTCGGAAATATAACCTCATATAAGAATCAGGCCTTTGAACTTAGGATAAAAGAAATCCAGATATAAAGGTCAAGTCTTCGGACTTGAATTTACATTAAGTCTTCGGACTTCAGATAAAAAATTTCAAATAATAATCAAGTCTCTTGGACATGAATTTATGCTAAGTCTTCGAACTTAGGATAAAAGAATTCCAGATGATAGTCAAGTCTCTTGGACTTGAATTTACACTAAGTCTTCGGACTTAGGATAAAAGAATTCCAGATAATAATCAAGTCTCTTGGACTTGAATTTATGCTAAGTCTTCGGACTTAGGTTAAAAGAATTCCAAATAATAATCAAGTCTCTTGGACTTGAATTTATGCTAAGTCTTCGGACTTAGGATAAAAGAATTCTAGATGATAGTCAAGTCTCTTGGACTTGAATTTACGCTAAGTCTTCGGACTTAGGATAAAAGAATTCCAGATGATAATCAAGTCTCTTGGCTTGAATTTACGCTAAGTCTTCGGACTTAGGATAAAAGAATTCCAGATGATAGTCAAGTCTCTTGGACTTGAATTTACACTAAATCTTCGGACTTAGGATAAAAGAATTCTAGATAATAATCAAGTCTCTTGGACTTGAATTTACGCTAAGTCTTCGGACTTAGGATAAAAGAATTCCAAATAATAATCAAGTCTCTTGGACTTGAATTTATGCTAAGTCTTTGAACTTAGGATAAAAGAATTCCAAATGATAGTCAAGTCTATTGGACTTAAATTTACGCTAAGTCTTCAGACTTAGGATAAAAGAATTTCGGATAATAATCAAGTCTCTTGGACTTGAATTTACACTAAGTCTTCGGACTTAGGATAAAAATATTTCTTGAATCATTTGAAAATTAAGATAGACTAATCGGGCCTACCTTGGCACTTCGTGAGGTAGATCCGAAGATCATCCTCATGCCTTTTTGCATTGGGATTAAGAAGATCATGCCTACCTCGACACTTCGTGAAGTAGATCTCCAACTCGACATTTCATGAGGTAGATCCGGAGATCATCCTCATGCCTTTTAAATTAAGATGGACTATTTTGAGCCCAACTCGATACTTCGTGAGGTAGATCCAGAGATCATCCTCATGCCTTTTAGATTAAGATGGACTATTTTGAGTCCAACTCGGCACTTCATGAGGTAGATCCGGAGATCATCCTCATGCCTTTTAGATTAAGATGGACTATTTTGAGTCCAACTCGGCACTTCATGAGGTAGATCCGGAGATCATCCTCATGCCTTTAAGAAAAGTAGGATAGGCTAGGTATGCTTACCTCGATATTTCATATAGTAGATCACAGAGATTACCATAATGCCTTTAAGAAATAGAATGAAGAGAAACGGATCGAATCTGTATTAATGACCTTGAATGAAACCTTTATTGATAATATTTTCGGAGGTTTTGTACATTCCATGGTCGAGGTAATAGAACCCCTCCTAAAGTTTCCAATCGATAAGTTCCGGGTTGAAGAACCTCTTTGATTCGGTACGGCCCTTCCCATATAGGAGAAAGTTTACCTTGTTCTGTTGGCTTTGACACTTCGGACTTTCGTAGAACTAGATCTCCAGGAAGAAAGACCCGTTCTTTTACATGAGCATTGTAGTATCCTGCAACTTTTTGCTGGTACATAGCTATCTTTAACTGTGCCTGGAGCCGTGTGCCTTGCAATAAGTCCAGGTCAACTCTTCAGTGTTCAGAGTTTTCGGGTTCCACATAGTGATCAATCCGAAGAGAGTGCAAAGATACCTTTACAGGAAGGACTGCTTCAGTACCATAAGAAAGATGAAATGGAGATTTACCAGTGGTTGTTATGGGAGTAGTTCGATATGCCCAAAGAACCGAATTCAGCTTATCAGCCCATGATCCCTTAGCATCATTTAACCTAATTTTTAAACCACGAAGAATAGTCCTGTTGGTCACTTCGGCCTCTCCGTTACACTGAGGATGCCCTACCGAAGTAAGTTTGTGCAGAATATGATACTGGGAGCAAAAGTTTTTGAACTTTGGATTGTCAAACTGTCTCCTGTTGTCAGTTATAATAGAATAGAAAATTCCGAAGCGGAAGATGATGAAATTTCTTACAAAACTTTCAACCTTGGCCTCAGTAATCTATGCTAATGCTTCAGCTTCGACCCATTTAGTGAAATAGTCAATGGCCATAATAAGAAATTTTCGTTGTCCGGAAGCTGGAGGAAATTGACCAAAAATATCCATTTCCCATTGTGCAAAAGGCCAGGGAGCTGTTAACAGAGTTAACTGATTGGCAGGTCGTCTTTGCACATTGGCATGTCTCTGACAATGATCACATTTTCGAACAAATTCTGCAGTCTTTTTGGATGGTTGGCCAATAATAACCTTGACGGATTATTTTGTATGCCAAAGATCTACCCCCTAGATGGTCTCCGTATGTCCCTTCATGCACTTCCCTGAGCGCGTAATCCGCATCGGATGGGCCTAAGCATTTCAGCAAAGGTTGTGTGAAAGACCTCTTATACAATGCTCCGTTCAAGATAACATATTGAGAGGCCGTCCACCGAAGCCGTTTAGCCTCCAACTTATCTTTGGGCAAAGTACCCTCTTTTAAATGATGAGTAATCACTTCAGGCAGAATTCCAGTCATGTCTGAAGCTGTCCAAGCAAAAATATTAGTATTATCACGAAGAAAGGAAATTAATTTTACCTTTGATTCCTCATCAAGCAAACTGCCAATTTGCAGAAGCTTGGTTGGCTTGTCTTCGAATAATGGTATAGAAAGTATCTTTTCCACTGGTTCTCCAGAGTTTTTAGATTCATCTCTTGGATCCAGCTGGTCAAGTGCCGAAGGTTTGGACGTTTGCTTGTTTTGAATCATAAGACACTGATGAGCAATCCTTTGATCTCCTCTTACTTTCCTATACCTGTCCTGGTAGGAAACCGAACCAACAGATGGTATGTTGAAACTATGGCTCTAGATTTATTCAATGCCGGACGTCCCAAGATTGCATTATAAAATGAAGAAATTCTGGCCATAATAAAATTGATTGGAATGGTCCTTTGAAATGATTTGGACCCAAAAGTCACGGGCAAGACCATTTCACCCTCAACTCCAACCTGATTTCCACCAAAACCAGTTATTGGAATGAGGGATCTTCGTAATTCATGTCCATACAATCTCATCTGAAGAAAAGCATCATACAGCAACACATCAACTGAGCTTCAATTATCAATCACTATTCTTTTTACATCAAATTTGGCAATTACTGTCGAGACCACTACAGGGTCATCATGCGGAAGCTGTACATCTTGAATATCCTCATCAGTAAAAGTGATAGAGTTTTTTTCTTTAAACCTCTTCAGTACATTCTCTTCAGCTTCTTCATCCCATGCCGATGACCGATGAAGCATCCCAACATCTCCACTTGTTGGCTTCTGGTGAGGCAAATCAGCTTCTTCGGATATTCTTGGAAGGACAGTTGCTTCGGCTTGAGACTCTGGGTGGTTGATATATTTTCCCAGATATTCTCTTTTTATCAAATCCTCGATGGCATCCCGAAGCTGGAAGCATTCTTCAGTATTATGGCCATAGTCTCGATGATAGCGGCAGTATTTACTTTTGTCCCTTGCTTTTGCCGGTGTCTTCAGGGGACGTGGCCTCTGGAAATATTTCTCTTTCTCTATCTCCAGTAGAATCTTTTTTCTAGGTAAGTTGAGAGGTGTGTAGGCGTCGAACCGGTTGTTCTGTTGTCGAGACCTGGGGCTGCGCCTAGAAGCCGAAGCATTGTTAAAGGATGTTGGCGCATTCGATTCTCTGGTGCTTTTCTTTTTGGGAGGGAGTCTTCCCTCTGCTAGTCTTCGGCTTGCCGCTTGCTCCTCAGTGGCAACATACTTCTGAGCTCTTGCCAGCAGTTCGACATAGCTCGTTGGGAATCTTTTGTCCAGGAAAAAAGTGAACCTGGATGATTTTAAGCCTTTCTTCAAGGCAGACATGGCCACATGCTCATTCAAGTTCGGAATTTCCAATATGGCCGAATTGAAATGATGGACAAAACCTTTTAAACTTTCTCCTTCTTGTTGCTGGAGAAGAAATAAACTGTCAGTGTTGCGCGGCATCTTCTAGCATGTCCTGAAGTGCGAAACAAATTGCCGCTCTAACTCAGCAAAGGAACGGATTGAGTTCGGAGGCAGACTCGAATACCACATTCGAGCAGATTTCTTCAAGGTAGCAGGAAAAGCAAGGCAATAAAGAGCATCGGTTGCTCCCTGCACTATCATATGTGCCTTGTAACTCCCCAGATGGTCAAGGGGGTCCGAAGTCCCCTCATAGGCCTCCAACTGCGGGATCTTGAAATGCCTAGGGATAATTTCATCCATAATGTCATTAGAAAAAGAGGGTTGAGAGTTGAAGGTCGCAAACTCGTCATTTCTTCTCAATTCTGAAATTCTTGCTCTCTGCGCTTGCATAGTCTTGAATTTCTTCTGCACTTCATGATTGATCTCCTTCTACCTTGAATTTTCTGGCACATAGCTTCTAGAAGAAACAGAGGGAGATCGCCGGACCCTCTTCCTTTCAGCATGATCTTCCGTTTGTCGATCTGGCGAAGAGATGTAGCTGCCACGAGATGACCGGATCTATGAAAAGCTGGGGGTGATCTCTCGGTGTTGATCTCGCTCCCTCTCAGGTGGACAGCCAGATTGTGGAATAGAGGGAGGGCATTGCTTCTGAGCTGCGGCTTCATGCAAGTGCTACACCAGCACTGTCAAGGTTTCTACCTTGTCCATCAGATTCTCAAATTATTGCTTCTCTACCACAATCATGGGAGGCGGTGATCCCTGGACCGCCGGAAGAGAACTGATCGGAGGTCCGTTTGACGGAGGAGCCTGCTGCTCCTGACTCGTGGAAACGTTCTTGCCTTTCCCTTTCACCATTCTTGCCCAACAGAAATTCTCCTTCGAAACAGAGGAATCAAATTTCTTACCCCCTACCTGGCGCGCCAATCTGTTGATGCTGAACCAAAGAGACTGGATGGAGTGGTTCTTCCACCGGATCGCCGTCGATCGGTACCTGCAAGAAGTCCATGACCGAAGGTTTTCCGGCGGGGGACGCTCCGATGCCTAAGTCAGAAAAAGCCCAAGCAACAGCAGATTGGAGAGTTTTGAGAGCAAGGAGGAAAAAGAGAAATTCAAAAATGCCAGGAGAAAGAGCTCGAACTCCTGAGTGTCCCCTCTTACCAGTATTTATAGGCTCCAATGTAGCTACTTACGGTTATGGAGGTTGACGATTGTAACCACTTCATAACTGTAAGTAGTGGCTGTCGGAAAAAACCGTTGCACTCGGGGTTTGTTCAATCTGAGATTTAGGACCATGTGGGTAGTTGCAACAATCCAAACAGATTAACTGTTTGTCCAAGAAACCTATATGCTCCAAAATCCTCTTTTTTTTAAGGATAAATCCGAAGTGAGCTTTACATTCTCTTTAGTAGCGCTCCTGAAGGGAATGTTAGCATTTCGGGTTCTTATGAATATAGCAAAAATAAACACTTACAGTCTTCGGATCATGTTGAGGGAATAAAGCTGAAGATATTTGCCTGGGAGGTCAGGCCTTCGGATCAAGACAATCTGTACGAAGCCGAAGACAATGAAATAAATAAATTTATCTCCTAAATCATAGATACGAAACCAAAGATATTAGGCATAGTCTTCGGATCAAGGTGAGTGTACGAAGCCGAAGACTTAGGGTGAATAATATCCTCCGGGACAGATAAAGCCATAAATATTGAGCGCGATCTTTGGACCGATTTAATAATACGAAGCCGAAGGCATAGAGTAAAAATTTATATCCTGGATCATAGATATAAAATCATAGATATTAGGCATAGTCTTCGGGTCAAGGTGGGTGTACGAAGCCGAAGACCTAAGATTAATAATGAGAAGACGGTAACATGAAACCGAAGACTCCTTCTACCAGCTGATATGACCCATAAAATGAGAAGAAAAATGATTAATTAGACTAAAATAGGGATATCATAACATGTGTTAATATGGATTTTCATCTTTCTGCATTCGATACCTGATTATCTATAATAAAAGCATATCTGGCTGAAAAAATTTTTCCTTGAAAATAGAAATGTCTCAATCTTTTAAGATTTAACTATTATTTTTTAATATTTAAATTTTATTTGAATTTTTATTTTAACTACAATCTAAATATTTTAAACAACATGCACAGACTCTCATTCTAATTCCGCTTCAGATTTCGGCCGTGAAGTAAACATGCCCCGGAAAGTTCATGGTAGAAGAGAGTACGTGCCACCACATGCATCACAAGATAAGGTGCATTTACGTGCGCAAGGAAACGAGTACAAGGGAGCTACGAGTACAAGGGAGCTAACCGCGCCCAACATTATCATTAATGGGTAACTTGCAGCCTATTTTCTAAAAGAAAAAAATAACACATATTGTAGTCACAGCTAGTTTATGATCATATAAGGATCGACCTCTCTTGTGGCATGCATGTAAGGTATTATTCATTTTAGATTTATAATTTTGCACCTAAAAATTAACCAAACAGAATGCTATGATCCTTATATTTCATTTCCAAAGATGCCTAACGTGGAAAAGAAGAATTTTTGAATATAAACCAGAATTTCTCTTGACTTACAATCGATATGAGACTAAAGAGGTCCCTTACTTTTATGCCCTTAATATAGCCCCCAAGTCAAGGAGTCGGGGGGACAACTATTGTGGGGTTACTATCAATGTCTCGGATTTATGATCTGGATGCTACCTAGAAGGAGGTCGACGCTCATACCAACCCATTTGCCAACTTTTATACCAGGCTAGTGTATTAAAATACTTGGTCATTATCTGCTTTAAGTGTAATGTGCGACTTTTGAGTTATGTGACTTACTCCAAACAATTCATCCCTCGACGAATGGAAATCACCTTTTCCATCCAAAAAGGTCAAGTAATAGCTACATCCCGTGCGGGAAGTAGATAAGGGCTAAAATTTCATACTCGTAATAGGATGATTAAGAGTCTGATACTTTCAGAATTGCACGGTTCCTCGACCGTCTGTTACAAATAGCCAGAGTTTCGAAGATTCAAGTAAGCGAACTCTTTCTGCTCGCTACTTCTCTTTGTTCCATAAATCTAATGATGTGGGAGCCAACCCCTCTTTCAGTATCTCAAAGCTTCACAAACCGAACCTTGTGCCCAGCAACCAGGACCCACCATTCCTTAAACAAAGCAAAGTTACACCTTGAGTCCTTCTGCCTGACAAACCCTCGACCTTGATAAAAATGCCTTGGTCGACCCTGGATCATTGTGCCTAGTAGTGGATGAGAACTTTTAGGCAGTGTTTTCTTGGGATAGCTTGAAGGATAATATGATCGATGCTCATCCCCATGCATCTAATTATATAACCGAAGGTCATATCATATCCCATAATCATCGTCAGATTTTTGCAATTAAAGAACATGACGAGTCCGGTGCACTGGTCAACATCGCCATTAAGAGAGATGACAAATTTTATACATGAGATAAAACTCCAATTAAAGAAAGATGGACATGAAATAATTCTCGGACACTCCGTGTGATGGAATCTTCAGCCTTATCACTTTTCACCAAACTCTGATGTGAACTTTTTATTCCAAAACATTTCTGGATCTTCTTGCAAAGGGACTCTCTAGAAAATTCCAAGATAAGCACAAAAATATCTCCTTGATCTCAGCTCTTTTCTTTCATCTATTTTTAATTTTTGATGAGCATCAAAAGATTTATACCAGAGCAATATTCGATCGAAATTTTTTTTTTCACGGATATAGTTTATGAACGCCACATCTTCGATGATCTTTACCATCGATCGAGAACCAGTGGCAATGCTTAATCATCAAAAAGTTTTTACCGGAGCCAATTCAAGAAGAACTTTTTTACAGGTCTCCCTGCCAGCGATCTCCGTTAGTTAGCCCCATTCTCGGGTCAAAATCTACAGTAAGAGCATCTATTAATTATAGGTCACGCAGGGAGTAAGAAGGACGGAAGGTACAAAGTAATGAGACGATATTCTTTTATAATTAATGAAGGCACAGTAATAAGGTGATGGTCTTCTATAATTAATGCGTTGATGGGAATCGAGCAATCAGAAGCAGCACGCTTCTTTCCCATCAGCTGTACACTTACTTTTATGCATGTACTTTTTCCTTTTAAATTGGATACGTAGATATGGTATTGTAGCTACGCCTCTTCCATCGCTGTTACACCGCTTTTTCTCGATTTTTTATCTTTTAAAAGTCTGACTGACCCTTCTTCTCATGGGGTTCCAAAGTTTTCTTCCTGGAGCCTGTTTAATCCGTTTCGGAAAAGCTGAAGCAAGACAGATGTCCTGGACAAAACTAGAAGCCGCAGAGCTAACAAATAACTTTTGCGTTCAACTGAACGAAAATCTCCGTGGTAACAGGTACGAACTGTCAGTGTCAAGTGCAATGACACGATTGAGCAATTTTTTTTTTTTTTTAAGCTAACATCAGGTCCATTTGTAGGCCTGAATAAAATTTTTAATTCATGTTAATTCGAACCATAATCTCCGATTCATAATTAATTTTAAATTTTTAGAAGATAAAAATGTCTTTATTTCAAAACATTTTTCTCTTTTTAATGTTTGAATTTCCGTAATTTTTTTTATTCTCCGTTTCCAACGAGAAGCACCGACGAACAAAATATCGTCCCTTCCGGCGGCGACAGCACCAGCAGCCCCCTTCCCTTCCAACGGTGACAGCACCAGTAGCCCCCTTCCCTTCCAACGACAACAGCACCACCCCCCCTCTTCCTTTCCATGGCTAGGTAAATTGTAATATTTTTTTTTCTTATTTTCTTTTTTTTTTTATGAATAGCGCTTGTTTCCAATACTCGATAGCTTGAGCAGACCAAACCTCCGCAATTTCGGAATCATTTTGTAGAATGACCCGTTCTTCCCGATAAGAATAGGTGGTTCCTTTCCTTAAAACCGTATTTGAGAGTTTCCTATCTCATACGGCTTAGCAATCGATTCTTTTTGTGTTCACATAATTATGTTAAAATCTTCCTGGTATTTCTTGTGAATATTGAAGTAATAGAAACTCAACTTAAAAAAGGAACATTGACTACTTGTGATTATATGCATCTTTTCTTTGTATGAGAGCATATAACAAATATATTGTGCATATATTACAAGCTTTGCTAGGGGTAGAAACTCTCGATTTAAAGAAGGAACATGAACTACTTGTGATTAAATGCATCTTTCTTTGTAGGAGAGCATGTAACACATATATTATGCACACATAACAAGCTTTACTATTTGAACAGAACGTGACATGATTTATTACTTTATCAACTTTAACCTATTACTTTAATGGTCATAATTATGCCCATCTATTCTTTAACTTGTAACTTTCTTTCTCTTTAAGATCTCTGGTTCCTTTTAATGATTTTCAGTTGATTTATATGAATTGATAAATAATATACATTTGAATAGAACGTGACATGATTTATTACTTTATCAACTTTAACCTATTACTTTAATGGTCCTAATTATGCCCATCTATTCTTTAACTTGTAACTTTCTTTCTCTTTAAGATCTCTGGTTCCTTTTAATGATTTTCAGTTGATTTATATGAATTGATAAATAATATACATTCATGATCTACATCTGAACAGATTTGATATGTTCTGCATAAGAAATAATATCATCACATTGTTTAGACCTTAGATAACTCTTGTTTTACCCCTTCATTATGCTAAATCTGATTAACTACTTTCCATTCACAGAAAGAGGGGTTAGCTCAGTCAAGAAACTAAGATACAGCAACATTTTCTAACTATTACAATGCTTTGATATCTGATAACAAAAGCTGTTCCTTTCTGTTTAATTTGTTCGATTATATGAAGCTTGTTAATTTATGCAATTATTGGTTCCCTTTTTTTGGGATATATATTGGCTCAATCTTAGTTTCATACAGAATCATTGATTTTATGTAGCTTCTTTAGATATTATGAAACATAATTATGCTTTTTTAGAAATAAATGGAGTATGCAGAGTAGATGATGGCTACTACTAGGAGAAGTAAAGGATTTTGTATTGACTCAACAAATATCATAAATGAAAGGTGTTATTTTAATTGCTATGCGGATGTTATGGAAAAAAATTATAAAGTCCATGTCCGAGGAGCAGAAGGCAAGGGTGTCTACGACTTCATTTGATCATTTACTCTATTTTCCATACATCAAGCAGAGCATGCCATTATTAAATGCACTACTCTCCTTGTGGGATGATGACAAGGAGGGCTTTAGATTTGGTAAGATTGTGATTCCTTTTGTGGGGACTGAAATTGCCCTCATTCTTGGTTTGAAGGTCAAAGTGAGGAGATAGTTTTTTATAGTAAAGGAAGTGTGCTGTCAGACCTTATTACTCATTTTTCTTGACCTTTAATGGTGACTATAAATTAATTACTAGGGATGTAGTTAAAAATAAATTATGTTATCTTGTTAGGAAATCTGGGTTGCTAGATGTAGAGGATTTTATAAAATGTTGGATTCTTTATCTTTTTGTAACTATTCTTTTTCCAACTGTCCACTATCATGTTCCTAAAGCATTATGTCAGTATGTTGATGATTTAGATCGCTTGGAATCCTATAGTTGGGGTCTTGCTATTTTTACTTTCTTTCGACAACAAATTCCTCATCCAGTGAAGAGTGTGCACATAAAATACAAAAACAGAAATGGGTGTGTTGGGTATATTGAGGGATGTATAGTGGCTCTAGTAGTAAGCTTTTTTATTTATACTTTTAATTTAATTATTTGATAGTTAATCTAACACTATTTTTGTTTACATTATTTTATTGTGCAGGCATGGACTGTTGAGCATGCGAACAGTCTAGTTGGAAAACATAGACCACCATTAATATATCCTCGTCTCTTGCGTTGGAGCAATGCCCCATTCCCTCGCAAGATGGAGGCGATAACTGAAGTTATAAAGAAATTAAAAGGATTTGAGGTATCACGTTTTGTATCTAACATCATATATATTTAAATTGAAGCATAACTACATTTTTTTATCCTTTATCAGGTGTTGAAAATGATAGAGCTTAAGGAGGATGAGTTGCACCTCCTATCACAAAGAAGGCCACAAGGGATGGATCCGATACAAGGACAGGCATGTTGTATCGTTTAAAATAACTCTTTTTTTAGCAACACTAGCTTAAATCATGCACCATGTAGCTGTGTACCTAGTATGTATATGATACTATGTTAATTTAATTATGTGCAGCAAGTTTCGTCATCTAGCCAGCCTAAACAACATCCAATTCATTCTTTAGAGACACGTTTGGCAACGATTGAGAGGGCCTTGATTTGTCATGGTTTCCACTTAAATGACCCTCAACTCATCAATGTCATAGCAGAAGATGCACGGATTCATGCCATTGATATGAAGCTTTCATTCATGGAGAAGATTCTCTGGGACAAGGGTTTATTACCGGCAGATGACATTAAAGGCATGGATATGTATCCTGTTAAGGTTAGTTTTCTACTCTAATCATTATATATATATATATATATATATATATATATATATATATGATATCATTTATGATCTAAATAATTTTTATTATTTAGATGAGGGCAGAGTATTCTTCTCCACATGAACAGCCCTACACAACTGAAAGGGAACCTTGTATCCCTTATAGGAGTGAAAAGTGGAGGTAGTAGTCAAATATTTATTTTTTATATTATATTTATGAGTGCTTATTATGTCCTAACTATCTTTATTTTTATCTGGCAAAGATTGTTGAAGTTGAGTGTAAGAAGGAAAGTGCCATCGCAAAATATGTGTCATCATTATGTATGCATGTGAAAATGGAACCTCGTAAGAGAAAGCCTAGTGAGAAGGGAAATGCCATATCATACCTTCCTAAGACCTACAAACGTGCAAGGAAGAAACAACAAGAGGGTAACATAGTTAAAAGATGTATGACCTTACCCACCACCAAGAGTGATATAGATGCTTCAGATCTTTTAGAGCATATAAGTACTGTACTGATAGAGCTACATCAGTTAGTTAAAAATCAAGAAGATCAATCTCTCCCTAGAGAGGTATAGTTATTATGTGCATGTACTTATTATTAAATCACTGTGATAGATTTTGTCTTCATATTATGTATGCTTGTATGACTCCAATTTTAAACATTTAATACACTTACTTAAAGTATTATTTTTATTTTATCATTTTATAACATATTCACGATTCTAGTATAGTTATAGATGTCGAAACATCAGTGGTCCCAGATATAACAACATAATTGGCACGAAGGGGCACCTATCACGGGAAGGGAAAAGGTGTACTCCCATCTTATCTTGAAGCATCAATTACTTTCTACATCAATGAAGATCGTTTTGAGTAAGCCATATAATTATATATCTATATATTATTCTTTATATTACTTCTTTTATTTATATCTGTATTTTTTATGCAGTGAGAACATCTGGGAGGATCCAAGTACATCCAAACCTTCTTGCACATGCCATGCATTGGATCAACTCCTTCATGATGGGCCACTTCGGACTGATGTATGAAAATTAATTATTACTCCGTTTCCATTGATCCTGGTTTCTTTTATGCTAACATTATATTTTTTTTGAATCATGTATAGCTCATTAATGTATATTTCCGCATCATAGAGCTATTCCACATAGAGTATAGGGAGCTTGTGGAGAATGTTGCTTTATTTTTGAATTGTAAGATATAGGTACAATAATTTTAAGAATCATTAATTACAAGTTTTCAAAGTAACACATCTTATCAGTCAATGTTCTTTTTCTTCTATCTCTATTTCTTGTAGACTTCTGTGCTTCAATCCCTTTCAGGGGTCACCTTAGTCATCCCTGAATTACAAATAATATCATCGATTCAGCACAACCAAGTATAAAAAAATGGATGGCTGATATCTATTTATCAGAACTCAAGCAATGTAGATACTTGTTCATCCCGATGAACATAACATGGCATTGGTACCTGTTAGTTTTGGATTTGGAGGACCAACAATTTTACTGCTACAACTCAATGTGGAGCATCAATATATCAAATGATGCAAACAGATATGTATGAACATTGTTTGACATTTGTGTTGTTGCTTATACATATAACAACTTGTCTAACTAACGTATTATATTTCATACTATGCATGTATACACAATGTTCGTATGTTTTTGGTTGTCCGAGCGAGTAGGACTCCATATCCCTGAAGGTCAAGTTCATAATGTTCATGACTGTGCATAGCAAAAGTTTGACAATGTAGATTGCGGAGTGCATATGCTAATATTTGTCGAGATCCTTACAAGAGGAAGCTCAAGATCGCTGCATGATGATTTTAAGGAAGATGCATATTATATAGGATCTGGGTTGCAGGAAATATTTTGTTCCATGGGTACTCTATTACTTATAAAAAATCTTGGTTATGGTATGAAAGGAAGATGCAAAGTATAAAAGATTAGGCATCTTTAGTCCTAAAACAATCTTGAAATTTTGTTTCAATTACAAATACTGTCCTTGTACCTATTTCATACATATAAAGTGGTAAATTAATACAATTCAAAATTTTTTGTACAATGTGCCATGTCTCAATGTGCAGCAGGCTTAATTGACTGTAACTGTCAATAACTGTGTGCCATTTAACTGTTTATGTGCAGAACTAAATGAACTGTGTGCCATTTAATTACCAGCCATTTAATTACCAAGTTTTTAAAAGAAGTCATTATCACAAAGCTCTTGATGCCACATAGGACTTTTTTGGATGCTTTACATGCACTATTTATAGATAACTTACCTTTTGACAGGAAGCGAGAAGGATGGAAGAGTGGCAGGGAGAGAAAAGAATTATTTCATTATACACCACTGTCTCGCAATCTAGAAATCAAAGGGATTACATATTCCCTTCTGTCATTCTAATTTTGCTGTAAGATGGTGAGGTTTCCAGAGATGATGGATGCAAAACCTCGAATCATGTCCTTGCTGAACAGGGAATCTCCTGAACATCTATTGGTCTGGCCAATGGAGGTTGAATGGGCAAAAAAATACTACCAATATGTCACTGCCAAATGATGCAAAAATCATATATGAACTGTATTAATGATTCCTATAGATGAACTATATCATATCAAGCTACTCACTCAACATCATCCTGTATGTTGTTTTACAAGCTGCATGCAAAAAAATGGAGGCTGTAAATTCCAACCATGTTGTAAAATACTTGAACTTCTATCTCCAAACTCAAACGTACAGTAACTCTTGGATTAATGTAGATTCTAGTTGATATGATTCATAAACAACAGCATATTTGATACAAAAACCTACTACAGTGAGCATTTAATGCTGGCATTATTTACTTTTATGAATCAAGCTAGTTTAGTTAAATAACTATATGCAATAGTAAAATAACTGTGTACTATTAATAACTGTGTGCAGTAGTAAATTAACAATATACCATGTTTAATTAATTATGTGTAAAGCTAAATTAATTGTATGATAGCTTAATTTAATTATGTGTAGTACAATGTGTCGAAGCTTATTATTACAGTAAAAAGTTTGAACATTTATTAAGATAAGAACAACCCGATATCAACAGTCCCATTAATATTGTGCCAAATTCAGGATTCAGTAAGATGAAGTACAAGGTGACATATATAAATATTGTACCAATTTTACTTATTTCAGTAAGATATTAGAGTATTTCGGCATATAGCCCTAATACGAACATTATGCCAATTTTATAAAGTGGTATGTATCAACATTGTGCCAATTTTACTTCTTTCAATAAGATATTAGAGCATTTCGGTACATAGCCCTAAATGAACATTGTGCCAATTTTACAAGGTGGTATATATCAACATTATGCCAATTTTACTTTATTCAGTAATATATTAGGGTATTTTGATACATAGCCCTAATATGAACATTATGCCAATTTTATAAGGTGGTATATATCAACATTATGCCAATTTTACTTCTTTCAGTAAGATATTAGAGCATTTCGGTACATAGCCCTAATATGAACATTGTGCCAATTTTACAAGGTGGTATATATCAACATTGTACCAGTTTTACTTCTTTCAGTAAAATATTAGAACATTTCGGTACATAGCCCTAATATGAACATTATGCCAATTTTACAAGATGGTATACATCAACATTATGCCAATTTTACTTCTTTCAGTAAGATATTACAGCGTTTTGGTACATAGTCCTAATATGAATAAAAATTCAGAATTTAGAATTCATTGATGTAAGAGCAAACTGATATCACAATAGCCCCATTAACATTATGCCAAATTTTGTTATAGCAAAAGCCCTATTAATATTCTGTACTATTAAATAACTGTGTGCAGAACTAAAATAACTGTGCAGTCTTAATGTGCAAAACTAAAATAACTATGTTAGAACTAAAATAACCGTGTAGAACTAAAATAACTATGTATAAGCTTAATTTAACTGTGTGCAGACTTAATTTCATTGTGTGCAGAACTAAAATAACTATGTGCAGGATTAATTTAACTATGTGCATAACTAAAATAACTATGTGCAAAATTAATTTAACTGTGTGCAGAACTAAAATAATTATATATAGGCTTAATTTAACTGCGTGCAGAACTAAAATAACTATGCATCACTAAAATAATTGTGTACATGCTTAATTTAACTGTGTATAGAACTAAAATAACTATATGCAAGATTAATTTAACTATATGCAGAATTAAAATAATTATGTGCATGCTTAATTTAACTGTGTGCAGAACTAAAATAACTGTGTACATCTTAATTTAACTATGTGCAAACTAAAATAACTGTGTGCAGAACTAAAATAACTGTGTGCTGGCTTAATTTAACTGTGTGCAGAATTAAAATAACTGTGTACATGTTTAATTTAACCATGTACAGAACTAAAATAACTATGTACAGAATTAAAATAACTATGTGCAGGCTTAATTTAACTGTGTATAGAACAAAAATAACTATGTGCAGAACTAAAATAACTATATGCAGGCTTAATTTAATTGTGTGCAGAACTAAAATAACTGTATGCAAGCTTAATTTAATCGTGTGCAGAACTAAAATAACTATGTATATGCTTAATTTAACTGTGTACAGAACTAAAATAACTATGTACAGAATTAAAATAATTGTGTCAGGCTTAATTTAACTGTATACAAAACTAAAATAACTATGTACAGAAATAAAATAACTATGTACACTGTGTGTGCATGAATAAAATAATTGTGTTACATTTAATTAATTAACTATGTACTATTAAAAATATTGTACCAAATTCTAAATGTTAAGCCCACCTTAAAAATATTGTGCCAAATTCAGGATTCAGTAAGATGAAGTACAAGGTGGTATATATTAACATTGTGCCAATTTTACTTCTTTCAGTAAGATATTATAACGTTTTGGTATATAACCCTAATATGAACAAAAATTTAGAATTTAGAATTTATTGACATAAGAGCAAACTAATATCAATAGCCCCATTAACATTAAGATAAGAATAGAATTCGATATCAATAGTCCCATTAACATTAAGATAAGAATAGAATTCAGAATTCAGAATTTAAAAATTCAAAATTCAGAAATTCAGAATTCAGTAAGATAAGAACACACAAATATCAACAGCCCTATTAACATTGTACAAAATTTAATTGTTTAACAAAAAAATACAAAATTCAGAATAAGCGCCTTCTTTCTATTGTGCCAACTTCAGTTGTTTCGGTAACGAAGAATAGTAAATGTAGAACAACAACAGATATTACTTAGCAATCTCATTACAAGTCCTTCTATTGTGTCATTCTTTTCTGCATCATCCATATTGTGTAGTTCTCGATGAATCCATTTGTGAAGCTCTTCTCTTCTTCCTAGGCCTACCAGGACAAGTCTTGATGATCAAAGGTAAAATATGTACCTCATCTAAACTACCATAGCTCATCTCAATATCAGAAATTGGATCGATACATTCTTTATATGCTGCTCTATACATTTCAGCATGAAAAATAAGTATCAGTAAAGTGTATAATGACCTGCCAGCCTTCTCAATGCATGCACATGCATGCTTACATGGCATCCGAAAGATGTGCCATTCACTCAAGAGCACGTGCAATCTTTTAGGTCAACCTTACATGAGTACTTTGTGTCATTTACATCATAAAGCATGATGCTTGATGTAAACACAGATAACTTCCAACCCACTTCTGTATTTCTTTGCAATACTTTTTCAGGATCAAGACAAAGATGGGATTGGATGCTATATCCTCGCATTCGTCTAGCATACATCAATTGCATAATTTAAAGACTTATATGATCAATCATCTGAGGAATAGCAAGGTGTCAAGCTCTAGAGTCCAACTATTAAAATATTCGGCAATATTAGATGTCATAATACCCCAACACGGATCTAAAACTACTGAATTTGCCTAGTGCTCTGGCTTTGAATGTGTTATAAAGTTACTTGCACTTGGGACTTTAGCTATAAGTTTACTCATTAATTTTTGAAAAATATTTAGCCTTGGAGTATATGCAGTAGCATTTAACAAATCAACCAACCTCTTTCTTTCAACTGCACGATAATGAGCAAGCACATGCACGTATACAATGATTGTTTGTTAATATATATTTTAATTTAAAAATGAAAATTAAAAGTTTTGATAAGGATGTTGCATGCCTGGTTTTTAAATTTTTTTTTGATATGATGGATGCAGTAAGAGTGCTAGCTATCGAAAAAGTACTTGAATACTGCTTTCATAAGTCCCTGATATTTATCTATCATAATTGTGAATGGTTGTCTATGGTACTCAACACAAGACTCTATGGCTCCTTTTAAAATCTGACAAAACCAGTCCCAATTATCATCATTCTCTATATCAACAATGACATATGCTATAGGAAACATATCATCATTCGCATCTTTGTCCGTAGCACCAAGTAAAACTCATCCATCCCTATGTTTAACAAATGTTGCATCCATGAATATTAGAGATCTACAACCTCTAAGGAAATCATTGATTGAGGCTCTAAAGGAATAGAATAAATGTCTAAATTAATCTTCGAAGGTTTCATACTCTGTTATGCTACCAGGGTTGGTCTCAAGAATGGCATTACAATACCATCATATATGTTCATAAGATACTGACCTTTGACCATATAGCTCCTTTATAGCAATCTCTTTCCCATGCCAAGCTTGATGGTATGGTGATTCCACACCAAATTTATGACGAATATCTTTTACAATATCACTTGGCCTATACAAAGGCATATCATGAATTTTTTCTTTCATAATATTTGAAATCCAATGCTTCGAAGCCTTGGGATGAGATCGAACTTGTAACCCTACTCTGTATGTATATTGATTGCTCATTATTTTAATTACAAATCTATCTTGATTTCCAAGATGAGAAGCATGAATGTGACATCTGTTGGAAATTATGTCCCAAAACCAATCGTCTAGGCTGTAGACAGTTGTGCTATCTTGTAATTCTATATGAATTTTTTTAATGAATAAAAGTTATTCTTTGGCTATTCATCATATTTACATTTTCCTGAAATGAACTCTTGTATGATGGAGTCCTTAGAACTACATTGTTTTGATATAGAGATGATATATCAAGTAGTTCTTAAACTGGTTTACAACCAAAGGATACATTAGTATATGACGATGATGTATCAAGTGTAGGTTGTTGTATGTCACATTTGTTGGTTGTCCTCTTAACCAAGGAGTATGGAGACACTGGTATGACATGCAAGTGAAATGTATGACATCTTACTGAATGTGACCATCTGCGGAGCTCCCTTCTGCCAAAGGGTTGCTCATGAAGGGATATGGGTATATGTGTCCCTCAGACCTGAGATCACCATGGTAGCTTGCAAGCAACTCATTGTACTTTGGTACCGGACTACCTGAATTTCTAATCCAGTGACGAAAAGTTTCTGGATACAATTAAGTACTTGTGGAGCGGTAGTGGATCAAGATGGAATTGACCTCTCCAAATAGTTTGGAGTGAATAACTTACTATGTCTCAATTTAGCAAATTCTTGGCTAGGATAGTTCTTGTAATGAGTCACAGAACTTGTAAAGTTGAGACATAATCTAGATAAACTAAATTAGGGTTGGCAGTCGAACCCTAGGTCATCCTGAGCATTATGAGGTCAAAGGGATGAATGATGCGATAACCATATGCCAGAGATTCTTGTGAGGTGCTCTACATCTTCGACCTATTCGGATGTCGGGTATCATTGCTATATGAGGACTTTGACTGGTACTAGAAATGTTTCAATGCTACCGGCTTAGTGTTCAAACCTATGGGATCACACACTATAGGGATTTCTATCTGATCTTAAGGCTTATTAACGATTGAGAATCGTTTGCCGTCACCGGAGGTCAATATGATTGACCATGTTCAAAGTGTCAACACTTGGTTGAGTTGACACTTGGGAAGTGTCGACACTTGGTGTTTTGCAAGTGTCGACACTTGCTATGATGAGCAGATTTCCTGGAAAGAATTTTTGAAATGTTTTGACTTCGAATTTTGAATTCAAATTTCAGTTTTTGGGCATTTTTGGCTCCAAGCTTTCTTGGTATGATTATCATACTTACCTTCTTTGGCTTAGACCCATTTGGTATGGCCATTGACCTTCTTCCCCAATCACTCCTCCTTCCTCTTTCTCCCTCTCATGGCTGCCCCTATAAATGAAGGTCATTTTAGAGGCTGCAGAATGGTTTTTTGGTTAGAGAAGAAGAAGGGTTTTGTGAGGACTTAGGATTGGGTGTGAGAAACCTAGCATTCAAGCTAGGTCTTGGGAAGAGAGTTTCTTGGGAAGGGTTCCACCTCTCCTCCTTGTCTTCTCGGAAGAAGAAGATCAGCCCGAAGGATCCCGAAGAGCTAGCACTCCGAGGGAGTTGATTAGTGTCGAGCCCTGGTGTGGATTACCTGTAAAGGCCAGACGCGTGTGTGGCTCGGGCACCTTCCTCCCTTTTCCACAGTAATTTCAGAGGTATAACGGTAAGGTACTTTTATATCTTTGTTTCTTTCTTGCTATTGATGTTTCCTTGCATGCTAGATTATTATACTAGATCCTGTTGCGAGTAGATCGGTAGATTGTTTTGATCTATCTACCAAGCCTTTCGTTGTGCATATTTTAAAATAGTTTTAAAATATATTTTTTCTACCCTGCATGCGTGAATGTTTTCGCCTTCAATGGTATCAGAGCAATAGGTTCCTTTTGTAGTATAATGATGCTAGCATGCTTTAACATCACCTTTCTTAAAGTACTTGGATTGAGTGCTTCACCATGGCCGTCCGGTCATAGGAGAGAAGTAGGGCTGCAAGACCCTCTCTTCCCATTCAATGGGGCCTCCTATGGTGTATCGGGGTATCGATATGATTGACTCTTGAAAAAAAAAATAAGAAGAAAGAAAATGTAGATTAAAAAATATTTTAATCTAATGACATGATCATAAAACAACTTTAGATAAGATCAAAGAGTTTTGTTTTGATCGGATTTGATTGAAAGTTTGGAGGAATTTTGGATTTGAAATCACTATTTTTTTCCTGTCTCAGGCTGAGTGTCGACACTTGACCAGGAAGTGTCGACACTTGGGCTCGTGTGTCGACACTTGGCCTTGGAAGTGTGAACTCATGAGCGTGTGCCAGAAATATGGCGTTCTTTTTTTCTCCTGTCTCAGGCCTTGTGTCGACCCAAGTGTCAACACCTAGTATCGACACTTGCTCTTGGTGAGTCGATACTTAGGATGAAAATAACAAAAAGCAGTGAATTCAAATTTTGATTTATTATAAAATTATTTTACATTTATAAATTAAAATTATTTTAATTTAATTAAGGCTATTGAACTTAATTAAGAATTAAGAATGACTAAGAACTCTAGGAATGTGATTCAAAGGTTTTAAGTCATTTTAATAAGCCTTAAGGGTCATGGATTAGCTTCTATTAGATCCTTTATTGGGTTAGACCTAAGTTTAGATGCATTGGTCTAATTAGAGAACTAATCTAATCAAATGTTGAGTAAGGATTTCTTCTCTTTAGATCTCTCTAATAATTGGATTGATTAGTCCATAAATCTAAATGGACCTAATTTGTGACTCAGTGGACAGCCCGAGTCTTTAGGCTAGTCTAATCGACTTTGATGAACCAATTGGTGTCTAGGTAAGTTTGGCATTTTGATCATGGTTCTTTGGGGCTACCTCTTACCTAGCCAACTCTGTTGGTGTTTAAGACAAGACGGTTAATGGCGGAACCCAACCTATGATCTTACTTACCTAGCCAATGTGGTCAATCAGGATTAATTGGATAGCTTATTGACTCGTGTTAACCCATGTCATCCAAAGTTAATCAGTCTTGACTGATTTTAGGTGCCCATGGATCATTAGTTATGAGTAACCCTCATTGTTTGCTGATATGGTCAGTGGGAGGTTGATCCATGTCTTCTCATCTCTTCGTCTGTCACATTAAAATTAAACCCTTTAAATTATTAGATCCTTAAAAGGACAAAGTTATAGAGATAACCAAGTCCTAGCCTCCCATTAAGTGGGATGCTAATGGGTCTAGTAGTTGGGTGTTCATCGACAGATCCAAAGATCAGGTATTCATCGGGCTATTGGAATTGCTGTTCCTAATATGATGGCTCAGTGCGACTCTCTTAATGGTGGTCAGGTGGGCCGGCCAAAGTCGGGCTTGACTATTCCTTAGTTAGAAGCATTGAATTTTGTCCTCCCAATCTCGTATCAGTATGCTTCTGATACCATACTAATATTAGATATGCTATTCTTTATTGTGCCAAATTATGTACCAGTACTACAATAAGATAGTGGTAGTATAGGATCTGATATCAAGATGATGAACACTATCTAGAATAATGAAGGGCTATGAACTTAAACAAGGTTCTTGTGCTGTGATCAACTCATCAAAACCTATCAAGACTGGATCTAATGATAAACTCATCCACACGGTCTCCGGCTATAGATTGACTCATCAAAACCTAATGTTATAAAAAAAAAAGGAGGGGGGGAGCATTTGATGCACCCCTACCCCAACAAAAAAAGAGGGTGGCATTTTAATTTTCATAAACCATTGACTGTAGTTTTCATCTGAAAAATCTGGAGAACTATTATTTGGAAATAAAATTTAAATCTTTAAAAATATATATTTCAGATAAACTTACTAAGCTTATTGAGAAATCTTGTCCAGAAATCTCAACATCACGAAATAATGAAGCTTACTGATGTTAAAGTGACAGCAAACAATGATGGCACTTGCTTTTTTTTTTTTTTTAATAAATTTTTGCATTCAGATTAGGGTTCTAACATGAATACAATCAAGAAAGTCAGAAAAGATAATATCACAAAACGACCTCGGGATATGATCCAGGTTGGTCCACAAAACAGGACCAGAGTACTAGATAACAAAGAAGACAACCCAATCTGCTGCAAAGTTAGCCTTCTGGTATACATGCCTGATAATCATGAAGAACAACCCTGAAGTAGGAGTGCGATATCCCAAAAAAGAAGATGCACCGGCTTGAACCTTCTCACCTCCTGAATCCAAACAATGATAATAACAGAATCACCCTCCATAATGAGGTGGTCAACCTGCAGAATCATTCGAGCATAGACGATCCCAGCCCATATCCCATGCAGCTCCACGGCCAGAACAATCGGCTAAAGGATGGCACTTGCTTTGACTATGCGGTGCAACGGACAACTTGAGTGCATAGCCGACACCATAAATATGACATTAGTTGTTTAAGAGGATTGCATCAACCACCGGCTCACCAAATTCTACATTCATATGTTCGGCAAGAAGAGTGTTGACAACCTAATTTCCATCCTTAATTCTTCCTTTTTAAGCATGTACCTTGAATGACATTTCCTTGTTTAGTTTTTGACCAAGAATAGGTCATAACCTTCTTTTGAGAAGGATTTTAGTCTTGTATAAAAGGAAATGACCCCCAAGACTTCCAATAAGAAATATAATAAAAATTCTTCTCCCTTTCCACTTCTCTGATTCAACATGGTATCAGAGCCACCAACCTATTCCTTCTTATTCCCATCTATTCCAATCCTATTCTGACTTATTCTCATCTTATTCCATCTTATTCCCCTCTTCTTCCTAAGTGCCACTACTACCACCTCTGAAGTCTCCCGCATCCACCGACTACTCCGGCTCCTCCGGTTCCTGCGACCTCCACCGAGCCCATGCCCGTCCGCCGAGCCCATGCCCATCCGCCATCCTCCGACCGTGCCCGCCTTCGACCATGTCCGTGCCCCTGCGCCCGCCTCCGACGCCTTCGCCCACCTCCAACGCCTCCGATGCCTCCGACCACGCCCCTGGGCCCGCCTCCGACCCCTCTAATGCCTCCGCCCGCCTCCGATGCCTCCGATCGCCTCCAACCATCCCCGCCTCCGACTGCGCCCACCTCCAATGAACTCGTGCGATGCCTCTGACGCCTCCTGTGGCATGCTGCGGCTCTACTGCGCGACGCCTCTGACATCGTAATACAGTCGCCTCCTCTATGCCTATGGCGTGCTGCGGCTCTACTGTACCCGCCTCCTCTACGCTTGCTAACCGCACCCCCTGCGACTACACCCGCCGAGACCTCCTCCTCCTCTGGCCCCTGCGGCTCTACTGTGCCGCGCCCGACGAGCCCCTGCGGCTCTGCGGTGGTGTGTTGCGGCACCGCTGTGCTGCGACCCTAGCACCTCTCCGCGATCTTCATCCTAAAGTCTCCGGTTGCCGGATCTCTATGGCAGATAAAGGAAGGCCTCAAATCCCTTCCATGACCTAACTTTAGGTATATTTATTTGGTAGCATTTTTTTTTCAACTACAATTTTGAGCAGCTTTCTGTGGTGATCTGTATCCAGTTCTTAGATGATCATGGATAATCCATCTCTCTTGATTAGTTCTGTCCGCTTAGATGGATCCCTCACTTATTTGATATGGCCCCAGAATGTGCGGCTATATATTAAAGCCCGCGGCTTTGAGGGTTTTCTCACCGGGATGCAGTTAAGCCGCTATTAGGAGATATTGGATTATTGAAATGGGAATCGGAGAACTCCCCTGTGATGGCGTGGCTTCTCAACTCTATGATCCCTGCTGTTGCTCAGGGGTTGTCCTTCTTTGACACCGCCAGGGAGATTTGGAAGACTGCTGCTCAAACCTATTCATAGCAAGGCAATACAGTTCAAGTATTTGAGCTTAAATGCAAGGTGCATACACTTAGACAGGGCGAACTTTCTATCTCTACTTATATGGCAGAACTCCAACGGCTATGGTCCAAGCTGGACTTTTATTGCCCCTTCAAAGCCTGTTGTTCGAAAGATGCTGCTGAATTCAAGAAGTACACTGATGAAGAACGAATCTTTGATTTTCTTGCTGGACTCAATGATGACTTTGATCCAATCAGAGTTCAAATTTTGGGTCGAAGTATAGATCTGCCCTCCCTTCAATAAGTCTTCTCTCTTGTTCTGAGTGAGGAAACTCATCGCCGGGTGATGATTACTCCTCCAGATACAGTCCGATCTGCTCTAGTAATTCAGTCTCAGTCGCATTCTTGTGGTGGTCGCGATATGCGAGTATGCTCATGTTGTCACAAAAATGGACATGTACGTGATGCTTGTTGGCAGCTGCATGGTCGTCCCTCCGGACGTGGTCGAGGCAGTCGTCGAGGAGGAGGATGTTTTGGTGGAGCCACTGGTCCTCCTTAGGCACATATTTCCGAGCACCCAGAAGGGGGTGTCTCATCTACCATGGCCTTGTCTCCTACTGACACCGGGAGCTCTCTCTACTAATGAAATGCTCCGCCACATTATGGCACGGCTCAATATTTCTTCCAGCAGTGCTCCATCTTCTACTAACGGTTTGACAAGCAATTCTTCCAGTTCTCCTCCTTCCATCTTTCATTCTCATTTTGCCATTCCCATACCTCTCGTACAGTAAATATTGAACACCTTGATACCTCTAAGTCATGGATCATTGATTCTGGTGCCATTATGCATATGATGGGTAACTCTGACATATTTCAGTCTTACTCAGTTTGTTCGGTTAGAATGTGTATAGCTGATGGCTCTTTCAGGCCTGTGTCTGGAAAAGGACCCATAAACTGTACACCAACCATTCAACTCTCTGCAGCTTTACATGTCCCTAGTTTTCCTACTAATCTTCTCTCTATCCATTCAATTACCAATAATCTGAATTGTAAAATCACTTTCTTTCCTACTTATTGTGTATTTCAGAGGCTGACAACAGGGGAGACAATTGGATATGATAAAATGCACAATGGGCTCTACTACTTGGATGAAGAAGAACTACAGACTCATTCTCCATAAGCTGGTATGGTAGTTTCATCTTCTGATAATGCCCTACAGAACTTCGGTTGCAACACCGCAGGCTTGGCCATATCTCCTTTTTTACTTTATCACGGTCATTTCCCAATTTATATCATCTTTGTGCCAAAGAACAGTTAGTTTGTGATGCGTGTGAATATGCTAAGCACACGCGCACTAATTATCCACCTTCAGGAACTCGTTGTAAGCAGTTTTTTGAAATTATTCATTCTGATGTGTGGGGACCTTGTCGTACTATTTCAATTTCTGGACATCATTATTTTGTTACTTTTATTGACTGTTACAATAGAGTAGCTTGGGTATATCTTCTACGATCTAAAGATGAAGTGGCCCGTTGCTTCCAAGAATTTCATAAATTTGTGGATACCCAATTTGGTACCAAGATCAAAATATTAAGATCTAATAATGGCACCGAATATATGCATAAGGAGTTTCATGAATACCTCACTATTCATGGTATTATCCACCAGACTACTTGTGTTGATACTCCTATCCAGAATGGTATTACTGAACGAAAGAATCGATACCTTTTAGAAGTTGCTAGATCATTACTGTTTACTATGCGGGTTCCAAAAACTTTATGGAGTGAGGCTGTTCTCATCGTAGCTTATTGATCAACCGCATGCCTCTTCGCACTCTGGAGTACCAGGAACCTCTTGCATATCTTCAAGGGGAGTCTTCTTTTATTGTTCTCCCTTGCATATTCAGATGCACATGTATTGTCCGGGATCATCGTTCTACAGTTGGCAAGCTTGATCCAAGATCTCTGAAATGTGTCTTTGTGGGCTATCCTGCTACACAAAAGAGCTATAAGTGCTATTATCCTCCTGAAAGATAAATCTTTGTTAGTCTGGACGTCACCTTTCGAGAGACTGAACCTTATTATGATGTTCCAATTTTTTAGCCACCAACTCAACTGCCCTTAGTCCAACAGTTTATTTGCTCTCCCAATATCCCTTCTGGAGCTACTAGTCGAGAGGGGGAGATTATAGTAACTAAGGAGCAAGGAGACACTGGTGAACAATTGGATAATGACTCTAATCGACAGGGAGAGTCTATATCTGAACCCATTGTGCATTCTATTACTACCAAACAGTCTTCTTCTGACTCAGCTCCTGCATCTCCTTGTGACAATGGTAATATTTCCTCTGACCCTACTTTAAATCTACCTATTGCTCACAGAAAGGCTTCTCGTCCTCATATTATTCATTCTCGATATCGTTACAATATTACTAATTTTGTTTTCTATAAATATATTTCACCTACATATAGATCTTTTATTACATCCATAGAATCTATCTCTATACCTTCACACTGAAAGGATGCTATGTCAAATCCTAAGTGAAAAGGAGCAATGCTTGAAGAAATACAAGCCTTGAAAAAAAAATCATACTTGGGAACTTATTCCCTTGCCCGCTTGAAAATATGTAGTTGGTTGCAAATGGATTTATACTATGAAGCAGACCCCTGAAGGCAAAATTGATCGCTACAAAGCTCGTCTTGTTACCAAAGGTTTTGCACAAACATACGGCATTGACTACGAAGAGACCTTCGCCCTTGTAGCAAAGATCAACACCATTCGAACCCTCATATCTTGTGTAGCAAATCTTAACTAGAGTTTGTTCCAACTAGATATAAAGAATGCCTTCTTACATGATGATATTCAAGAGGAGGTGTATATGAAAATTCCTCCTAGATTTACTAGTGCAGAAACTGCAAGCAAGGTTTACCGTTTATGCCGGTCACTCTATAGATTAAAGCAATCATCCAGGGCATGGTTTGATCGCTTTCGTCGTGCCATGCTTGAAATAGGTTATCACCAAAGTAATGCTAATCATACCATGTTTTACTGTCATAATAAAGATAAAGTTGCTATCCTCATCTCTATGTAGATGATATCATCCTTACTGGTGATGATCTCCCAGAACTTGCTCGTTTAAAGACCCAATTAGCTCAGTCTTTTGAAGTCAAGGATCTGGGTAACTTACGATATTTTTTTGGAATTGAAGTGGCCAAGTCATCCCATAGAATATTTCTTTCACAACGAAAATATGTCTTGGATTTATTGACTAAAACAAGAATGTTGGGCTGTCGACCTACTACTACTCCTATTAAGCAGAATCATCGTCTTACTGCTAATAATGGTAAGTCTGTAGATCGTGAGTGATATCAGCGTCTTGTTGGCAGGTTAATCTATCTCTCCCATACAAGACCTAATATAGCTTTTGCAGTCGGTGTTGTAAGCCAGTACATGCATGATCCCCGTGAGCGCCATCAAGAAGCTGTGTACAGGATCCTTCGGTATCTTAAGAGCTGTCCAGGAAAAGGTCTTCTTTTCTCTTGTCATGACCATCTTAAAGTTGAAACCTATTGAGATGTTGATTGGCCAGGTTTCATAGATGATCGACGATCTACTTCGGGCTATTGTAATTTTGTTGATGGAAATCTTGTGACTTGGTGCAGTAAAAAATAGAATGTTGTCGCTCGATCCAGTGCAGAGGCTAAATTCCGAGCTTTGGCTCAAGGCATTTATAAGATCTTATGGCTAAAAGGGCTGCTTGTTGAATTACGACTTCTCCAATCTTTTCCTCTCTCTGTTCTGTGATAACCATGCGGCCATTAATATTACAAATAATCCTGTTCAACATGACATAATCAAGCATGTAGAGATTGACCGCCATTTCATCAAGAAAAAACTTGATCAGAAAATTATACACTTATCATTTATTAAATCTACAGAATAATTGACAAACATACTGACAAAGTCTTGAAGGTTCTATGTTTTCTTCAATTTGCAGCAAGATGAAATTTCATGATGTCTTCGTTTCATCTTGAGGGAGAGTATTGACAACCTAATTTCCATCCTTAATTCTTCCTTTTTAAGCATGTATCTTGAATGACATTTCCTTGTTTAGTTTTTGACCAAGAATATGTCATAACCTTTCTTTGAGAAGGATTTTAGTCTTGTATAAAAAGGAAGGAGTCCCAAGACTTCCAATAAGAAATATAATAAAAAAAATTTCCCTTTCTACTTCTCTGATTCAACAAAGAGAGATGCAGTGGATAACTGACATGACATCATTTGAAACGTTCACGATACATTGTCATCCAAAAACAGTAAAGGTTCATGGTACATGGGAATGAGGGGTCTCCATCAATATGGAACAATTCCCCTCATCTCAGCCAACACTTTCAAAATAGAACATCTGTAATCTGTAAATGAATCAGGCTATGAATCAGCAAATGAATCAAGCTATGAATCAGCAAATGGAACCTGTTCGATTTCTCAAAGGAATAAAAACAAATTTAATTTCCAGTAAATATCAAGCCAACTAAACCCTGGGAGTCAGCTGGGACTATGCAATACATGTACCGGCAAGAGAAACCTCCCGGGGTTCCAAATTTTTGCTTGAGGCTGCTGCTGGACCTGACTGTTAAGATGGTGAGCCATCAGTTCATCTCCATGCTTTTTTTTTTTTCAAATTGATTACTTTTGAAGGTTACCCTAAAAGACAAGACGAGCTGTGGTATCCTTTCAAGTCTGATGGCACAGAGGGTGAATGAAATCCAAAGGAAAGGTATTATTCTTATTCAATCCGGCTGGAACATCGCTGCCCTTTCTTTAACATGACAGTTTCTTGGGAAGCTTGGGGCCAAAAAGGTGACAAGGACACCACCCTGCCAATAATTATTAGAGTTGGGGACACCAAGTCTGCTAATTTAACCTCATAGACAATGTCCTTGAGTTCTGCAAATACCTGCATCAAAGGAAATTATCACTCGAATATGAAAAAAAAAGGGTTAAGTAGAAAAATTAATGCTCAAGGAGATCGTTAGCCTGTTAGTTATTGGGTAAACTTTAGTCCTCAAGGATTACCGGATGATTCTACATTTAGTTTTGTTGCATGCTTTGGTAGAAATTTTAAGAAATAGCAATTCATTACTGACCATTCGTTGCTGTGGGGTAGTTCCTCGCTCCACTGCCACAGCAGGAGTGTCTAGTGGCAGGCCATGATTCATCAATTTTGAAGAAAGAGCTGGGAGGGTTGACAAACCCATATAGACAACCAAAGTTGAATCAGGATCAGCAGCATTCTCTGGCACATACAGAGGATCCATTCCTCCATTTCTTGAGTGTCCAGTTAAAAATCTAACACTGCAGCAAAGAGCAAACATCAGAAGGTTGAGTGTTTTTAATATTCAAAATTGGCATAAACACCCTTTAAAGCATGCTTCTTTGTTAAAAAACAAAAACATAGATAGGAAAAGGCTCTTGCATATTGAGTAATCCAGCACTAGAGTGCTTATTCGCATTATTGAGTAATGGTATCAACAATACTCCCAGCTCTGTAAAGCAATTCATTTACGCTCTTTATTTGCACTACGGGCACTCTCAAATGTATACAATATTATAGTGCCATAATGTGTATGATAAGCAGCACATCATCGAAAGATTGGAATTAGAATTACTGCAGACTCAGGTAATTAGAATTTTTCGAATTTGTTGGATTGCCATTAACAGAAACTATGAATTTTAAAAAGCGTCATGTCTCATTAGTTAAATCTGCAATCATCTCAACCATTTTGGAAATAATAGTTCTAAGTCTAGCTCTAAGCAAAAATACAGCCACTCTATCTTAAGTGCGAGTAATTTTATTAAATGTACCACAACATAACTTCTTACTTTAATTTTGAAATTCCAGTATATTTCCAACAGTTTGGATCACAATGATCATGGGATATGTCAGAGAAATTGGAAATAATGGACCAAACGTATCTACATGGATATTAGGGCCCACATGACACTATATGATGAGAATACAGATGAACATATGATAAGAAGCAATACTGGGACAGTGTCAAAATGCATTAAGCAGATAATCCATGCAACAAAGATATTTATTAAAGCTACAACTGCTCAAAAGCCCCCCTTATAGATCTAAAACTCTATCACAAGCTATGAATTGAATGAAGCTGATTGCAAAAGAATTATCAAGACCAGCGGTAGACTAAGATATCTAGTGATAAATGGTGAATCAACACATAGAAGAACTGAAGCAATAAAACTACTATATGTGCCAGAAATGCAAGTTATGGTTGATTATAAATTGGTCAGAAATGGTAATGAACTGCTGTAAGTTCCACCCAAGAAACAGGTTCAGTAAACAGTGCATGCTAGCCTCGAAAACTAAAAGAGACAGAGAACAATACTAGTCTCAAAACAGAAAGCTTTTAGTGTCACCAAACAAATTTTACAATGAATAAGGGAATGAAAGGCAAGACAATTCATGTTACCTATTTGCAACGCCTCGGTGGGTCAGTGGAATTCCAAGCTCTGCTGCTATACCAGAAGCAGAAGTGATCCCTGCATTATATGATGATGGTCAATTGATATAAGGATAACTAATCATGGAAAACACTTTCAGGTTAATTGTAAGTTGTATACCTGGAATGACCTTAACTTGAATTCCCTGTTTCTGGAGAAAATCCATCTCCTCTCCACCTCTGCCAAAGACCTAAAGAGCCAATAAAATATTACCAAGCAGCAACAGTGATGATTCTCTTCTTTTCTTTTTTGGGGTAAACAATCATGACAATCATATTTAACCCAGAAAAAAGGGGGGGAAAACCCTATGAAGCACAAACTCATTTCTAGGAATGTAAACCTAAATATTATTTTTCAAGTCTTCAGCAAATAATATGTCGATGTATCCATAGGACACAGTTTCTCCTTTTCACCAGACATGCAAACCTTAAATCACAGCTTCAAACTGGACTCAGACTCAAATACTCAATAAACACTTCTGATCCAACTTTAGCCAAAATCTCATTGAATTTGACTGAAACTTTTATCAGCAAACTCAAATAGACAGCAACCTGGCTTTGTGCCAAGCTACAAAGTTTAAATAACTTCCTCGCGAAACCATCTAATCTGTCTTCTATCAACTGAGTGATGTAACTACATAAGTAACTTTCAAACTTATTGGAAAAAAAACATGTATGGTGACAGACCAATGAGTTTCCCTGGCTACAACCTAAATCCAGCCTATATGCTTTTTCTTTGTGCATCACTTGATGTATGTATACATAATCCTATGTAGATTAGCCAACATTAGAAAACACTGACAGCAAATAGCTGAATCTTGCATGCATTATAATTCATTTTTCATATTCTGCTACCTTTATGCTTGTATTTTCCTTATGTTTTTGGTTTGAAATTCTTAACATAGGGGATTTATTGTGTACAAGTATGAATTTTCTAAAACAGAAACATTTTTTTTAAAATTTAAATAGCAACATCTTATGATGCAGAGACATTGAAATATCTCTAGATTAGAGAAATGACAAAAAGAATGCTAAGTGTAAACATGTCTCACCATACTTAAGTATGATATTTGAGTTCAAAAAATAATTAGGGTAATGAAAAGAAATCATAAGAGTTATAATATGATCAATCTCTTCCACTAATCCTAATCTGTGTGCCTCTATATGCAGAATAACATAAGTCGAAAGGCATTTGGCACAAGTTTCTCTAACTGATACATCTACTGGACAATAGTACTCCAGTCATACAGTTTTTTCCTTATTTTAACATCACATCAATAAGTTACTAAATAAATCCAAGCAAGTCTTGTCCATTACTTTTTTTAGATACATCCAATCTCAGCAGCTTATTACTTGTATTCATTTAAAATTCAGTACATTGCCCCTCTGCACATCTTCCAAATACATGTTAACTGTGTGTTAGTATCTAATTTATTTTGGTAAATTGACACATGTTTGACTTCACACCGTACTAGTGGTGTGTAATGCTTTTCGTAGGCCAAATGTAGCAGCCCATTCCTTCCCCAATTAAACCACTGCAGATGAAGCACTACCATGCAAAGAAAACATACCAGAGGATCCCCTCCTTTTAGCCTCACCACATTGGCACCAGCCTCAGCGAAGCTCAGAAGCAACTCATGAATCTCCTCCTAAATATAATATATTAGAAGGAAAAAATAACACAAATTAGAGAACAGTTCATTATGAAGCCCCGAAAAAAAAAATTAACCAAACGGAGGAAAAACAAAATATCGATCTTTTGCGAGCTCACCGACCTGGGTCCGGCTATGATATCCGGCCGTCTTCCCAACATAGAGCATCTTGGCATCAGCCCTGACGAAACCCAACACATCATTCGACACCAATCGATCATAAAGGATGAGATCGGCCCGCTCGATCGCCCGCACCGCCTTCAGCGTCAGCAGCTCCGGGTCACCCGGCCCGGTCCCCACCAGCGACACGCTCCCCGGCCCGCCGCGGCGGCCGCCGCCAGCTGCCTCCGCCCTCTGGGCGGCCCTCAGGGCCTCCAGCAACCGCTTGAGCTCTGGCAATTGCAGCGCGATCTCATTCTCCCTATCGCTGAAGTTTTGGTGGGCCGAAACCGGCAGCGGGACGCCGGATCCGTAAACCCAGCAATCTCTTCGGTATCTCTCGGCTGAGTTTTTCTCCGTGAAGGGAGATGACGGAGAGGCGGCGGCGGCGGAACAAAAGACGATGCGTTGTGATTGACGGCAGGGGTAGAAAGGGGATAACGGCGAAGGTTTGGAGGAGGGGAGAGATGCGGAAGAGGAGGAGGAGGAGAAGTGGGAGAGGTTTCTAGCGAGCGAGCAAGAAGACGAGGCGGCGGCTAAGGCCATGGTTTGAAAGCGCGGAAATGAGCTCAAATGGAAGTAACGGGGGATTTTGAGGCGATAACGGCGGTAGAGTAGGTCGGGACGTAATGGAGTTTTCCCTTCAGAAAGCTGGGAAATGTGCGGGATATATAACAGGGAAAAGAGGTGGGACGGAGTTGGAGTCAAATGGATTTTGTAAACTTCGGCGGCGCGTCAGCTGGCCGTGCGCTTTGGTGATCCGAAGGGACAGATGGTGGAAGGGAATTTTAGCTCTTGCCTCTTCGTGGTGAGGGGAGGATCAGGTTCAATGAACCTAATCGTGGTTTTTGTAATAAGTAGGACGTCTTTCAGGTCAAATTTTTTGTTCCGTTACATTAAAATTTAAGCGACCTAGAATCATTCACGTGCCATGCACGTGGTAGTGCATTTAGTATTTACCTTCATTTTCTTGTGCGGATCGTCTGGATAACGAATTAAAGTGTTTGAAGCAACATTTGTCCTCTTCCTTCCCCTCAGGCCACATGAGAAGCCAACAAAGGAAACTAAGTCTTTAAAATTATGTTTGGTGTATTGCCGGATAATTTGAAAAAGTAATGTAGATTATCAATTGTTGGGATATATCACTTTAAGTACAAACTAGCCATTGGTTTGACCGATCGAGGATATTTCTTCAAAACCATGTACTTTAAACCGCAGCGACCTGAGAAAACCAAATGGCTAACGAACCAGTCGAGACTGAAAACACAACCTTCGATCTATGCCGAAGATACAGTCTTTGTCGTCTTCGGCCTACGACGAAGGCTGAGTCTTCAACCCACGCCGAAATATGATCTCCGATCTGTCTCGAAAGAGTCCGAAGATGAAAACATTCCTCCAATTTGACTATAAATATTTTTCCAAGAGGGAAGCCTGAAGACGGATCCTCGACCTGTCTCAAGTCTCCACGAACGCAACAAATAACGATTATAATCGACTACCTCCGGAAAATAATCATGGCACGTAACTCCAGCGGCAACGCCTCCAGTCTGGCCGGAACCATTTAATAACCGTCCACGATTGCGAATTGAGGGGAAGGAATTAACTCTCCCATCGTAACCGTAGGAGGGAGAATGGAACCGTAGGCTAGACAACTCATTATAAATAACGATAAGAGGGGACACTCTAGGTAAGGCATAAGATACTCCAGAAAATCTGAGAGTCTTTCCCTCTCCATTTATCCTCCTCGGAATCTTTCCCATTCTGTGGCTGGAGCCCGCCTCTGACTTAGGCATCAAAGTATCCCCGCCGGAGCAACTCCGGCCAAGGATTTATCTTGCATGTGAACTGGAGAGCAAGCCTGCGATCCAGTAGCTCCGTCAGGTCGGAACAGGGACTCTACGCCAACAGATTGGCGCACCAAGAAGGGGGGCAACAGCCCATTTAAAAATCCATTGTTAAGCTCCCCTCCTTGAAAAAGGGGAAGTGTAAGAAGTTCTCGATGGCAAGAGGAAAGACTCAGATTGCCTCAACGAGTCAAAGTCGTGCTCCTTCCCAGGGATATAGGCCCCCGGCAGAGAACGACATTCCACCTCCCACAATTGTCATGGGACAGCAGCAGTTCGAAACTCTCTTGAACCAGGTCAATAACCTCACGGCTATGGTTCAGGACTTCCAGATAGAGCTTTCTAGGTGGGGCATCTGCCGGCCACCTCCAGACACAGATCTCGATCCCGAAGGAAGAGAGCCCCTCGAGAGGGGTCCATGCATCTCTCCCTCCGTCCTCGGCCCTCTCCTGAAGGCCGAAGTTCAAGAATGCCCAGGCCTACTGATTTTTCACAAAGAAGAAAAAGGCCTAGGCAAACTTACTCTCCCTCTTTTGAAAACTCTACTCCCGTAGAGAAAGCACCGAAGCAAGTCCTCCCCGATTACGATAGGAAGTTCAAAGCCATCGAATCAAAAATGGCAAGAATTCGGAAGCAAAGGGATCACAACGATCTAGCAGTGTGTGATCTATGCCCCCTTACACCGATCGCATATTGGCCGAAGTTGTTCCTTGACACTTTAGGGTTCCCCAGATGGAGCCCTATGACGGCACCTCCGATCCTTTTGATCATCTGGATAGTTTTAAGGCCCATATGATGATCCAAGGAGCTTCGGACGTGATGTACTATCTCGCATTCCCGGCCATTTTGAAGAATGCTGCTCGGATGTGGTACTCGAGCATACGCCCAGGTACTATCGATTCCTTCTCTGAGTTAGAAAAACTGTTTGTCTTGCATTTCAGGACCTGCTGCAAGACCCCCCGAAATATGGATACGTTGTTCCTCCTTTACCAGAATGAAGGAGAAAGTCTGCGAGATTACATTTCCAGATTTAATGCGGCCACGCTCGAGATCTTCGATCTCAATGAGCACGTGGCCATGTCTGCACTGAAGAAGGGACTTCGTACATCCAGGCTCACTTTTTTCCTGGACAAGAAGTTTCTCAAAAGCTATACTGAGCTCCTGTCAAGAGCTTAGAAATACGTCGATGCCGAAGAGCAAGCGGCAAATCGATGACTGACCGAAGGGAAGCCCCCTTCAAAGAAGAAAAGCAACAGGGGACAAGGCCCCCTGCTTCCAACAACAACAACAACAACAGATACACCGACCGACGATGGAGTCCCATGCCCAGAACATCGGACAGGAGATTCGACTCCTACACCCCCTTCAACCTCCCTCAAGAAAAGATCCTCTTGGAGATAGAGAAAGAAGGTTATCTCCAACGGCCACGTCCCATGAAGGCATCCTTTTCTACAAGAAATAGGGACAAATACTGTTGATTCCACCGGGACCATGCCCATAATACTGAAGAATTCATTCAATTGATAGATGCTATAGAAGATCTTATCAAGAGAGGATACCTGGGGCGATACGTTGGACGCCAATGACCTCGGCTAGAAGCTACAGTTTCCCAACTGGCTCCTGAAGAGGCTGAACTGCCGAACCAAAGGCCCACCAACGGAGGCATGGGGATGATACATCGACCTACCAACTGGAGAAGAGATGAAGACAATGCCCCGAAGCGGCTCAAGGACAACAACGCTATCCTCTTCTCCGATGACGACCTCGTGGGAGTTCGGCTCCCGTACGACGATCCTGTTGTAATTTTGGCCGTTGTGGCCAATTACGATATAAAACGAATCTTGGTTGATAATGAAAGTTCGACCGATGTCTTGATTTACGATGCATTCTCTCAGATGTGTTTGCTTAAAAACAAACTACAAAGATCTCATATACCATTTACTGGCTTCGGAGGCAATCAGGTCGATGCCGAAAGAAAAATAGTACTGCCTGTGATCCTCGGTACCGAGCCTTGATAGAAGACACTACCGATCAATTTCATGATGGTCCGAACCCCTTCGACCTACAACATTATTTTGGGACGGCCCGTCTTGAACAAATTTTGGGCCATAGTATCGACTTACTACCTCTTGGTACATTTTCCCACTAGGAATGGCATCGGAGAAGCCAAAGGAGACTAGAGAACAGCGCGACAATGCTTAATGATTTAGGACAAGCACTCTAATGATTCTACAACTTGGGATAAGTTAGATCCGAGAGACCCGACCGCAGATTCGGGTAAACCCATGGAGAGAACCATTTTAGTGCCATTGACTGAAGAGGACCCCACCAAGGTCATGCAGATCGGAAGCATGTTTGATGAGAAAACCAGAACGGAGCTGATCTATTTTCTCAGAAATAATGCTGATGTTTTCGCCTGGTCGGCTTCGAACATGCCAGAGATTCCAGCCGAAGTGATCACTCATCGGCTAGAAGTTGCTCCTGAATATAAACCAGTCCGGCAGAAGAAGAGGAACTTTGTCCCCGAAAGATAGAAGGCAATAGATGAAGAAGTAAGCAAGCTCCTCAAGGTAGAATTCATTCGTGAAGCCCATTACCCCGAGTGGTTGGCCAATGTGGTAATGGTAAAGAAAGCTAACGGCAAGTGGAGGATCTGCATCGACTATACGAATCTCAATAAAGCTTGTCCAAAAGATCGCTTTCCTCTCCCAAAGATCGACCAACTGGTCGACGCCACTGTTGGGCACCAACTGCTAAGCTTCATGGACGCTTTCTCTGGATACAATCATATCCAAATGGATCCCCAGGATGAGGAGAAGTCGGCCTTCGTCACCGATAAAGATCTGTATTGCTACAAAGTGATGCCATTTGGGCTCAAGAACGTTGGGATGACATTCCAAAGATTAATCAACAAGATTTTAAGGAGCAATTAGGGAGAAACATGGAGGCCTATGTTGACAACATGATCATCAAAAACCTCCTTAAAAAGATCATATCAAGGATATGGAGGAATCATTTAGCACCCTGCAACATCATCGCATGAAGCTAAATCCGACGAAGTGCGCCTTTGAAATCACTTCAGGTAAGTTTTTAGATTTTCTCGTTACCAAGCGAGGGATTGAAGCAAACCCTGAGAAAATCCAGGCCCTCAAAGATATGAGGCATCCATCCTGCAAGAAGGAAGTACAACAGCTGACAGGAAGGGTTACTTCCTTAAGCAGGTTCATCTCTCGATCAGTCAAGAAATGCCTCCCCTTCTTCAAGGTACTTCGACAGTCTCGAGGCTTTGAATGGACTGAAAACTGCCGTACTGCTTTTGAAAAACTGAAGAAGTACTTGGAGACCCCGCCTCTACTCTATAAACCTCAGGAGGGAAAAGTACTCTACTTATACCTTTCCACTTCGGATGAAGCAGTCAGTTCGGTCCTCATCCGAAGAGAAGAAGATGGCTCCCACAAGCCGATCTACTACATCAGCAAAGTCCTGCACGATGCTGAAACAAGGTATTCGAAAATATAGAAGCTGATCTATTCTTTGATAATTATGGCAAAGCGACTACGGCCTTACTTCCATGCCCACGCCATCATGGTGCTGACTGATCAGTCCATCAAGGTCGTTCTCCGATGCCCTGATACCTCAGGAAAGATAGCCAAATGGGCTGTGAGCTAAGCGAGTTCGACATTAGTTTCCGGCCCCGATCGGCTATGAAGGCCTAGGTGCTTTCAGATTTCTTGATCGAATGCACCTGGAAGTCCGAAGACGAAGCACCTCCAGCAGAAGCAGAAACCTCGAAGGACACGAAGTCTATTTGGGTGCTCCATGTGGATGGAGCCTCCAACTCCACTAGGTATGGAGCCGGTCTCATACTAGCTGAACCCGATGGGCATACAGTGGAGTACGCACTCCGATTCTCTTTCCGCGCTTCGAATAACCAGGCCGAATACGAAGCCCTGCTTGCAGGACTTCATATCACCAAGAGTTTGGGAGTTCAGAGACTCCAGGCTTTTTCGAATTTCCAGTTGGTGATAAACCAAGTTAAAGGAGATATGAAACCAGAGATCCCACCATGGTGCAATACCTGGAAAGGGTACAAGCCCTATCTTCTCAACTGGAGTTCTTCAAAATCATGCATGTCCCTCGATCAGAGAACTCCCGGGCAGATGCATTATCTAGACTTGCTACCACCACTCCGAAATCCCTTGGTCACACTTTCGTTGAACATCTTGAAGTCCCAAGTATAGCTGAAGAAACTATGGAGGTACACCAAATCGGGACCGAACCAAGTTGGATGGATCCCATTCTTAAGTTCCTAAATGAGGGTGTATTGCTAGAGGACATGGCAGAAGCCAAGACGATCCACTGGATGGCATCCCAATACGTCATCTTAGACAGGACCCTTTATAAAAGATCTTTTTTCTTAGCCTCTACTGAAATGCTTGGGGCCATCAGACGCTGACTATGCCTTGAGGGAGGTCCATGAAGGGATATGTGGTGATCACCTGAGGGGCAGGTCACTGGCGTACAAAATAATATGCCAGGGATACTATTGGCCCTCCATTCAAAAGGATTCAGCCAACTTCATATAGAAATGTGATCAATGCCAGAGGTATGCTAACATCCAGAGACAACAAGCGAGTCATTTGATCGAGCTGACAGCACCCTGGCCCTTCGCCCAATGGGGCATGGACATCCTTGGCCCATTCCCACCGGCATCCGGGTAGAGGAAGTTCCTCCTTGTGGCAATCGACTATTTTACTAAATGGGTCGAAGCTGAACCATTGGCTTACATCACGGAGAGCAAAGTCGAGAAGTTTGTCAGGAATTCCATTATATTCTGGTTCAGAATTTCATATACAATTATCACGGACAACGGGAGACAGTTCGATAATCCGAAGTTTAAAGACTTCTGCGCTCGGTACCATGTGTGACATAGGCTGACTTCCGTCGCCCATCCGCAGTCCAATGGAGAAGTCGAAGTAACTAATCGGACCATTCTCCATGGCCTGAAGACAAGGTTGAACGCTGTCAAGGAACTTTGGGCCGAAGAGCTGACCTCCATTCTCTGGACATACAGGACAACCCCGAGAACAGCTACTGGCGAATCTCCATTCAACTTGGCGTACGGTACCGAAGCCATCCTCCCTATCGAAGTCTCCCTCCAATCCCTGAGAATTGACAGATATGAAGAGCCTGAAAACTCTGATCGCAGAAGAGTTAACCTGGATCTATTACCGAGTACCAGGCTCCAGGATCAAATGAAAATGACGACGTATCAACAAAAAGTTGTCAAATATTATAACTCTAGAGTAAAGGAGTAGATTTTTCGCACCGGGGACATGGTGCTGCGAAGAGTTGAAATATCCAGACCGACTGGACAAGGCAAGCTTTATCCCAATTAGGAAGGACCGTACCAAGTTGAAGAAGTCATACGTCTAGGAACATAACGACTCAAGACCTTGGACGGTAAAATTCTGTCCCGACCATGGAATGTACAAAACCTTCGCAAGTACTATCAATAAACAGACCCGTAGAATCTTTTATGCAAATCTGTTCAATTTTAAATGGCCCGTTGCACTAGCAGGATGACAACGGTTTTAACGGTCCGATCGAAGAAATCGGTCAATGGTGTAAAGGAGAGTCTGATCCACTTACCTTATCGGTATGCCGGACGAGCGCAACGGACGGTCCAATCATGCTACTAAAATGATCGAAGGCACATGGACGGTTTATGTAACCTATCCTACGGTAAACTCGAAAATGTGCCGGGGCGGGTCTAATCAGCCTACTTTACATCAAAGAAGGCGCAGGGATGGTTTCTATAACCTACCATACAGAAAATCCGAAGATGCGCCGGGATGGGCTTGAACAGTCTACCTTAATCATGACAAGGATGCACAGGGATGGCTTAGGCGCCTTGCCCTATGATAAATCCAAAAATATGCTGAAATGAGTCTACATTACTCATCCTGTCAACAGAAAACATCTGATGAGATGGCCCAATCGATCTCATCCCCTCTGCAGATCCCTAATGGTTCTGAGAAATCTACACCCTCGACATATCACAAGGTCTATGTTTGGTAGTACACCGAGATATGTTAGTCATAGAAGAAGTATGAAAAAAGTTGGAATGCTTCATTTCATTTTCAAATTTTTACAAAAAAAAAAAGAAGAGACAAGAAATAGTGCAGATAACAGGAAAGTGGATCTAGAGACCGCCTACTAGCCCTTTCCCATGCCGGCGAGAGGTATTGAAGCCCTGGAAGGAGGATGGAGAGGCTCCGGCATTCCCTTCAGAGTCAGACTCCGACTCTTCTTCAAAATCAGAGTCAAATTCGTGACCATGGAAGGGGACGGAAGGCCTGATATTTTCCAAGCCCTTCAAATTGAAGTACTTGAAAGTCTTGTCCCGATGCTCTCGGAATCCCCGGTGGTACGAATCCAGAACCGCCTCTGCAACTTCATCATTGTAGGTGGAAGAAGCCATGAAGTCCGAGATGGCCTCGACCACCTTCTTCCTAGCCTCCTCTGCCTCTACAGCGGCTACCTTGACTCGAGCCTTGGCCTCCACCAGGCGGGCCTCCAAGACCCAGATCTTCCTCTCCAGGCGAGCAATAATCCCCTGCGAGTCATCGTCGTCGCCCCTCCGGGGAGCCTTAGAACTAGGCTCACCCTAAGTTTGCATATCAGAGGCCCTCTTCATTGCCTCCTTCTTAAGATCAGAGATGCTGAACTTCATTCTGGTGGAATTCTGGGAAAAGGAGGGCAATTTCCAAAAGGAGAGTCTGAAATTTCGATGGCCTACGACAGGGAGAGACAGGGTCCTATTTAAAAGGATCCTACACCTACGAACAACCACAGGAAAACGTGCTCCGTGCCTTTTTCCAGACGCACCAAAGGACGCCACGTGTTGAGATGATGCCTCGAAACCCAGGTGACCACCTGGGAATGGTATGATCGTCAATAACTGCTCTCGAGGATGGTAATCGCCAGCGCTTCGGATCCAGAATGGTCTTCATCGTATGGTTATGGCATTAATGGCCTTCTCTCGGAAAAGGAAGATATGGCAGTACCCAAGACGCACGGAGACATGACTGTTCAAATATCTATGCACTCAACATAGGCAACGAGAATCATGCTCAATGTTTCCCCATCAATGGTTAACAGGAAAATGACACTTGTCTATCACTTCCATTCCAAGACATAAGGAGTAATTATAGTGGGTAGCTGACGTCAGCCTGACCTAACCACAGTCAATCATAGGCAGTGGTGTTCTGATTTTACTCCAGAATTTGTCTTCGATGTCAACCACAAATTGAATAGTCTTCGGCTTACTGATCAATTAGAAAGAATCAATCCGAAAGGAACCAGTTTGAAAGAACTTAGTCTTTTATTTTGAGAATGAATAACTTCATCCAAAAGGAGGATATTACAAATAGCTAAAAAAAGAAAAAATCACAACATAATTACTTCTTGTCAGCCTCTTCGGCAGTCGAAACAAGAGTAAGGGTCGATGCTTCCCCAAGCTGGGCCCTGGAGGCTATAGATTTATCCTCCGGAATGGCGAGCAAGGAGAAGTCCATGCCGAGGTAAATTTCCTTAATTTTACCCAAATAGTTGGCATAACCTGAAGAATATCCTTCAGACACTGCTTTGCTTGTCTCGTCTCTGAAAGCCTGGGAAGCTTTGTAAGCTTTGTTGCCCAGAAATAGAGCCCAAGAGGGGGGTGAATTGGATTTTTTAAAAATTTAACACAATAAAATGAAGGTCCAGTGGTGCATGTGAGCAATAATAAATTTGATGCAAGATGATAGCAATAATTAAAGAGTACGAGAGGAAAAGAGCAATCACATACAAACACAAAGTTTATAGTGGTTCGGTGCAAACCTAGCACCTACATCCACTCCCCAAGCCACCCTTGGAAATTCCACTATAATCCACACCAGATTACAGTCGACTTGTTTTTCACAAGGCTTACAAGTCAAAACCTAAGTTGGTTTTGTCACCTAGGCTTACCAACAAACCTAAATACTTGTTTTGTCTTCGGGCTCACAAGTTAACCCTAGTTGGTTTTGTCCCTTTGGCTTACCAACAAACCACAATAACCTTCTTTCAATACATCATTGAAAGCAAGGTCAAAACATAATAAAGCAGATATGAAATTTAAAAGCTACAACAAACTCTCTTCAAGAGTAGATTGGAATCTTTGAAGCTCAAAAGGATGCTTTGTCTTCACTCTTCTTCAAGATGCCTCTTTTTGGAATGAAGTAAGGTTGAGCTTCTAGGCTTTTCAGTGGAATCAAGCTAGAAGAGACTTTTTGATTTGAAGTTTGGAGAGAATATTGGCTTTTTGGCTTTTGAGTGGACTTGAATGCTCTTGAATAGACTTCTCTTGACTTCTCTCTTGCTTTCTCTATCTTTAAAATGAGGTTGATGGAGCTTAAATATACCAAAAACCTTCTAAAAATGGTTTGTGACTGTTGGTGCATTGGAAATAGCCGTTTGGAGCTTGAAAACCAACTTCTGCAAGCCAGAAAATAGATCCGTTAGAGCTGTCATGCTGCAAGTGTCGACACTTGGCTGTCAGGTGTCGACACTTGGCTGTCAGGTGTTGACACTTGATTTCTGGGTGTCGACACTTGATGCACAGGTGTCGATACTTGACACAAAAATCCTCAAAACCATAAAGTTCTGTATTTTCAAAAATCTCAGACCTTGAGTCGACACTTGGAATCTAAGTGTCGACACTTGGTGTCGACACTTGAATATAGGTGTCGACACTTGGCGTGCCAAGGATTTTTGTCCGTGCCAAATGCTGAAGTGTCGACACTTGACTGTCCAGGTGTCGATACTTGAGACTGAAAACATTCAGATACAAGTGTAAATGCCTCGAAAACAAAAATAAAATTCATGAATACATAAACACATAATAGTTAAACAATTATATGCCCTTTTTCAATGAAGAGGATGCCCGGATATATGAGAATTGCTCCGTGCCATTGCGTGCCATACACCATAAGTTTTTAGAATTTTGAGGTGCTTTCTTCCTGAAAACTTACAACTTGAAATCCTTATTAGAATACAATATGCACTCAATGTTTTGTTATTCATCAAAATCACTGGGTGGAGCCAACAATCTCCCCTTTTTGATGATGATAAAATCTTGAGAAAAAGAGGCAATATAGTTCAAACTTTAACCATTTAATTTGTAAATATGAATTTTAGTCACAATAGAGGCAAAAACTTTATAGATAGGAGGAAGCAATCTCCCCCTTAATTAGATACTTCTTATTAAGGTAAACTTCAAAGATTCTTGCAAGGTGAAATCAATATAATCAATACAATACACCTTTTTCTCAATAAAATCAATATCAATACATGTTCTCCCCCTTTTTGTCAATCATTAGAAAGGGGAATAACCTCCCCCTCACAATGAGCATGGATACAAAAAGATAGTAGAGAAACAAATAACTTAGATATCAGAGCTAAAATTATGCTAATATCAAAGAGTATCAGAGCTAAAATATACCATTATAAAGGAGTATCAGAGCCAAAGAATAGTAAACTGATTTAGTGAAGCACAAAATTTTCAAGATAACAGAGTACTGAACAGAAACACATATATATAAGATAAGTTTTCAGTACAAAATTTACTGAGACATCAGCAAGAGCTGAAACATATATAAATCATCAGAGTCAAACATGTATCAAATATACGATATAAGAGATAAAACAGACATCTGTGAGGCTAATCCTCATCAGATGGAATATCAAGATTGAAAGGAGCACCGATCCTAGATCTGGTGGCTAATGCCCTAGGAGGTGCTAAAGCTCTACGACTCCTAGTATGACCGGAAGGACCAAAGGCGGGTACAACCCTAGAAGATCTAGTGGAAGGAGGTGAAAGACGATCAGCAGGCGCAATAAGGTCCGGTGTGGAGTCAACCAAGGCAATAGCAGGAGCTGGTGTAGTAGGAGGATCTCGACTGACCACCTCATAAGCATCGGCACCGCCAACATTGTCGCTATCACTGCCCACTACCTCTGTAGCTCTATCAATATCCTGATCACCACCCTCAGCATAATCAGCATGGTCGCTCTGGTGATCGTCGCCATCATCATCATCATCGTCATCATCATCAGATCGTGCAAATGCAGGGGCTGCAGGAGGTATAAATGATCTCAACAGACTCTCAATGCAAGTAAATCCCTCCTCCAAGGATCTACGAATCTCAGCATACTCCGAGGTAGTATGTGCTCGTAGAAGCTCGACCTCGCTACGCAGCTGAGTCACCTCACCTCTGATCTCTGTGAATTGTGCTCTGGCATGCTCCTCAAAAGATAGTCCTGTAGATGGTGGTGGAGGAGCTGAAGTGTCAGGAGACAGGTGCTATGCCTATGTCGATGGTACATCTACTGGAGGAAGAACTGCTGGCTCAGATGGTCCAGCCTCAGCCTCTCGAATCTCGTCCTCCTCATCTGGCTCCTGGCCAGACTCTCTGCGAACCCATCGACCTCCAACTATCCTATATCCCATCCGGTGCAATGACCTCTCGTCGTACACATCCGTGTGCAGTATCTCCTTGGGGATCTCCCCCTCCAATGATACTCCACAAGCTCTGAAAAGTCGGGTCAATGCCATGCCATATGGCAAACAGTGTCGGCGCTGAGTGGCAGCATCATGCATCTATGACAGCATCAGAATGGGTATATCTATCTGTCTCCTCTCAATCAGACTGGTCATCACCATCAACTCCCTCTCGGTGATGAAGTCGAATTTTCCAGTCTTCGGTAGTAGGATCCATGCAGTAATATGGTGCAGCAGGCGCATCTCTAATGATAACTGTTTCGCGGTAACCACTGAAATACCGCGAACATCCTCTCTCTCAAGGATGCACCTGAATGCCGTCTCTCTATCATCTACTGAAAAAGCATAGACTCCTCTCCGTGGTATCTCCCATACACGGCTCAGAAGCTCATCAGTCAAAGAGATCTGAATACCCCTGACGGATGTCATCCACAATAGTCGTCGACAGTCCAGTGCACCGTAGAACTCCCTCACTAGGTGAGGATAGTACCTCTCCTGCATGGTACAGAAGGGTACTAGTCCTGCATCAGTGAGTATCTGCCTAATACCAAAGTGGTGCCTGTCGAAGCACTGCAAGTCAACTCTCCTCCCTGAAGCTACAAACTTCCCTGCCATTCTCTCTGCAGGGGGGGAGCTCGGTGTGGCTGTACTGCTCGGCTGTGCAGGATCAAATCTGGCCTTCGATCTCCTCTCAGTACCATGACTGGGCCTCGCCCTAACTGCAAGTCTCTTCCTAGGACCCATTACAACCAACTGACCAGGAAAAAGGAAGAAAGGTTTAGAACAAGGGACTGGCCATAGGTTGAGATAAAAAAGGTTCAGATAGGTTTCGAAAACCAGAATCAACGATGTTTGAAAAATAATATTTGTAGAAAATATATTTTTATCAAATGACAAACTTTCGAACAAAATTTGTAGGAATAATTTTTGTTAGGTAGAACACATTTGAATCTTTGGAAAAATAATTTTTGTAAGGTCAAAAAAATGGGATTTGGGTCTCAATACTTAGGGTTTTAGCAACTAGGCGAAAATCTCGCAAATGTATCATGAAAAACCTTTCCAAATAGTCAATAAATAAATTTAGTAAACTTAATTTAGATGAAAACCCAATTTATTTTGCCCAAAATTAATGAAATAGTGATTTTTGCGAAAAAAGGGATGAAAAATGGCCAAAAGATGAGGGAAATCCGAGAAAAACAAATTTAAAACATTATTCCCTCAAATGGAGTTTTAGAAATCCATTAAAACACGCAAAAATCCGGTTAGATTCAAGAAAAATATTCGAAAAACCCAAAACACGGTTGTTTGGTTCGAAAACATCAAAATTAAAAACAAAAAGAAATAAAACGAAATTAGAAAGGAGAAATACCTGATCTGTGAAGGATTGAGGGGTGAAAGGACGGATTTGGACAGAGGGGACCACTGTTCCAAGAAATCAGGGGGGAAGAAAATTTCAAAAAACCATCGTTCGGTCCGTTTAAAAACAGTTTCAGATTCGCAAGTATCGACACTTCGGATATGTCAAGTGTCGACACTTGGTCAGGTGTCGACACTTGACACTTTCCAAGTGTCGACACTTGGCCAAAAAATTCGAGAAAGTCCGGAAAAAAATAGAAAAAATTTTGACAAAGTTTTGGGGTTTTAATCAATAGGTCTTGAGCTTTAGGAATTAGGTAAAAAAGATACTAAGAGAGTTCTAGGAGAATGGATCAATGACACCTAACTATCTTCTAATCAGACAGAACCTATCCTCACTCAAAGGCTTTGTAAACACATCAGCTAACTGATCATTAGTATAAACAAAATCAAGAATTACATTAGAGTTTTGTACATGATCTCTTATGAAATGATGTCTTATTTCAATGTGTTTACTTCTTGAATGTTGCACAGGATTTTTAGACAGGTTGATTGCACTAGTATTGTCACATCTTATGGGTGTCTTAGTTAGTTTAATGCCAAAATCTTCGAGTTGTTGTTTGATCCAGAGAATTTGAGCACAACAGCTCCCAGCTGCTATATATTCGGCTTCCGCTGTAGATAGAGCAACTGAGTTCTGTTTCTTGCTACTCCAAGAAATCAAATTTACTCCAATAAACTGACAGGTTCTACTAGTACTTTTACGATCAAGTTTACATCCAGCAAAGTCAGCATCAGAATAAGCAATTAAATCAAATGAAGAATCTCTAGAGTACCATAAACCAATTTCAATTGAGCTAGATAGATATCTAAGTATGCGTTTAACAGCCAAAAGATGAGACTCTTTAGGATTGGATTGATATCTAGCACACATACAGACACTAAACATGATATCTGGCCTACTGGCAGTAAGATATAACAATGAACCAATCATGCCACGATATAATTTTTGGTCTATAGACTTACCTGATTCATCCTTGTCAAGTCTACATGTAGAGCTCATAGGGATACCTAACGGCTTAGTGTTCTCCATCCCAAACTTCTTGAGTATTTCTCTTGTGTATTTTGTTTGGTTGATGAAGATCCCCTCTTTGGTTTGCCTTATCTGGAGTCCGAGAAAGAAATTCAGTTCTCCCATCATGCTCATCTCGAACTCACCCTGCATTAATCTTGCAAAATCTTGACAAAGAGATTCATTAGTAGAACCAAATATTATATCATCAACATAGATTTGTACTACTAAGAGATCATCATTCTTTTTCTTTAAAAATAAAGTTTTATCTACATTACCTCTAGTAAAATCATTTTTCAGCAAAAAGGAGCTTAAACGATTATACCAAGCTCTTGGAGCTTGTTTTAATCTAGGGGTTGTTCAACATAAACTTCTTCATCAATTAATCCATTTAAAAAGGCACTTTTAGCATCCATTTGATATAATTTAAAATTCATGAAGCAAGAAAAAGCCAACAATAGCCTAATTGCCTCAAGTCTAGCCACAGGAGCAAAGGTTTCATCAAAATCTATCCCTTCCTCCTGATTGTATCCTTTGGCAACTAGTCTAGCTTTATTTCTAATTACTATTCCATTTTCATCAAGTTTATTTCGAAAAACCCATTTTGTGCCAATAATTGATGTGTTTGAAGGCCTATCCACTAGTGTCCAAACATTGTTCCTTTTAAATTGATTAAGTTCATCTTGCATAGCATTTATCCAATTACTATCACATTCAGCTTCCTCAATAGTTTTAGGTTCAATTTGAGACACAAAAGCTAAGTAATCACAAATATTTCTAAGAGATGATCGAGTACTTACACCTTTAGATGGATCACCTCTAATTAGTTCTTTTGGGTGTCCATGAGCATACCTCCTTTCTTTTGGTAATGGATCAACAGTTGATGTATTTTCATCACCTTGTGCTTGATCTCCATCAATGTTTTGATCATTATTCTGTTCCTTGGTAAGTCCTTCATTGTTGTTTATTTTTTCAGTTTTCTTGCTACCTGTTTCATCAAAAAGTACATCTTCTTTTCTTGAAGATTTTTGGTTAGTTTCATCAAATACCACATGAATGGATTCTTCAACAACAAGTGTCCTTCTGTTGAAGACCCTGTATGCCTTACTAGATGTGGAGTAGCCTAGAAAGACTCCCTCATCTGATTTGGCATCAAATTTACTTAGATTATCTTTACCATTGTTTAAGATGAAACAACGGCATCCAAAAACATGAAAATAATGGATTGAAGGTTTTCTACCCTTTCAAAGATCATAAGGGGTTTTCTTTAAAATCGATCGAATTAAAACTCGATTTAAAATATAGCATGCAGTATTTATGGCTTTCGCCCAAAAGTATCTAGGTAAATCATTTTCACAAAGCATGGTACGTGCCATTTCTTCAAGAGTTCTATTTTTTCTTTCTACTACCCTATTTTGTTGAGGTGTCCTAGGTGCAAAAAAATTATGATGAATTCCATTTTCAATATAGAATTTATTAAAATCGGCATTTTCAAATTCAGTTCCATGATCACTTCTTAAAGATACTACTGAAACACCTTTTTCATTTAAAACTCTTTTGTGAAATCTAACAAATTCAGAAAACGTTTCATCTTTATGTGCTAAAAACATGACCCAAGTAAAACGTGAGAAATCATCTACAATGACTAGACCAAACTTCTTACCTCCTAAACTAGATGTTCTAGTAGGCCCAAAGAGGTCCATATGAAGCAATTCTAAAGGTCTAGATGTAGAGATTACTCCTTTTGGTTTGAAAGAAGATTTTGTTTGTTTTCCAAGTTGACATGCACTGTAAATCTTATCTTTTTCAAAATTGAGTTTAGGCAAATCTTTTACTAAATTCTTTTTGCTAAGTTTTGAAATTAAATGCATGCTTGCATGTCCTAGTCTACGATGCCAAAGCCAACTAGTTTCATCGATCTTGGCTTCCATTGCCACTAGATATTGACCTTTCTGAATAGGGAGATCATCAAGATCAACCATATAAATATTGCCATGCCTATGATCGATGAACTTAATACCATTGTCATCTAGACTAGAAACAATGCACAAAGAAGATTCAAAAACAACTTTAAAATTTTTGTCACAAAATTGACTAATGCTAAGCAAGTTATGTTTTAATCCATCAACATATAAAACATTATCAATATAAGAGGTAGGGGTGATATGGATCTTACCAATACCGATAATTTTGCCCTTTCCATTATCACCAAAAGTTACATTGCCACCATTTTGATATGCGAGTGATGAGAACTGCTCCATATCTCCTGTCATATGCCTTGAGCAATCGCTATCAAGGTACCACATTCTTTTCTTGTTGGTTGCAAGGCATACCTCCTCTTGATCGGCCATCAGACAGAAGTTTGCTACCTCCTGCTATTCTTCCTCAGAGATGGAGTCTTCACTTTCACTCCAGGTTGCCATCATGGCTTTCTTTCTCAGCTTTCTTCTGCTTTTCTTTAACAAGGGGCAGTCTATCTTGAAATGCCCGGGTTTCTTACACTCAAAATATGTGGGCTGCTCCTTCTCCTTTTCCTTGTCTTTTTCTTTACTCGGCTCACCTTTCAGAGGTTTCTTTTTATAGTAGAACGTTTTCTTCCTCATAAACCTTCTGAATTTCCTTGCTAACAGAGCCGTTTCATCTTCTTCGTCATCCTCTTCAGAGTCTTCGCTTGAGTCCTCTCTAGTAGTAGATTTGAACGCGATCGTCTTATTCTTTTTATCCACCTCTCCGTTCTTTTGTTTGAGGGATAGCTCATAAGTCATCAAGGAACCCAACAGTTGTTCTATCGGGAGAGTGTTGACATCTTTAGCTTCTTCAATTGTAGTGACCTTTGCATCCCATGAAGCTGGTAGAGACCTGAGAAGTTTATTCACAAGTTCACCGTTAGAAATTATTTTTCCTAGACTTCTCATGCCATTCACAATGTTTGTGAACCTAATATACATCTCACTGATAGATTCAGTAGGTTCCATCTTAAACATTTCATATGTGTGAATTAGCATGTTAACCTTGGTGATTTTCACTTGGTGTGTACCCTCATGGGTAACCTCAAGTGTATCCCAAATCTTCTTTGTGAAGAGACAGTTTGATATTCTATTAAACTCACTAGGATCAAGAAAGCAAAATAAAAGGTTCATTGCCTTAGCATTAAGCTCAATTTGCTTAATATCATTCTCATCCCAATCATCTTCATTTTTTGAGTGAGAATGCCATTAATCATCATTGTAGGCTGATGATGACCTTTTACAATTGTTCTCCATAAATTATAATCAAGAGCTTGTATAAATATGTGCATGCGTGTCTTCCAGTATGTGTAATTTGTGCCATTAAAAAGTGGGGATCGGTTTGAAGCTTGACCTTCTACAATACCCATGCCTATTGGGGTTGCCATGATCTTTTACTCAAGATCCTTGGACCTACAAGAGAGTACCGGTGCTCTGATACCACTTGTTGCCCAGAAATGGAGCCCAAGAGGGGGGGTGAATTGGGTCTTTTAAAAATTTAACACAATAAAATGAAGGTCCAGTGGTGCTTGTGAGCAATAATAAATTTGATGCAAGATGATAGCAATAATTAAAGAGTACGAGAGGAAAAGAGCAATCACACACAAATACAAAGTTTATAGTGGTTCGGTGCAAACCTAGCACCTACATCCACTCTCCAAGCCATCCTTGGGAATTCCACTATAATCCACACCAGATTACAGTCGACTTGTTTTTCACAAGGCTCACAAGTCAAAACCTAAGTTGGTTTTGTCACCTAGGCTTACCAACAAACCTAAATACTTGTTTTGTCTTCGGGCTCACAAGTTAACCCTAGTTGGTTTTGTCCCTTTGGCTCATCAACAAACCATAATAACCTTCTTTCAAGACACCCTTGAAAGCAAGGTCAAAACATAATAAAGCACATATGAAATTTAAAAGCTACAACAAACTCTCTTCAAGAATAGATTGGAATCTTTGAAGCTCAAAAGGATGCTTTGTCTTCACTCTTCTTCAAGATGCCTCTTTTTGGAATGAAGTAAGGTTGAGCTTGTAGGCTTTTCAGTGGAATCAAGCTAGAAGAGACTTTTTGATTTGAAGTTTGGAGAGAATATTGGCTTTTTGGCTTTTGAGTGGACTTGAATGCTCTTGAATAGACTTTTCTTGACTTCTCTCTTGCTTTCTCTATCTCTAAAATGAGGCTGGTGGAGCTTAAATACACCAAAAACCTTCTAAAAATGGTTTGTGACCGTTGGTGCATTGGAAATAGCCGTTTGGAGCTTGAAAACCAACTTCTGCAAGCCAGAAAAATAGATCCGTTAGAGCTGTCAGGCTGCAAGTGTCGACACTTGGCTGTCAGGTGTCGATACTTGGCTGTCAGGTGTCGACACTTGATTTCTGGGTGTTGACACTTGAACATTCAAGTGTCGACACTTGATGCACAGGTGTCGACACTTGACACAAAAATCCTCAAAACCACAAAGTTCTGTATTTTCAAAAATCTCAGGCCTTGAGTCGACACTTGGAACCTAAGTGTTGACACTTGGTGTCGACACTTGAATATAGGTGTCGACACTTGGCGTGCCAAGGATTTTTGTCCGTGCCAAATGCTGAAGTGTCGACACTTGACTGTCCAGGTGTCGACACTTGAGACTGAAAATATTCAGATACAAGTGTAAATGCCTCGAAAACAAAAATAAAATTCATGAATACATAAACACATAATAGTTAAACAATTATATGCCCTTTTTCAATGAAGAGGATGCCCGGATATGTGAGAATTGCTCCGTGCCATTGCGTGCCATACACCATAAGTTTTTGGAATTTTGAGGTGCTTTCTTCCTGAAAACTTACAACTTGAAATCCTTATTAGAATACAATATGCACTCAATGTTTTGTTATTCATCAAAATCACTGGGTGGAGCCAACAAGCTTCAACAGCTCCGGAAGACCTCTCTTCGATCTGAGCAGCCCTTTGGATGGCCGCTGAAAGGTTTGTCTCTAGCTCCTCAACCCTCTTCTCCGATTCAACCAGACGAGACTTCGGCTCCTCAGCATCTCGTAGTACCTCCCTTAGCAACAGTTCAAGAGAGACAACTTTCCTCCTCTCCTGCGCAATGATCGACACCTCGACCGCCTGTGCCTGAATGATACCCATCTGTCTATTCAAGACATCATTCAAGGCGATGGCCTTGTCCCTCTCTTCTTCTGCAGCAGCCTGAAGCTTCTCGATGGCATCCTTTTCAGCTACGACTAAGGCCACCCGGCTTCGGAGGCCTTCGCTATAGCTGACAGATTCACGAGCACCTTTCTCTAGTAGAGAAAGGTTGTGAGAAATCTGCAGAACAAAGAGCACCTACAAAGTCAGATCGATCGAACGAATGTGGATAAGTAACACACGCTACGAAGGGCTACCTGCTGTATTCCAAGGAAAAGGGCAGGAAAGGGATCACCAGATTCCTGCTTCTTGGTTCCGGTCACAGGGGTATCGCACCCCACCGGCTCCTTTTCTCCTACAATCGGAGCCACTGGTTTAGCATCTTCAGTATGAGGGGGAGCCCTACCAACATCTCGTGGGCTCAATCTCACGGATGGTCCAGCCGGCATGGCCTTCCTAGGAAAAATTGGCTCCTCCCCTGAAGAAGAACCTATCTCGATAGGATCATTGCTCTTAGCCTTGGTGCACGGTAACACCAACACATATCTTCGCCTTTGATCAGATCTCCTCACCTGGAAATATCTCACTGGTTTCCCCTTGGCTGCTCACCTGAGCTGCGCAAGATTTGACCTCATGGCGCAACAAGCCCTCAGAGCGACGCGAGGATGAGGGAACAGGAATGGTGTTAGAGATGGAGTTGCCAAGTACGAATGGCAGCTGATCAAGAGAAATTCCTTATATCGAGACTGGCGAAATTCAAAAGCCCTCGTTCGCAACGGCTTCTTAGGCACGCCATGCACGGATGCCCTAATGGATCAGGGCCTCAACTAATATGCTAGGGGGAACTACCAAAAGGCTGCAGCCACAATGATCCCTGTTCCCACGCACAGTCACATGGACTTATCGCCGCTACCTTTCCAAACGACGACATGACGGTCGCCACCCCCCAATAAACCGGTAAGTTAAAGGTTTCTTTTGTATAGAAACTTTTCTATCTATTTTGCATCCCAAAAGGAGAAGCTCGCATTCGCAAGAAAAGACTCTGCAAAGGGCAATGTGATTGAAGTCATCACCAAAACCAACAACACTACTTAAACCAAGTTCAAAAATGCAACACGGTATACACAAAAAAGGAAAAGCTACTTGTTAATTCAGAAAAGTTTGTCAATTACATTCCAGAGAAAAGAAAAGAAGAGATACAATGCCTAGAGTCACACAAATCCCTAAGAATCGGTCGGGAGAGATCCAGCATCGCAAGATTGGAGTAGCCTATCAATTTACGCAGAAAGGGTTTCCTCGACTTGGGCTAAATCCAGAGAGTCTTCAACCTAGACCCCCTCCTCAGCCTGGGTACCCTCTTCAGCCTGGATTCCTTCTTCGACCTGAACTCCCTCTTCAGCCTGGACCAGAATTACACCTAGGTCCACGGCTACGATAGGGGTTTCCCCTCTCGGGCTTGGCATCTCTTCAACGTCCTCCATGGCCTCGGTCTCCTCCTCTTCTTCCTTCACTATGTCGAAAGCAGGGATGTCGGAAAGATCGAGATCAGGGAAGACCATACTGACCTTGGCAAGTCCGTCATTGAAGCTATGCTGATAGCTGTATAAAGTCGTTTCATTCATCTCCTCCTGGAACTGTGAAGACTTCCTAAAATCTACAACAACTCTAGCCGCCAGCTCTTTCATGGCTTCAAATTCCCTCCTAGCTGCTTCAGACTCCCTCCTGGCTGCTTCGGACTCCAAGACTGCTTCTTCGGCTCTTAAAGATGCCTTTCTGGCTCTCAAAGATGCCTCTTTGGCCCTCTCAGTCGCTTCCTCAGCCGCCTTGGTCAGGTCTCCGATCCTCTCTTGATTCTCCTTGGTAGATTGTTCCAAGGAGTCAATCTGTTTTCTATTCTTCCTCAACTCCGCCCCCTGCCCTGCGATCGTCAAGTGGGCATTCTTCAATTCACCCCTCAGGCTACAAACTTCGATATCCACGCGAGCAAGCCGATTCTTCATGGACTGCTTCAGTTCCTCGACCACCTCCTTTTCGGCCCTGGCCATGTGGAGCTCCTCTTTCAGGCCGTGAATGAGGCTATCGATGCTCCCTAGGCCCTCCTCCATGAAAGTGATGTCATAAACTAGCTACACCAATAAAACAAGGTGTAAGATCAATCACAGGCTGCATAACCCATTAGGCAAGGAGGGGAGGGTAAAGATCCTACCCGTTGCAAGATGGAATAGGCAGAATTAGATACCCTAGCCAGGCTTCGACCTCAAACAACTGCCAAATCATGAGGCAGCAAAGTATCCTTTAGTACCCGCCTAGCCACTACAGGGACCAAAAGACCCCCCATGGGGGGAAAGCTTCGAAGAGCCCACGGGATGGCTCCCAATTGGAGAAGCCTCCCGGATGGACTCCTCCTCGGCTTGCGGCGCCTTGCCCCTATCCGCCACAGGGGGCAAGGCGGTGGCACATCGACCACCGAAGATGGACTCTCCCTTATTTGAACCGGAGAAATGGCCATCGACAAAGATTCAACTAGTTGAAGCCCTGTTGGGGCCTCCATCATCGACACCCCGTCTCCCCCGAAAGTTTCTCTGGAGGATGAGGTGCTCCTACTCTTCTCAGAGTCATCCCCTCGGGCCTTCTTCTAGGCCTCTGACCTTGAAGGGGGAGCATGAGCTATCCTCTTCTTGGAGGACTGGCGAAGCAAGCCCAAGTTAGGCTTCATTCTACCACCTACAAACAGAAAGACCCCACTAAATCAACTGGACTATGAAAGAGATAAAAGAAGAAGAGGTAGAAACTTCCACCATTTATACCTAGCATAGGGAACTCGCTGATCCCTGCGAGATGGAGATTCCTCTCCTCCAACAGTTCGTGGATGGGAACGACCTCCGAACCAGTCAGTAAATCATAATCAGACTGATCAGCTGCCAAAACTTTTTTTCTATCATTGGAAACTAGACGTGGCTCCTTCCACTTGCTACTGAAATCCCACGGTTCGATAGACGATACAAAAACAAAGTTGGGCTTCCACCCATGGATGGCACTGGGCATGTCTTTAACGATCTTGCGACCAGGCCGAGGACTGATCACCCACCATCCGCGACCGTGGAAATCCCTCTTAAGAACAAAAAGAGCAGTTAACAAATTGGTCCCAGGATTCACGTTAGTTATGTGGCATCGGACCAAAAATCCATAAATATTCTGAATACTGTTCGGAGTCAACTGCACAGGCACTATTTGGTGCATGCAAAAAATCTTGATGAAAAAAGGATGCAGAGAAAATCGAAGACCTGCCTTTAAATGGTCTTTGTATATGGCCAAGCACCTGACGGGAGGTTTATTCACCCGCTCTTTAGATGCGGGAGGTATTAAAGGAAACCCTTCGAGAACGTGATAACGTTGTCGAAGGTGGGCGACCTTTTCCGGTGAGACGAAGTTGGGAACTAACTCCAGACTCACTACATCCTCGGTCCAGGAGGGCCCAACTGTTTTCCCTTGACTTCCTACGGTCTCAGCCATGACAAAAGAATGAAGCAAAAAAATAAAAGGAAGATTCTACCTGCGAAAGCGACTGATGGCCAAGAACGGGGAAAGCTGGGCCAAAACAGAAAGTATGCAAGGTTGAAGAAGCTTCCTTAGCCAGACTTTTCTCTTTCTCATAAAAGACGAGGCTCCAAGGCAATTTCTCGATAAACGGAACCATCTCCCCAAATCTGCCACGAATGCTCAAGATGCATGCGCAATCCCAAACAAGCCCTAAACTGATTTAACGCGGGATGGACCGAAGGTCATAATATGCACAAATCAATGGCTAAGATGGAGTGCACTTCTTATCCGAGGGACAGAAGAGGCCACGACCGCCGCTCTAATCCCAATCAGAAGATCGGTTGAACCATCGCATAACTAAAAAAGGAGAGACAGTCCCTGATCCGCCCGCTCCTTTTTCACAGCCCAATCAGGGGATGACAGCTGTCCGGCACCTGAACCTCGAATCAGCCGGCAGTTATGGCAGACGGTCCAATTAAAGATTTCGTAATCATCTGCCGCACTATTCCCCAAGGGAAAATTACAAAATAGTGATACTCTCACTCTTCGAGGCAAATTACCGCTTCGAAAACTGAAAGTATGGGGCAACTGTTGGGATATGTCAGTTTAAGCACAAACCAGCCACCGGTTCGACCGGCCAAGGACATTTCTCCCGAATCATGCACTTTAAACCGCAGCGACCGGAGGAAACCAAACGGCTGACGGACCGGCCAAGGCCGAAAACACAACCTTCGGGTCTACGCCGAAGATGCAGTCTTCAGCCTACAACGAAGGCTAAGTCTTTGACCCACGCTGAAATATGATCTCCGATCTATCTCGAAAGAGTCCGAAGACGAAGACATTCCTCCAATTTGACTACAGATATTTCTTCAAGAGAGAAGCCTGAAGACGGATCTCCGACCTGTCTCAGGTCTCCACAACACGACAAATAACGGTTATCATCGACTACCTCCAGAGCACAATCATGGCACGTAACTCCAGCGGCAACGCCTCCGGTCTGGCCGGAACCATTTAGTAATCATTCACGATTGCGAATTGAGGGGAAGGAATTAACTCCCCCACGTAACCGCATGAGGGAGAACGGAACCGTAGGCCGAACAACTCATTATAAATAACGATAAGAGGGGATACTCCATATAAGGCACAAGATACTCTTGAAAATATGAGTCTTTTCCTCTCCATTTATCCTCAGAATCTTTCCCATTCTGTGGTTGGAGCCCGCCTCTGACTTAGGCATCGGAGTATCCCCCATCGAAGCAACTTCAACCAGGGATTTGTCTTGCAGGTGAACCGGAGAGCGGGCCTGCGATCCAGTAGCTCCGTCAGGTCGAAACAGGACTCTACGCCAACGTCAGTAATATGGATTGTCAGCAATATTAATTACAAATAATATTGATCATTGTATTAGATACATGCAAGTAATATTGCATGATACAAAACCAAATTTTCAAAATATTTCTAAATCAAATTTATATTTTATATATTTATTTAAAAATATATATTTTAATATTTTATAGTATATATTTTTATATTTTTATTTTTATATAAAAATAAAATTATTGTTATATTAACTAAATTAAATATAAAAAATTATATATTAAATAGTTGATATATTTAATATATTACTTAAACATATCAAATAATATATTAAATTTTATATATAATATAATATAATATGATTTATATCATAAAAAATAAAATAATATATTATATTAAAATTATATTATATTATATTATATTAATGTAGTATATTATATTATATCAATATAAAATTAATTAAAATAAATTAAATAAATTAACTATTATTTAATATAATATATTAAATAAATTAAATTTCAAAAAATATAATATATTTATCATATTATATTATAAAATATATTGTACATTATCTTATTATAAAATATATTATATTATATTATATCAATATAAAATTAAATAAATTTAATTAAATACATCACATATTATTTAATATAATACATCAAATAAATTAAATTTAAAAATATATAATAATTATAACATAATATAATATAATCATATTATATTATATTATATATTTTTTATAATATATTATAATATATTTTATAATAATATATTTATCGTATTATATTGTAAAATATATTATATTATATTATTATAATATAATATAGTATAATGTATTACTATAATACATATATTTTATTATATAAATATACAATTAAATAAATAAAATTATGTATATTATATATTGTTTAATATAATATAATAAATAAATTAAATTTAAAAATATGTGATATAATATAATATAATAATAATATATTATATTAATATTGTATTATGAAACTTATATTATATAATATATTTATATTATATTTTATATTATTATAATATATTATTATAAAATATTAAATATATTATATTATATTATATGGAAGGGTAGTAAAAGGGAGAAAAGAAAGATAATTTGGTAAACTAGATTATCTAAAAGGTGGTAATCTGGATTACCACTCCCAGAGATAATCCAGATTATCTCTTGAAAGGCAATATAGATTACCAGACATGATAGATTATCATTAAAAATAAATACCAAGTACAACCTTAAACTATTTAACTCGATCTATTCACTGTACATGGAGAATATTGATAGAGATGATAGATGGGCGTGTGTAAACAATCATGATGGACAATCAACAAGTACACTAGCTAACAATCTTTACTGAGTTTTATAGTTGGCAAATAGCAGAGGAAGATAATTCAGTTGCTGGTACTTTGAGCACCAGACTAACCTAATGTAAACATAAAGACTCTCTGCCAGTCTTAAGTTGGAAATTCACGTTTGGATTTCTATATCCACTTTTAATTATTAAAAACCTAAATTATTCTTGAATTTTCTTGGTCAAAAGATTCTTGAATAATTCTCAATAAACAAATAGATATGATTCATTCATGAACCTTTTTATTTAATTACGAATCATTAACTGACTGATAAAACACTTTTTGAGTTACAAACCCATGATACATTGTTCTTAGCCTTGGCATCTTTCTATCGGTCACCCTCACCACCTCGCTTATGCTTACTCACATAGATAAATATATGAATATATAAATAGTCTCACTTTTTTTTTTGTTAACCATTCTTTAAGACATCACCCAAATCCCTTCCAGGCATTTGGTGTTTTTTTTTTTTTTTTTTTTTATTTAACTTTTATTTTTGAAATTTTGAATATCCTCTTCTCGCTGAATGGTTACAAGATGTCAAACCTGAGTACATGTTTTCAGCTAAGAATTTCAAGAAATTCAGATCAAAGTCTGGTTATACAACAAGACTACCTACTTCTAATTGAAACAGTGTGGAAGTTGAACTCCAGGCAGTCTTGAATCCACACTATTTGAATTCAAGTTTGCTTGACTATAAGACTTCATCTGCGAGAGTAATGGATGCGGAAAATCCAGAAAAATGATGTGTGATGATGCATGTACAAATAATGAGTTGCTTTTTACAAATAATGAGTTGACAAAAAGCCTTTACATTCTTATGAGCCTAATTCACCAGCATTGAATCAATGAAATGATCACATTAAATTGTCCGGGAAAACAACATGTCTGACCCACTGAGACTACCTCCGTCATGTTACATTGGCAATGGGTGATGAATGACCAATTCCAAGACACCCACACCACCCCCCCACACCCCCCAACCAAAAATATATATATATACAACACCTAAGCTTTGAAGCCCACAAATCAAAATGCCTCTAAATCTGAACAGCTCTAATTCTCTCTCCAAAACAATGTATCAAAGTTGACTGACAGTTACGGAGCATAACGATCTTCAAAAGAGTCCATTTTTAGGCCAAAGAATTCAAACTGCCTTGTTGATAGTAATTTGAATATTTCGCCAACCAGCAGGAAACCTCAGATTAACATTTGTACCAATTTGTTATCCCTGTTGATGAAGTCGGTATTCAGTAACCATGTGAAATCAGCGCAGTTTTGATCAGCTTATCAAAATGTAAAATAGAAACAGGTGGTGTAACATACCGACGCAGCAGGCATAAGAAGAATCAATGAGATACAATACAAGCAGAAGGAAATAACTGCCCCAGCAATAAAATTATGCAGGAGGCGTTTGTCGTCTTTTGTAGGAACAAAAGCTGCCTTGAGCAAATTTGCCACATTAAAGATTCGGTAGGATATCTGTGACATGCACGTCGTGATCTATTAGTTATTTAACAAATTCTGGCCAATTCAAGCAAAATTGACTTACAAAGAGATAGATTGCAGTCGTAAGCAGGAAATTGAGCAATGGATAATCTGGAATGAAACAAAGAAGCCATTTGGGCTGACCATTAGGCATGCTTGACCTGCACCAATCCAAGATAAACATTATAATTGATTAGCCTTGGCAACCATAAAATCAAGAAAGTTTTTTTTAATTTCTAATTTTCGCAGAGAGGGCTTAAAGTTCAATTTTCATTTTTCTTGGTGAAATATGAAACATTTAATATTCCAAAACATCAAGAAAGTTTTTTTTTTCTTTTTCTTTTTCTTTTTTTCTTTCTTTTCTTCTTTTCTTTTTTTTTTTCTTTTACTTTTTTTTTTTTTTTTTTTTTTTTTTTTTTTTTTTTTTTCGCGTGCTTGTGGGGGAGGGGGGGTTTACTTACTTTTTTGCCAAAACAAACAGATGGAAAGCCAGATTCAAAAAAAAAAAAAAAAAAAAAGATGAACTCAGCTGTTTTTCTTGCAATTGAACAAACTCTCATAAAAATATCCAAAATTAAGAAATACAACGCATAAGAATTATTAAATGAAAACCCTAAAATAACCTTTTCTATCATTCTGAAACTACCCTCAGTGAAAAATAGGTCACTTTCATGGCTAAACATGAAAAGTGTCACCATACTACTTTGCCCAGCTATCTATTAATGCACACTAGGCTTCTTTTTAATTTATAAAATAGAGCTGTCGAATGGGTCAGGTCCAGACCCGAGACCCGCGGATATTTATCCAACAGATCCAAGTTTAGATCTAAATCTGGACCCATTTACCTGGATCCGGATCCGGACTCGTTTAGTCATAATTAAATGGATTCGGGATATCCAGACCCGGCAAACCCAGGACCCGATTATATAAAATAATATTATATATATTTATATAAATATGGAACGTTAGATCATGATCCAACGGTTCAAAATCAATTATTGCTTTTACTATAAAAACCCTCCATGGTCCATTCGTGCCCTAGCCCTTTTTTCCCTTCCACCGAATTCCCAAATCCCCCTCGACAGCCAACGCCTCCCCCCCTCGTTGGCCAACCCCTCCATAGCCAACACCTTCCCTCCTTGATGGCCGACATCATCCCTCGCTGCTCGCTAGCCGCTCTGCTGCTCCGACATCGGCCTACCCCTCCGGCTCTCCCTTCCTCAGCTTCGAGCCCCACCGGTCGCCGTTACTTGGACATCATCCTCCGGCTCCAACAGCACTGCCTTCATCGGATCCGAGCCCCGTCGGCCACGCTACCCCGACATCGACCCCCTGTAGCTCGGTGCTCGACATTGACCCCCCACAGCTACCGTTCTTGGACCCGAGCTCCGCCGGCCACCAACATCATCGATCATCCCTACTCCCCCGCCAGCTGCCGCTGCCCCTGTCCCGATATCGTTCCGAGGCTTTATCTTCCTCGAATCCGAGCCCCTGCTACAGTGCTACAGTGCCTCGGTAAGCAGGACATCAGGGTTAATGTTCAAAAACAATGTTATACTAGTTCAGTCAATACTTTGCAGAGGCTTTTTGTTGTTTAAGTTTACATATCATGCCAGTCGTGCCTCATTGACCTCCAAACCAATGCTTAATCTAGTGATCAAAAATAAATTATTAAACTAGTCTACATATTGGTTAGATGCTTGTTGCCTTGTTTTTGTTTTATATTAATAGCTATGATCATCAGTGCCACAGAATGTCTGTATTCGGGTCCGGGTTCAGGTCTGGATACCCGGGATCCATTCGGGTCAGGGTCTGGTACTTTAAAATTAGACCCGTCAGGTATTCGGGTCCGAGTCTAGCTCCAGTAGCTAAGATCGGGTCTGGATATCTGGGTTCCGACTCGAACCCGACCCGTTAACAGCTCTATTATGAAACATAATCACCTCTAACCATTTAATGTGGCCGTGAGATCTTCCAATCTCATCCATAAACACTGTAAAAACCACTAAAACTGAAAAATAAAACACACTACAGAAAAAACTTCAGGCTAATACTAAATATATGAGAAAATGATCCAGAGCCCTCTGGTGCATCAATAGTCCAAAGTCCAAACAAACTATATCATACAAATAAGGAGAACATGAATATATTTCCCTACAGATCAGAAAGGCTGGAGGTGAGCATGTCATCTGAAGTGGTATCAGAGCTGCATGGTTGTGGGAATTAAGTAAACCAAAAGGGACCTCAAGAAAGGGACTCCACCGGCAGATGTTGCATTCTTACTAAATGACTTTGTTCCAATGTATAATATTGGATCCCCTTTGAGTAGGCTAGGCTTTCTTTTCAAGACCCATTTATGAATATCTACAGATCAACCTATAATTTATGACGGTTGCAAGGCCCACAATAGTGTATATCATAAAGTTAATCTGCTTATAAAATGAAATCTGTGAAGACATATAAAGTAGACATGTGGCAAAATAAGGAAGGAATTGAGTGAGTATTAGTTTAGTAAGCTATGGAAAATTGTGCTAATCAGATAGATCATTGGGAAAATAGAATGAAATTCTTCTAACATGTGGCAGAAAATAGAGGCCACCAGAGGTAAGAAGATTGGTTCGAGTGGATTGTTCAGAAAAGAGGGAAGGGAATATTGATAGAGTTCATGCAAATGATGCTGGGTTCAGTTGCACATGCCAAGATGATAATAATAGGCTTGGCTCAGCCCAGAGCACAACATCAACAGCCTAGGGTGCAAGCTTCCTCTAAATGATGCGATATACAATAAGGTAGAGGCCTTTTGTTACTAAGTCATGCAGGATCTTGATCTTTTCCTAATTCCAACAAGACTTTGTAGCATTAAAAAGTTCATTATGAATACCAAACCACGAGTGCCAATATCTTATCCATAGAACCAGAATGCGTGGATTTCATCTGCACAACCTTATCACCAAGGTTACTTGGACACACAACATGGGTGTCAATTGACCACACTGTCCTGAAGAACCGGACATAGGAATCTTCTAAAAACATGGGGACGCATCGATATCTTATATATATCGGTGTATGCATGAAACAAATAATGTGCTAGAATGATCTATGCTACTTCTCATAAAAATTGATAAAATGGTTTATTGTGATTAAGGATTCAGGACCCAATGAGATATCCCATGGGTCACTGGAATATCCTGGGACTAATTATCATGACATGTGTCAAGACAGAATATCCTACCAGCATCCCAGCATCCTGATTAGGATGTCCCCTATCCCAAGTGTCGAGACGGCGGGACAATGGTGCATCCCATTTCATGAGAAAACTAGGATAGCCCCATCCCAAAGGATTTAAAACCTTGCTTGTGATTATGTTAAAATTAAAAGGTACCATACACAAGTTGCCCAAAGTGGACACGTAATCTAATGGCATCACAATTTGATGGTATGAAAGTGTACAATAAGCATCTCAAATATCCTAGGTATCTGACGCATTAAAACACAACTTATAGTGTCCAGGTAACAGGAAACACTGAACTATAACCAAATTTATTCAGCAGGTGAGTGTATTTTAAGAGCATAAAATTGAAGGTCAAGCTTGGAAAATTTCGAGCTTGTCTGCACTTCTGTTTGTCTGCTCAATGGTACCCGAGGACATCATCTCCTAGATAGCGGCAACAAGTATCAAGAAGCAACATAACAATAACAGGATAAATGCAGGAGTTAGAGAAAAAGGGAAGTAAATATGATAAGAAAGATATTGGCTAATTGTATTTCGGGGACCTTTTTCCTTTTCCAGTTATGATTCCCTGCTTGTGATTCATGATGGAGCAAGAGGTGCACAGGCTTCAGCTAAGTTTGTCAAAGATCTGCTGCCAGTAGACTTGAATAAGATAGCATATTTCTAATCTATTTCAACTAGTAGTTTCAAAATTCAAATAAATCTTTATCTGGCGGATTTACCACTTTTGGGATTGGATAAGCACATCTTTTTTTCAGATTACCTACTGGATTATTAACAAAACTAAAGATTTCTCCTTTTTCCTTTTATTCTGTAATTGCATGTTGAAGGTGTCAAGAATTTTAAACCCTAGGTAACCATTCCTAAAACCGAAGACTCTATCAAAGTGATATATATCATTCCACTCTATATTGTTAAGATTTCCTTCACATTTCCTCTAATCTCCATAAAGTTTCCCTTTCTTCCTCAATGCATAAACTACTTAGTCCATTCTATAGAGACTTCACAAGCGTTTAAACTGTCAGAAGTGCCATTCTATCCAGCAGAGCAAAAGGATCCCTCCATTTGAGGATTTAGAAACTAAAAACCCATCAAATTCTTTATGCTTAACCACATCCATTCAACTTAACTTTAAATTATCTGACAGTGAAACCCAAGCAACACATATAGACCTACTAATTAAGCAAGTCTCAAAAGTCAAACATCATGAAAATGCAGGCAACGCAGCGAAGTTCCAGGGAAGAGACTGAGAAACTTCATTTTCATACAAATGTTATAGCTTATTTCAAGCTAATTTTGGGAATGTGTTTTGATTGGTACAAGGGTATGAAGTTAACTTTGGGGTTTTTTCCTAATGTGATTCTCTTACTTACAATCTGTGCCTCAAACAGTCCTTGAATCAAATGATAAATTAAAGTGCATGCAGTTTATCCAGCATGGTTGACATGACACATCGCATGCCATGCCTGTGCCTTACCACATGCCGCAAGAGCACAATATTGGCTCCATGCCAGTGCTTGGCACACCACCAGGCCTATGCATGTCAAGCATGTGCATGGCATGGCGTGTATCTGCTATTGCCAGGCCAATAAAACACCAGCATGTGATAATTCCATCATTATATAAGACCTTGATGTCTGCACTCTTTGTTGAGATTCTTTCCTGATCTAGAAGAAAACTGGAGGACTCTACTTCAATTGCATAAATTTGAACTACATTGATGATCTCTGTCTTCCTACATTCCAATTTGTCTAGGTTGTACAACAAGCCTATAAGCAAGGCTTTAAGAGCAGAGTACAAGTGCAATGTGTGCATAGCACTTGCAAATACATGACACATTCCATGCACTGGCCCACATTTGGAACACATTGGCATTCTGTGAACATGCAGCCAGTTTTACCAGACCGCATAAACACAAGGAGATGCACATGTTTCAAGCCTCTTTCAATCTAAACCATACTACTTTCTGAGGCTCTTTGGGGTGGTTTTATGTACAGAAAGAAAACAAGGATAAAAATCAAGAAAATAATAACCTACAATTAAAATCAAGACATATAAGCATGCTAGTTACCATACAATGTATAATTGAAGACAGAATGACAGTATTACATGTTAGTAATGCACTGGCCAAAAAAAGACATTAAATGAATAGACAGTACACGTTGCTGAAACACAACACATATACCAAACTCGAGATGGATGCCCTCCAAAACCAAGAAAAAGCTCATTCCCTCCCTCACTTGTTACAAAGTGAAGAAACAAAAAGGCTTTCAAAGCCTTCCGGCTCAATGTTGGTTTGTACCAGTCCATGCTGTCTGCATTGAACAAGAAAGTTTCAATACACCTGCATGAACTGACAACTAGGATACCGTGGCACACACCCATGTCTCGTGCTGGCCCAGGCCTCCCAGGGTGCATGCTGGCAGACAGACCAGCATGCCAATCCATGGTGCAAATATTCCATGTCAAAATGAGTATCCTTTTTTTTGAGATATATGGTTGGTTCCCCACCACAGGGTTCAAACCCTGCACCCAATGAAGGTCCTTTTTAAGAGAAAGATGGTGACAAACTGAACTCTAGTTGGTTAACCATGTCAAAATGAGATCCATATGCAAAATATCTCAATTTTGATAGACCACGGCCTTGTTCCTTAAGCCAGTCCCAACGATAAAATTGAGCTTGTTGGTCAAGCTGCGGTATGAAACTATAAATTGTTTTACATAAAGTACTTTGAGAAGATATTCAAAAGCAGCTGTATGAAATCCAGCAAGACATGAAACTATCCATACCTTAGCCAGATATGGATCTGAGAGATGTAGGTTTCCAGTGTGATCTTGCCAAGCCACCTTATGGAGAGAAAATTGAATAAGTGATTAAGAACAACATTAACTAACGAAAAAACCTGAAGCTTACAATATAGAAAGAAAGTATCATAAAGGTTATAGATGTAACTTACGCAAGGAGAGTCAAAGAAGAACTTCGTAATTGCTGAGTGAAGTTCCGCAAACAAATGTAAACACTAGAGTGGATTGAGATCAGATTTATTATCGAGTAGGTTGGGCATACAAATTCAATAATTAACTTAATGTAACTTTTAGTAAATTTCAAATACGCACGTGATTGGAATCCATGATGTGTATGGATGGAACTTGTTATAAGTGATTTTGTCTAGCTTGTAGATATATTTGTACCACAAATAACCAACCTAAAAAGCACAAAGCAAATGTTATCCCGTACTGTGGTATTCGCTAGAAGAGGTGACTTTGCTTTTAATAGAAAGAATCACATGACTCACCGCCAAGCAAACAGTAACTATGCTTGTTTTAATTGACAATCTCACTTTAGTTTCAGATTCCTCAAGCCTCTCCATCCATCTTTCAACCTATTATGGTAAAAGGCTGAAAAATAAGCAACCTTGAGAAAAGCAGACAACTCAAATACGTGGCATCCAAGATTATACATGCACAGGCTTCATGATAATGCAAATACCAATACCAACTAAGCTACATGATAGAATCCAAACAGGAAATCTTCATTTCATCAGTCATGTGACCAGCACAAAAGAAACTTACAGTTGGGTGATAGTATGCATATATCATTCCAATGATCCAAATATAGCGATCAAGGCCAGATCTAAAGTGCCACTCATGCAGGAGAGGTAAATTAGCTTTAGAAGGATCCGCATCTTTGTACCCTGGATCCAACAAACCCAGCACATTTGTGAACGACCCTTGAGATGAATGACAAAAAAGTTGATGGGGAATGGCATTCGCAGTTACTGACCTAATAGAAAAGTAAAAGGGCTCCATACAAGATCAAAAACTCCAGGAACTTCCCAAATTAAGATTACCACCAAAAAACAACCAACAATTTTCACAGCCATTACTGATGCAATCTCATTATATTTGTTAAAAATTCCAAGTGCACCATATACCATAAGAGTGAAAAGAGTGTGCATTGGGCATATATAATACAGCATGTAGTCATTGTTCAGGACAATGCAACAGAAAGCCACAAACAAATTTAGCCGCCACATCATCTGCATTTGAATAGATGAGTGCTGTATTTCAATATTAACAACAGATAATTAAATACATAAAAAGGAACACACAAACTTTAATATGGGAAACAATAATCAGCCAAGCTTTAATAAGGGCATTCATGAAGGCACCTGAGCAAACCGAGCAAGGCTAAAATCCTTCCGTATATAATAATAAGAGAAGTTCCCAAATCCAGTCATCCACACATAAGCAGCAATAAACACACGTATTGCATTGTAGATCTCAGCGGCAGCAAAGTAGTGATACATCAAAAATAAGACCTGGGAAGAGGATAGTTAACAGTGAATACTTGGTAAATATTTTCATAGCAAGGAAAATTTATAATTATAATGCCATGAAGCAGTCAGCTTTTATGGTGAAGAACATCATGACCACAACTGAAATGTCAACATGGTCGTGAACAGTCTCATGCAATCATTGACTAAATAGACAACAAAAGCCATGGTTGGTAAAATAATTGCTTCAGATAAAGAAAGGATGAGACATAAAAATAAATATATATTTTGCATATATAACCATATAATATATGATAAACATTGAATTTTTGTGTGGTGTAGAAATATATTCAATAGTTTTAACTAATTAGCAATTGTTCATCAAGAAAGAAGCTATGGTTCACATCAACATGTTCAAAAACTTCAAAATACATTGAAAGTTTAGAAACAAAATAAGATTAAAAAAATCATCAACCTAAGTGCATTGTCACGGTGTACTTTATCATTCAGGTGTCTTTTAAACCCATAGATCATAGACCATATAATGATGTCAAAGTCACGAATTTCTAGAAATAATCATCCATAATGCCCATTGTTCCCCTATAACAAGCCCCTCCCCAACTGACACAGAGAAAACCCACATCCACCCATCTGCCGCACAAACTAAAGATGGGGGTGTTAGGTGGAGGACAAGTAGACTGGAGTCAGGCTGGGTTAGAAGAGAAGATAAGTGCAGACAAAGAGAAGGACAAGGACAAGATGGGAAAATAGAAATGGAAAAGAAAGAAACATACTTGCATGTGCCTTTGCCACCATTGTCAACCAGTAGGTCTCTTCCTCATGGGTCATGAATCCAAGTTTTGACCCGCCTAACATGATAGACCGATAATCTACCAACTGTCAAAAGTATCCATGACATCTGGAAAGTACAGTCCATAACTCCATATGCTCGACACAACCATTACCAATTAAAAAAGAACAAACAAAGGGACACCCGAGGAAAACATCCCACATATATCAGATCATTTAGATGATTATCAGTGCCCAATAAGTACTACAGAAAGCAATAGCTGCTTTAGGGTACATGTGCTTTAGAGCTTAGGTATCATAAGGTATTTTTTCAGGTCATGTTCTCCATACAACACTTATTGAAAGGGATTTCTCCAAACACGTGCTGCTATGCACACATCGTGCCATGCTCCTTTTCAAAAAATGGCATTAGCCTTTCATATTTGGATGTTACCCTTCGTGCTTAAAAAGAGGGCAGGCCTTGGCGCCATGACAAGGTTACTCCATGGTGAGTTGGGTGTCATGGGTTCAAAACAAAAAATCAACCTCTCCACATGCAAGGGTAAGGCTGCATATACTTGACCCTCCCTAGACACAGCAATGGTGGGAGCCTCATACATTGGGATGCCCTACTACCCTTCATACTTAAAAATAGTCCCAGGGGCTGAACATCCAATCACAGAGTTGAATTATAACTTAGATATGCTCTGCCCCATTTTAGCGCCGCTAAGAGAAGAGCACCTCCTAAAAATTTTGCATGGATAGCCTGCAAACTAGGACATCCTCTCTTTAATTCTATAAAAGATTGTGTTCCTTGCAGCACATCTTGATAAGCATCCTAGAAAGCATCCATCATACAAGAACAATGAAGCCTACTTAAGTATACTCTTGTTGTTGGATAACTATTTTACAAAGGAAAATTTGCAGTTCATAATATTGTGCTCCAACTTTTGGATTTCAATCCTGTTTCCTCTCATGTTGCCATTTTTTAATATTAAATGCAGACTTTTGGAACAATTATTTTTGATAAAACCACACCATACCTGCTCGATGAATATTTCAATTGAAGCAATCCTTGAACAAGTGATTGTGTTAAATAAATCAAGGAAATCATCAGCATGCAAGCCCCGATCACCATCTAGTCCTGCAACCTAGGCTTCAGCATTATTTTCTTGAGTATTAATGAAACTAGGATTCCTTACTCACAAATGTCTCCATTCCAAAGGTTTGAGGATATTAACTCCCTTGAGGCCTGCCATGCTTTAAAGACAGAAAGATGTCAAATCATGCAAAAATTGCCATCCACCGCACTCAAAGATTTCTTATTGTTCTTAATTCACTCTAGGCAGGCACAAACATCTGGTTTATACGGCCCCTTTCAAATCATACAACAACCTCAGTGCCAAAGTTTGTGTCACAACAAAACCGCATCAGACTGAAAATCAATATGCGAAAGAGAAAAAGAAGAAGTAAAGAGAAAAAAATTGAACAATCACGTTATAGGTTTTCCCAGAACCCCCAATGTGTTTGTCTTTGCTTTTTCCCTCCACAAATCTGAAGGCTATTGGGCACATAGCATCCTTAATGCTCACCACATTTTACAAGATTAAAAGATGTAAGTCACACATGTTTGCTAAATTGTCACTGTTTGCACCTCCAAGATCTCTCATGATTACTTAATCTTGATAGGAACATTCATCCTAATTCCATGGCTTTTGAATCACAATGTAACTCTTATACCAAGTCTACATTGATGGAAACAGAATGAAAAAATAAAGCTAACTAAAGAAACTTCTTGAAAATGGCCAAACAATTAGGATTGTTAGCCCATTCTTCACCCCAAGAGTACACTATTTGTGATAATCACTACAAAGGTTTGCCAAAGTGTCCTAAAATGCTTGGTTCGAGGGATACAGAACCAAATTGGCCCCAAACAAGGATAGTTAGAGCTCTCAAAATGGAAGAGAGAGAGAATACTGACTTAGTTCAACTTAGAGCTGTCAATGGATCGGGTTTGGGTCGGAACTCAAACATCCAAACCCGGACCCGATCTTAGCTATTAGACTCGGACCCAAACCCAAATACCCGACGGGTCTAGTTTTGAAATACCAGATCCAGACCCGAATGGATCCCGGGTATCCAGACCTAGACCCGGACCCGGACCCGGACCCGAATAGAAGGGTCCCAACATTACTTAAAATGAAATTCAAAACATATTACATAAAAACATTCAGCAAAATAACTTAGACATTTTATTTTGATATAAGAGCCAACTAAAAATTCTAACCTTCAAGAGGATAGAGAGTGACCAAAGTTATTTTAGAAGGCTAGAAGTCACTCTATGACGAAGAAACCGGCAATAGTGTTTAGTTGAGAACCGCCCATTGCTCTCCCATTTCCAGCAAACCGAACCAGCAGAGCTTCATGAGATGGTTAGGTTCAGAAGTTTTAAAAGCTCCGAGAGCCTAAATTCTCTAAACAATAGCCTTTTATAATTAGCAAGAAACTCGGAACCAGTATCGGGTCCCGTACCGGTCACTAATCGGTATGGTACCGTACCATACCATACCGGTCCTATACTGGGCCCACCAAAATATTAAAAACTTTCCTTTCCTCCCTGTCAAAAAATTGTTTAACCTAAATCGAGCATGAACCGGACACGAACCAAGCCGAACCGAGCCCAAACTAGGCCGAACCGGGTGGTACAGTACAGTATAGTATAGTACATATGGAATATAATTTTTTAATTTTTTTTAACAGTCCGGAGTGCCGGACTGTTTTTTATATATGAACCATACCGGCTCTTGGCCGGTATGGTACGAAATCCACAAACCATGGTCATTAGAGTTGAAGTCTACAACAGATAGATCCACTTTGAGAGATAAATAAGTATAGATCAAGAAATTGTTCAGATAAAGTAGAAGAAGAAATCCACTAGTCTTTCCAGAAAGAAATGAGTTCACCATTTCCAATTTAAAAGTTCCCCGCGAGACGACGTCGAGGTAGCGGCAGCCAACAGCCGGTGGTGGACGATGTTGGTGGATGTTGGTGACCAATGGGGCTCGGATCTAAATTGGAGAGGGGGGAGGCGTCAGCGATCCACGATCGACCGTCGAGGGGGAGGGACAGGACCGACGGGGCTCGAATCTGGACTGGAGAGGGGGGAGGCATCGACAATCCGCGATCGACCATTGAGGGGGAGCGACGGGACCAACGGGGCTCGGATCTGGACTGGAGAGGGGGAGGCATCAGCGATCCACGGTCGGCCGTCGAGGGAGAGGGACGAGATCGAGGGAGGATTAGGGATTGAATGGAAAAGATTTAGATTTTAGAGTTGAAGGCCTTTTATATTAAAACCACTATTGATTGTTAACCGTTAGATCAAAAATCTAACGATTCATAATAATATTAATATATATATATATATATTATTTTATATAATCGGGTCTCGAGTATGGCGGGTCTGGATATTTAATATCCAGACCCAGATTCATTTAATTATAGCTATCCAGACCCAGATCCATTTAATTATAGCTAAACAGGTCCGAGTATGGATCCGGGTAAACGGGTCCAAATTTAATACCAGACCCGGACCCGTTGGATAAATATCCACGGGTCTCGGGTCCGAACCCGATCCATTGACAGCTCTAGTTCAACTAGGCTAAACCAAACCCCTATTCTTATAAAAAATCCTGCCCCCCTCTCCTATATTAATTTCATCCTATCCCAAGTCCTGACCCTTCTCTTTCTCCTCTCTCTCTCTCTCTCTCTCCAATTATCAATGATCCCCGGCTCAACACCGCCCGATAGCTTATGTGTGATGCTCATGAACATTGCGGCCTCAACACCAACTACATTAAGCTCACCTTCACCATCGCATTGCCTCAGTGACTTAGATCTCAATGGGCTCCACCATGTCCACCACCATGATCTTCTTTGCTAGCCACCAATAGGATGTTGGAACCCCTATGCCTCCCTCTATCCTTCTCCCTCTCTCTAGACCAGTACTGCCAGTACGACACCACCAAGTGCATGCCAATATGCTCCAGTATGGCTGCTACATATCTGTACACAATGTTTCATGATGATACATAGTGTTGCAACATCCTGACAGCTGTACCAATATCAGTTTCATGTAAGAATGGTACGATACTGATTGTACTGATCCATTCCGGTGATTTTTGAATCCATGATCTATCCTCACTTTCAAATTTCCATGATCATTCACACAGATATATATATATGTGTGTGAGCGCGCACGCATGCGCTCGCGCTCTTTTGAATTGCAAATCACCGGTCCCCTTCTTCAACAAATAAACACCATTGCTAACCAAAAAAATAATAGCATACATATTGTCGTAAAAATAAAGGGAATCGCTACAAACTTAAAGAGTGAAAGTAACAGTTCCGTTAACCAAGCATTAAACATGTGAAACTGATTAAAAGGGCAGAAATAACCAAATCAACTTTTATACATGGTCCTGCTAGGAATATTTCATTCATCATTAAATTAAGTATGATAAAAACATCTAATAAAGAGTATAAATATAAAAGAGAATGGTATAATGTAATCATTCATCAATCAAAACATCCATTAGAGAATTTATAGCACTAAGTTCAAGATCAATAAGTTTACCATTGAAAAATGAGCACAAGAAAATGAGGGAAAGACAAGTTACCAACCTGCATCCATCCTCTCCATTCCTCAGTTTGATGACGATTTAAGTAAAGTATAGATTTCCCTGAGAAAGCAGACTTCTCTTGATGTTTCTTAAGAGAAGTCATGGCTGAAGCTATGATAAGAAGAATGTAAAGAAAAAGAAACAGGTCGCGGCTGTAACTCTGGGAAAGTGAAGTCATAGATCAGACAATATAAATTATATGAGAGTCCAATGGTCTAAAAAACATGACAAAATGAACCAGCTTTTATTCGCAATACAATTTGCAGCACACATATTCATGGAAACAATAAAGATTTGAGAATGTTCATACTTTTTAATAAAGTTACTAGCAAGAGGAAGTAGGAAAACAATAGAACTAGCCACAGTGTACAATTATATAGACAGTTGTCTAGAAAAGCTAAAAATAATCACATCATAATTAAGTTGCTCTAGGTGTAGAAATATTGTTATAACTTATATGCACCCAAATTTTGCCTCTTCTTTAATCTTCTTTCAAGTGGGCCTTTTAGAATTGGGAGCCAATGCAGGTGGTCACTTTAGTTGCCTCTCATTTATTTGAATGTGTAAAAAAAGGCCAAATATTCCAATATGAAGGGTGACAATTCAAATAAAAATGAAAGGCATCAACATGATTGGGTGGGTCCAGGATCAGTATAGTGATCAATTGATCATAATGTTAAACCATTGGCAGAAGTTAAAAACTGGATCATCGAGTAAGAAAAATTCAAGTTTGAATGGGAACTAAAGACATGTTCCCTATTACCGAACAGCAATTATTAAACCCTTGTTTTTTTTATAACTCTTCTGGAAAAACTCTGGGTTGCCATGACAAGTATATTGGTGTCAAATGAATTTCTGATGTTGGATAGAGGATGGATGTACCTATTGTCAGGAATCAGGTATCAACAGTGTTTAACTTTCTAGTTTTATTTCTTAAACGTGTAAAATGGTTTGTGCACAATAAATCATCATGAATGTACGAAAAAGCCGCATCACAAATTTATCCGGTCTATAATTAAGTCAACATCTAAATCAAAGACCTTCTTAGATTCTGAGAACAGATTTGTGCGGTCACAGATGTAGAAGTAAACCAGAGTCGCCCCAAATTCTGACCTGCACAATGGTTATGAATTAATCCAGGAACAAGAAGTAAGGATGCATTTGGTGCATTGCCAGGCAATCTTGAAAGATAATGTAGATTACTAGTAATATAGATTGGTAGCAATGTAGATTACAATTAATGTGAATTACTATATTTGGTACATGCAAGTAATGTTGCATAATATAAAATCAAATTTTCAAAATATTTCTAAATTAAATCTATATTTTATTTATAAAAATATATTTTTTATTTTATATATTTATTAAGAATATATTTTTTTAATATTTTATATTACAAAATATATTAAATAAAAAATATTTTATATTTTTATATCAAAATTACAAAAATGAAACTATTTTTTTATGCTAAATAAATTTAATATAAAAATTTATATATTAAATAAATAATATATTTAATATATTATTTAAATATATTTTATTAAATTTAATATAATATATTTATATTATAAATAAATAAATAATTTAAATATATATTATATTATATATAATATAAAAATATTTAATATAAATATACTACATTATATTAAATATAATATAATATAATATATTTTATATTACAGAATATAGTATATAATTTATATTATGTTATATTATATTAATATTATAATATTATACTATTACATAATATATTTTATAATATTATATTTTATAATATTATATTTTATAATATTTCAAAATAAAGTAAAATAAAATATATTAATATGATATAGCATAATATTATATTATATACTATAACATTATTAAATTTAATATAATATATTTATATTATAGATATATATATAATGTGAATATATATTATATTATATATAAATATAAATATATTTAATATAAATATACTACATTATATTAAATATATTATGTTATATTATATATTATTATATTTTATACTATTATAAAATAAAAATAAAATATAATATATTAATATAATATAGTATAATATTATATTATATTGTAGTATTATATAATATTATAATATAATAAATTTTATAAAATAAAATAATATATTATTAAAATATATTTTATGATATTCATATTTGATAATATAACATAATATATTATATTATATTATATTATAAGAGGAAGGAATAAGAGAAAGATAATATTGTCGAAAAGATTATCTAAGAGGTGGTAATTTAGATTACCACCCCTCCCAGAGGTAATCCAAATTACCTCTGGGAAAAGCAATCCGGATTACCTCTTGAGAGGCAATCCAGATTACCAAAGAGAATATATTGCCATATAAAAAATGTACCAAACACAGTAATATGGTGGGGCTTTATTAAATTACCAGTAATCTGGATAAATTATTTGCTACCAAATGCAACCTAAGAAGCTGTTGAGTACTGGTTCAGAACATATGTTGAAGAATCTTACATTGCTCTTAGTATTGCTCTATTTTCAAGCAAGAAAGACTCATCCATTTTTATAAACCTGCAATACATAAATAAATCATAAATCTCAACAATTTATGGGTCATATATATTAATAACCAAAATTTTATTCTATCTTATATTGTCAACAACCTGAATAAATTTGCCTGCACTGAAGTGTTCTGAAATTTTGTAGATGATGATTTTGATAGCCCTCCTTCAAGCAAAACAGCTCGATCATCTTCCTTGATTGTTTCATTTCCCAATTCAACCAAATTTACATCCGAATGACTGCAAAACAGAAACTAATGCTTTGCTTAGAGTAGGGCTGGAATTTGGGCTTGGGGCCATGTTTACTGGTTTGGGCCAAGTCCAATGGATGTTTCCAATGTAACATGAAACCAACCATTTTCTCGACTTTGGCCTTGTCTATTTGTGAATAGATATCTTATGTCTCGAGAGATTTAATGCAGCCTAATCAATCTGATTTGCATGATAGACTGCTTGAGTAAGGAATTGCCCTTACAAACTTGGATGGTCCATCTCAATTGTCGCACCTTATTATAGCAGAAAAGGATGCCAATATTGGTCAAAACAGATATGTGAGGATTCAAGGTCTACTACTTGCAAGCATAGCCACACCTCACACCGAATCCAACATATAGCTCAGACGGCAATTATCATGTGTAGGAAAGTATCAAAGGAAGAGATGAAAGAAATTACCGAAGTACAAATACACATACATGTACATATACATACATACATATATCCGATTTTGTTTACAAACTAGAGTGGATGATCTAATTGCTATTATTATCCTGCTAGAAAGGTCGACACCAGAAATTCTGAACCTCTAAAATCATAGATGCAAGTGTGCCTACTTAAACGAATACGATAACATTCAAAAATGATAAATCTGTATATTTGTTCTTGGTATTGTAATAAATATCTTACACTTTTGTAGGAGAGGAATATTTTCTGTACTCCGATATTTCCGAGTATACCCATGCTATGAACACGGGAAAAAAACCAAGCAAAAATGAAACCTGCCAAAAAAAAAAAAAAAGAAAGGTCAGTGGTAGTTGAAAATCATCTAGAAAGAGACATGAGATATATATGAAAAAATTAAGGTAGCTGCCATACTTGCACTTCAAAGTGAAATTTGATACATTCCAATGGATCATTAGAAAAGCCAAGGTGAATATAGTCAATATGCAAATGAAAAGTTCACCTATTATTCCCATAAACCGGAGTCAAGTAAAGAAATATAACTTTTTTTTAGAAAAGAAGTAGAAAAAGGAAGTTACAAGACACTATATAGGATTCCACAAAACCAAAAGGAAAACCTGATGCAGAGAGAACAGAAAACATTAATCCTTCCTGCACCCTCTCAGGCAAAGGATTTGCGATCAAGTTCTATAACAATGTCCATCACCTACCCTGAAGATACAAACTATCCTTCACGATACTCTCCCACCATCCACCAAAAAAATTCATACAATTCATCTTTTTGAATTCCCTTGCTCTGAGACCCTAAGAGGTTTGCAAGGACAAAGGCTTGAGTTAATCTTGAAATTACAACAAAAGATTTTGCCTGCACCTTGTTAGAAGTATTTCCCTAAAGGCCTGGAAAACACAAATAAAAGAACAACATTATGGTTTTAAAGCAAATCTACAGTGTCAAAAGGTCCTGAGGATCCAAATGCACTTCCATCTAAGTTGACCAGAAGACTCCTGAATAAGGAGACTCCCAACTTGTCAAGAGTGAAAGAAACAAATATTAAAGCTAACAGTCTATATCTGATCTCATGCAAGTACTTGCCAGCTCACAAATTTTAAAAATCTATTTGTTTCCTGTAAACACTTCTATAAGAATAAAAATGTAACTTTGTCATCAAATCACTTTATTCTCCTTCCTTTTTTCCCAAAGGCCATACAACTGCACGTTAGAGCAACCCAAAGTTCCATTTCAAAGACCAAAGCTTGACTTACCATTGACAGAAAATACACCAACAATATTTCAACGACCAAAGATTGACCAACTATCAGCTGCAAATACACTGAGAATATTAGTCCCAACACTGCAGATAACCAAGCCACCAGACAATTAATAAGATGATTTGACATTTTCGTTTCTAATTAAATTCTTCTTGTCAAAATTAAATTCTTCTTTATAAGTAGTCTTCCGAGAAAAGAATCAGCCTGCACTTGAGCCTTCTGATGCCAAATTAAAAGCACCGTGACAAGAATAAGACATCACACTTCCAAGCAACATTACCAAGTATAAAAACTCCATGACTGTTGACATCTCCAAATTAATGTATACGCCTTTAAAGGTCTTCACAGGTGAGATATTTATCTTCCACCACCTTTGTAAGATTCATGGGGTACTCTTTCAGAAGTCCCCAAATAAAGCAAATCCTCTCCAAATTGAATAGGTGAGAACATCCTTATTCCTTTCACTCCCCGAAGGATCACTGTGAAGTTTTCCCAAAATTATTTACCATGCTAAGAGGCATTGCGAACAGAGACAGAAAAAAATAAGAAGGTTTACATGGTGGTTCGACTTGCACCATGTCAAAGGTTTAGTTGGACGGAAATAATCTGATATCACTCATTGCCTCAAATATTTCTTGACTATTGCATATGAAACAAAAACATGGACAGTGTCCATGTACCCAAGAGCTGTGAAGTGTCCAACGAAAGGCCCGACTAGTCTCTGCCAAACATCAAACATTTCGAAAGTCAAACCATCAAACATTGTCTAACTCATAGATTGCCGTTACGTTCAACACAAAAAGACAACCATCGGATGATGGACACGATCACCCGAATCAAGAAGAAGAAGAAGAAAGGAATTCGATCAAGCAGCTAAACGGTGGAGATCACGATCTTGCCTAAAATCAATTGTTACCAACATTCAAGACAAACAAACTAAGACTCAAAAACCTGCTGCCAGCACTAGCTCATAGCAACCAAAAGCAACTCCGAATCCAGCAAACGTTCCAAAACCAATCCCTAAATAAGTAAAACTGATCTAATATCGCAAAGAGGAAACAAATTAATAAATTGATCTCCTCTCTCATTAAACACTCGAATAATCTAATAATCTTTCCGTAACAAATGTTAGAACTGCATACCTGTCCGGGAGTCACAGGACCAGACACCGCCATCTTCCTCTGCATTGAGCATCGAAAATCAATAACGAACTGAATCAAGACCTAAAACTCTACAACGAAAAGAAACAGAGAAAAAAAAAAACAAACAAACAAAGTAATGAGAAGGTGTTACCTCCGAGAAGAAGAGATCAGCAATCTTCTTCTTCTTCCTGGATCTCCGGCGGGATCAGAGACGAATCTTCATCGACACCGGGAATCGAGTGGGTGCGGAGGAGGGAAATACAAACCCTAAAGAAATCGCCGATCTGAAACAAACCGAGGACCACCAAAATAAAAATTAGAGGTCGGATCGTGATGTCGGAAGAGGAGTCGCCCTCACGCGGGGAAGGTAAGGGGAAGAGGGGAGCAGTTGAGGTCTTCTGTTCGTCAGGTTATTTGATTGATCTAATTAAAATATAATAATATAAAAGAAAAGAAAAGGAGGGAAACAGTGCGCGGAGGGCGATCCTGTGCAAGATCGAATCTTGCGAATGAGATGGATTGAGCGAGCGTTAGCGCGGTTGGGCGAGCTTGTCCGCATATGAATTTTATGAGAAAGTGTTTTTTTTATTGTTATTGTAAAGGGCTCTAGGAGCCACCGGCGAGTCTAATTATAGAAAGTTTTTGAATAATTTACAAAGGGGACCTGATCCTCGGTGGTGCAAAGTTTACACCGCAGCTAATTGGATTCACATGGATTATTATACATCCAACGGTTCACTTAAAAACTTTCTTTAAAGAATTCTAGCATCGTTATTGCTGCTGCCAAATCTTTCGGACCAGATTTTCTGAGTCTGGCTGGAATGCTCCTCTTCCGATTTCTACAAAAAAATTTCACGGATCGGTAATATTCTGATGAAATACTTCGATGGCTAAGTCAGAGGGAGCCCTAGAGCAACCGAATGGAGGAATCGAAAGAGATGAGCACGTAGAGAAGAAGAAAAAGCTCTCTTACCGTTCGGGATCTCCCTTTATATTATATAGACACGGAATTTCATCAGAATTTATTAGGGGTTAAATTGGAAATGGCCAATTTGTCCCTAGAGGAATCTTGGATATGGCCAGGTGGCGCCAGATCGTGGGACCTGCAAAGTAACGGCGCCGAGATCGTGGGATCCGCAGAATAATGGCGACATGATGTCAAGATCCCGTTGCAATAGAATTCTGGTACCAGCTGGAAGGGGCTCATAGAACTCCCAGGCCATCATTGGAATGGCTCGCCTTAGGCCAATACGGGCATTGCTGAAGTGAGTCGGTTGAACCTTAGCTAGAGTGGATCGTTCGGACCAATGATGAAGTGGGTCGGTCGGACCTCTGCTGGAGTGTGTCGTTCGGATTACTGATGAAGTCGGTCGATCGGACCTCTATCAAAGTGGATCGGTCGGATCGCTGCTAGAGTTAGTCGTTCGGAACACTGATAAGTGGATCAGTCAGATCTCTACCAAAGTGGATCGATCAGATCTTTGCTGGAGTGGTCATTCGGACCTTCAGTTCGATCGAGTCGAAGGACCGTCGGCGCCGGTCTGATCGAGGATAAGCTGATTGGGTATAACAATTATTATTGTAAAAAGGAATTTAATGATCCTTCCTCTTTACCCCCTTCTATTCTTCCTTGACGACGGAGAATGCACTCTTTTCTATTAGATAATGTTTGGATAAATATATATATATATATATATATATATATATATATATATATATATATATATATATATTCTCTTGGAATTAAAATATTAACTTTCAAAAAATAATTATCCATTCTAATTAAAATTTTGAAATAATAATTTTATTTTAATATAATTATTATAACATGATCCACTGCATAAAAATAAAATGATTTAGAATAAATATTTCACTATCCACCGTAAGAGCTATTATAGAATATCAAAGATCGATCAGAATAATTTATTCTAGATGTCCCATCTTGATTTTTGTAGTTACTCAAAAAATAAATTAGAATAAAAAATTGTTCCGGATATAATTAAGGTAACCGAACCATCTTAAAAAAATATCAAAAAAAATTCAGCTGATATTCTTAATATTTTTTAATATTTTCTCGTTCGTCTCGCCTATCTCCTATCACTACCATGCTGACCTTTGTATCTTAAAATTTTTTTGAAGATTTATACATCTGTATCGAGAAAATCAATCCAAGAAAAGGACCAGATGAAAAACCATGGCTCCCGTTCCTTCTTCTCTCTTGAAGGATGTCCAGGCTTTCTACATTTTCAACCGTGAGCTCAACCATGGCTAGTTTGGTGTCACTTATCTACTGACTTACGAGAAGATTGACGGGCTCATCACCTCCAAGTCAATTATTACAAGGAAGTTGATCCACCATGACAACATTGAATACGACAGGGGAGAAGGGTTATTAGGTTCTTTTTATAAGAAGAACAAAGCCGTTGGGATCTCTTAAAAAGAAATTTTTATGTGAATCGTTGGATCCATGGACCTAATCAACCTTTTATACAGTGTTTGCACCATATTTATTATGCTTACATTTAATTATTTGTAACTCTATATTCATATCCAACTAATTTAACGATGTTAATGCAATCATTTATCTCATTCGAAAAGTCAACGTTGCTATTGAATAGAAAGAAGAATGCATATACTTTCTTAGATCTTTAGACGGGTATTATATTACTTAGAATTATTTTGATTATTTTTTAAAAAAAATTATGTGTTATTTAGATTTTATTTAAAGTTAACGATTTGATTAATATTTTGATAAGTTATAAGTTAAAGTGTTAAATAAAGATAAAGTATATATAAAATGATAATAAAATATAAAAATGACTCCTTTAGCCAATTACATTCTTGTCCATCCCTATCCTAAACACCGGAATTGCTGCTGCACAAATGCATCTTCTTCCAGAAAGAGAGGTTCGAAGTTAATTGTCATGAAAGCAAAAAGAATCTATTCATTTCAATGGGAATAAAGCGATCATGCACCGGTCAGAAGGTTTTAATAGAGGTGCAGACCAATCTCCAACCGTGTACATCCATGATGTTATCCGGAATAGCCTGGCCGGTGATCTCCAAATGGATCTCCTACAGCTACCGATCTCGATCAAATGGCTCTAGATTTATCTCTACACTTGGACTAGCTTTATCTTACAGGATGCTAAATTCTCTATCAATCAGAAAGTTTTATGGGCCATTTTCACCTAAGCTCTAAAAGCTGCACCAACGTCTTTTGATGCTTTCATTAGAGATGACAATAAAATTTAAATCCATGAGTACCCGATCCGATCCGATTGAACCGGGTAGTGGACCGGGTAGTCAACACTTTGACTGGGTTCGGGACAGATTTGGATAAAACCCGAATGCTTAACTTTGGATTTGGACCGGAACTGGATAGATATATACCCGACCCGAACCCGACCCAAATTATTTTAATATTTATATATATATATAATTAATATATATTTTATTAATTATAATTATTAGTTATTAAATTTTAAAATACTTGAACCCTATACCCTAATTATTATATATATATATTGAATTTTTTTTTTCATCCTATTCTATTCAGGGTAATTCAAAACAAGATCATAATTAATTGTTTACCAACTTCATAATATAAATTTTGATTGAATATGAAATTAACTGCTGTTGAACTAAAAATGTAGTTAAATTTTATTTGTTTAATGTATGTATAATTTATAAAATTGTAGATGATTTTAAAGTTGATAAAAATAAAAAATATTTAATATGACTTAGTTGGGTTCGGGCCGGGTAAACCTGATTACCCGATGCCCAATTGAGATGGGTTTGGATAAAAAAAATCCAGTCCCGATAGTGTTTGCACCGGGTTTGGATAGTGTATTAATATTTGGGTTTGGGTTTGGGTAGTTATGCACCCGGCCCGAACCCGGCCCATTGCCATCCCTAATCGCCAGCACTATTCAAGAACTCGGCGTTGAAGGATCTTGGAAGCCCGAAGCATCACGTTATTTATTTATTTATTTATTTTTTAGGTCGGTGCATTCAGCATACTGCTGGAAATGGGCCGTCCCAAAAGCCCATTATCTGGAACTAGGCTGGACCAACTCAATAAACTTCAGGTCGGCTTGAAATTGGTTCAGGCTTCGGACCAAATTTTAAGCATATTGGACTAGTCTTAGGGCTGTAAAATAGAGTCCATTTAAATTTTGGACCAAAGGGATGCCCGGATTCGATCCAAAATTTTTTAAAATATAGTCTTTGGGCCGGCCCATTTCCAGCCCTCTGCATACAAATATATATAGTGAATGCAATCTAAAAAATTAGAAAGTACAAGATTGCATGGAATCTCCGAGGCATCCCCAAGGATGTCCACAAGACTTCATCTATATGGTGGGCGAAAAAGGAAGCAATGTCGAGTTCGTCTCCCAGTATATATGCCTAACAATAGAAATAGAGCAACGCTGTAGTAGAAAAATAATATCATGAAAAAGGGGGTGCATAGGAGTTGACCTTGAAAGCCTCCTGTATCCAGGTAATAACTGTAGCCAAGTCCCCCTCAAGAATAATGTGTTCTACCCGAAGGACCATCGTGGCATAGACAATGCCCACCCAAGCTCCTCGGAGCTCAGTAGGTAGAACCGAAGGAGCAAAAAGGTGACACCCTCCTACCACTACCAACTGGAGTCCCAGGTCCCGAATGACAAAACTGGCTCCACCAATGTCACCCAAGATGCTTCCATCAAAGTTGACTTTGTAAAACCTCAAAGGTGGGGGCTCCTAGGATATGAGGATCCGGGAAGGCGCTCGAAGAGCAGGACGGAAGCTCTAGGTGTTAGAGGTATGCAAAGTCACCGATAAAAACTCCTAAGCATGAGCACGGGCTCTTTCGAGAACCATTCAGGCCGAGGGTCTCAAAGAGTCAAACACAATGACATTTCGAGAGAGCTAGATATAATATGCTATGTAGGCTAGCAAGGTAGCCGAAGGATGAGATGAGGATGGCCGAATCAAGATAATAAAGGTGTCAACATGATCAACCACCTGCATAAAAAGAGTATGAAAGCCAGCAAGCCTCCAAATTTAAGCAGCCCGCAGATAGAGGAAAAGCACATGATCCAGCACCTCACCCTCTTCCCCACAAATCGAGCAAGCGGAGGTACCTAGATCCTTCTAGAAATGAGAAATGCCTTAGTCGGTAGGCGGCTCCAGGCCACCTTCCACAAAAATAAACTCTCTAGGATGGACCTGTAATCTCCAGATCCATCCCAAATCAAGAAACGTCCGAGGGACGTGAGTAGAAAGAGAGTTCAGGTCAGATAGGACAACTCTAGGTAGAGAGGAGGATCTCCAGACTCTCAGGTTAGTAGAAGCAGAGACTGGTAGAGCAATCGCCAGTACCCGAGCTCCAAAAATGTCCCCGAAGAACTGAGTCACCAAGTCAGCATTCCACTGTATGCCATCCAAAATGAATAAATCAGGGATAGCCAGGGACTCTGATATCAGAGTGAAAATAAAGGTTGGCCACCTTGCCAAGGGAATATCTAAAATCCAAGAGTCCATCATAAGACTAATGGAACACCCATCATCCATAAGCCATGTCGTCCGGGCAAGAACATCAGGGGCTCTGTTCGTCATCTCCCTCCATAAGGATGAACAGTGTCGGTCAATTCGAGGAACCTCCCCGAAGGAGATCAAACCATACCTGGCTCTCATCATGGAGGACCTCAACCTGTCTGGACAAAGAAGGAACCTGGCCATATGCTTGGCCAACAGAGGCTCTTGGCTGGTGAATAGGGACTGCAGGCCCCCGACAGGTAATATTCGATTCAAGACGCTTAGATTTTCGCAATCTTTCCCCACCTAGAGATGAGTAGGTCAACCTGATATCACTAAGATACCGGCCCCCGCCTAGAGGTGAGTAGGTCAACCTGACACCATTAAGGTACCGGCTACTAGAACGGGGATAAAGAGGAAGACCATGACCTCTCACTCACACCAATAGTCATGAGTCCCAGGAAAATTCCTGGATTTAATCGAGTCACCCACGGGATCATGCCTCGAACCCATGACCTGATGGTAGTGAGGCAAGACCTCTACCAATCAGGCTATCATCTTAACAGTACTTCTACTCTATTTTCATCTCCTAGTCTCTCTCCATGTCTTCTTCTTATAGGATTTTTGCATGTCGTTTCTTCTCGTTTGGAGATAAAATTTGAACTATTTTCATTATTTTTTGTCGGAAAAAGTGAATAGGAATTTTTTTTTATTCCTAAACTACCCTTTGGGATGGAAAACCATCATGTGGGATGGAAACTATCTTGTAGGATGAAAACTTTTAGTCCCACATGGAAAGATTGGAAAAAGAGAAGGCTCTTTATAAGAAAACCTTTTCCCAAGCTCTTACTTCTAGGCTTATCATAGGTGGAGAGCTTAAGGGTGATGCATGTGCGACAGGCGACAAGGACGCAATGGGCGCTTTGTAGGTGCACTTTGCACTTCAGCAAGGAACCGACTCGAGGAATTCGAGCCAACTTGGATAACGGGATTTCAGAATCGTGAAACAACGGATCACGCGTCCGGAGGCGTAATCATGCGTCTGTTCACGGATCAACGTTTCTTTTGAAATCAGGGATGCCATCGGATCGTAAAATGATGCATTGAGAAGCGCACTGATCACGTGATCTAGAGATCACGGTACGAATCAACGTATCATGGCGTCTGATCGCGATTGAAGAAACGTATCGATCGCATAAAGGCATATCTTACTACGAAAAGACATCGGAAACTCCCTTCGATGAAATCAGAAGGCTGCTTCCAAGGGGCACCTTAAGACTATAAATAGGTTCCCATTCCTCATTCATTTCATCGCATTCATTCAAGTATTTTCCTTCCTTCTTTTAGGCATTTGCATACTCTGAAAAACAGAGTATAGCTATAGTGCATCGTAAGTCTCTTAGGCATTTGCATACTCTGAAAACAGAGTATAACTATAGTGCATATAAAGAAAGAAAAGCATTCCTGGTTCGAATTTCTGGTGAATTGTAGTGCTGCTTTCACCAGAAGAAGACCGTTGTATCATAATCGTCATAAAATCGTAAGCACCATTGCAGGACGAAATTGTCTTAAGGACATAGAGTGTAACTCTAGACTCGGTCTTGTCAATTAAGTAGCCATTATTCATACACATCCTACAACCAACAATCTTAAGATAATTTTCCCGTACTGAAGTGCTGCTCAACTGATGGCAACAATGGCTGCACCAGTTTAGGCCGAGAAGCCGGAGAAGTTTACCGGCACCGACTTTAAGAGATGGCAACAGAAGATGATGTTCTATCTGACAACTCTGAATCTGGTAAGAGTTCTCAACGAAGATCCACCAGTCCTAAAAGAAGGAGAGAACGACAAGCAAATTGTCACTGCTGGCGATGCATGGAAGCATTCAGACTTCCTATGCAAAAACTACATCCTTAATGGATTAGAGAATACTCTATACAATGTGTATAGTAGTATAAGCACAGCAAAAGAGCTGTGGGCATCCTTGGACAAGAAGTACAAAATCGAGGATGCAGGCCATAAAAAATTTGTGATCGGCAGGTTTCTTGAATACTAGATGGTAGATTACAAGACCATCTTGGAGCAAGTTCAAGAACTGCGGATCATACTGCATGAGATACATGTAGAAAGAATGTCTCTGAGTGAGTCATTCTAGGTAGCCACTATAATTGAGAAGCTACCTCCATCATGGAAAGACTTCAAGAACTACCTGAAGCATAAGCGAAAGGAGATGGGACTTGAAGATCTGATTGTCCGCTTGAGGATCAAGGAAGACAATAAAAGACATGATAAGAAGACATGAGGACATCATGCTGAGCCTAAGGCCAACCTCACGGAAGGAAAGGTCAACAAGAAGAAACGCAAGTTTCCTGGAGAAGGCTACAAACAGAAGAAAGACAATCTTAAGAAGTTCAAAGGAAAGTGCTTCATTTGTGGTAAAATAGGCCACAAATATAAGGATTGTCGTTTCAAGGGAAAATAAAAAAAGGAAGTCAATACTACTGAAGATACCCTATCCCGTGAAGTGTCAGGGATGATGTTGCCAGCAGTCGTGTTTGAAGCAAACATGGTTGATAAACCAAATGAATGGTAAGTTGACACTAGAGCTACTCGACATGTCTGCTCTAATAAGAGTATGTTCTCATCATATACTCCTATCAAAGGTAGAAATCTACTAATGGGTAACTCCGCTACATCGAAGATAGAAGGAATTGGCCGCATTATTCTAAAGATAACATCTGGCAAAGAGCTTCTACTGAACGATGTATTGCATATTCCTGGCATCCGTAAGAACTTGGTATCAGGCTCCCTCTTAAGCACACATGGATTTAGGATGGTGTTTGAGTCTGATAAATTTGTACTTACTAAAGGGAGGATCTTTCTGGGTAGAGGTTACTTGAATAATGGATTATTCAAGATGAATGTAATGACTGTACATCGCAACCTTGAAAAGAATAAAGATTATTCTTCTGTTTATATGGTTGACTCCTCTTATCTATAGCATGATAGATTAGGTCATGTGAATTTTAATTTATTACAGAAGTTAATGAATTTAGAATTGTTACCTAATCATGAAATCGATCCATATTATAAATGTGAAATATGTGTTGAAGCTAAGCTAGCCAAAACACCGTTCCATTCAGTAGAAAGAAATACTGAACCTCTAGATTTGATCCACAGTGATCTATGTGACTTGAAGTCAGTACAATTTAGAGGAGGTAAAAAGTATTTTATAATATTTATTGATGATTCAACTAGATACTGTCATGTGTATCTACTAAAGTCTAAAGATGAGGAGTTAGATATATTTAAATGTTATAAAAATGAGGTTAAAAATCAGCTTGGTAAAAAGATCAAGGCTATAAGGAATGATAGAGGTGGTGAATACGATGCACCGTTTAATGACTTTTGTCAAGAACATGGCATTGTTCATCAAACTACAGCTCCTTATTCACATCAATCTAATGGACTTGCTGAACGCAAAAATCGAACATTGAAAGAAATGATGAATGCCATGTTGACAAATTCTGGTACATATACATATATATGTATATTTGTATATATATGCATATATGTATATATATATATATACATATATATATATACATATATACATATATATATATTACACACACATATATACATATATACATATATATATACACACACATATATACATATATACATATATATATACACACATATACATATGTTGCCGCCAAGACCGTCATGGCCCGTAGCTGCTGCCGGCGCCGGAATGCACTCCTCTCGCTGCCTGCCGGTCCTCTGCTCCTGGACCTGCAAAACAGGGGTTAGTGACCCGGGCTGGGATTTCTAACGGGTGCACTCCGATGATCAAGTCAGTGACGATCCAGGGAAACAGATCCTCCTGGTCGGGCCCCTCTTGATGGACTCTGCACTAGGAGGAGTGAAAGATGTGTGTAGGCGAAAATGTAGCAGGGGGAGATTGATGGCGGGGATAGAGGGGTTCCCTGTTCCTCCGCTTCTCCTTGTTTCCCTTATTTTTTCTTTGCTGTGGTGTTGGTGGTGGCGCTTTGCCCTCTTTGTCGAGCTTGCCTTGTGTTGGTGGTGGATCGTGGTTACTGTGTTGTTACTGGTGTGTTACCTCCCCCCTTTCAGGGGTGCCGATTGTTCTTTGTAGTTGAAAATTGGCCATTTGGAGTTTGCCTCGGGATCCTCGCTGGGTTGGCAGGCGCGTGCGGCAGGATTCCATGCCATGGACGGGACGCCTTTCCTGACAGGTGGTAGGGGAAGCTCCCATTCCTTCTGACATCCTCTCCGGTCGCTCAATTCCGGGAAGCCTGGCAGAGCCTCGATCCGAGGGTCACCGTCCTAGGGATGCGTGCTCTCTGGCTGGCCCATCCCCTGGAAGTACGGTCAGACAGGTAGTTATGGCGACATGGGGGCATCATTCCGTGGTCCTCGGGCGGCTCGCCGGTGTCCTGGGATGGCAGGGCTTGCTCCGGTCTGAGCGCTCCGAGCTCGTGCGGCCACCTTCATGGAGGAGGGGATAGTGCGGGCCCGGTCCAGAGGACGCGCGCTCGGAGAGGCTCCACATCGGCGGGTGAGCGCTGAGCTCGACCTCGACCCCAGGTTACTAGCCTCTGAGGGTCTCGCTCTGGAGGGTGGAGGACGGACCCGGTCCAGAGGGCGCGTGCTCGGAGAGGCTCCACATCGGCGAGTGAGCGCTGAGCTCGACCTCGACCGCAGGGCACTAGCCTCTGAGGGTCTCGCTCTGGAGGGTGGAGGACGGCTTCGGCCTAGGCGTCCCGAGCTCGCGGGCGCGACCTAGCGGAGGACGGAGCTCGACTCGTGGCCTTGTAGGAGCTCAACTCAGCTCGACAAAGTGATCCGGGCTGGGGCGTCGCCTTGGCATCCGTCGTGGCGGCTTCCCTTAACGTGGCACCTGTCAGCTACCCACGTCAGCGGTCTCGCCACACCATTTGTCCCCCACTCCCGAGGCTCGTTAGTGCACGGCGCTCGGGGCGAAGGGAGTAACTACAGTGCTGACGCGGAGGGGCGAAAATTCGGTGCAATGATAGCCGCGGTCGCTGGCGCTTCGAGGGATGGCCCCACAGGCCAGTGCAGGGGTGCCACGTGGCCACGTCCGAGGAGCAGTTAATGCTGGCACAGAATTCTGAGCGGCTGGAACTCCTTTTTCGCCGATGGACAGCACATGGCGCAGATCCGTTGGCGAGGGGGTCACAACAGCACGGATTTGATGGGCCTTTTCGAAGTGAAAAGAAAAATTTTCTTACTCGAAATTCCCTTTCTTTCAAATCTTTCACGCTTGTCACAGTGTCTAGACCTTCCTTCTCCGCGGTCTGCATCCGTTCTTCTCTTCTCTAAGGGTCCAGACCGGCTTCGTTCTTCTCCTTTCTCTCCTTCTGGGGTAGGCTCCTTCCTTCTCAGTCCAGCATGTCTCGTCTTGAGTCTTTCGCCCGAAGGGTGGTGCTCTCCACCTCCTCCGTCGAGGAGTCGGAGGGAGAGCAGTTTAGGGTTAGCATGAGACCGGCCCTTCCTGCCCCCTCTGTGTCCGTTAGGGAGCTTGAGGTCGTTCCTTCCCTTCCTACCTGTTCTCCTCTTCTGCTTGAACCAGCCCCCGAGCCTGTCCGGTCAACAAGTCCGGGCGGGGTCGCTTCGACAATTTCCGTCACAGAGCTGGAGGCCATCCGGGATGCCTATGGGATCCCGTCTTCTGTTCGACTCATGGTTCCCTGCCCCGGGGAGCGGGTCACTTCCAGTGGCCCGGGGCATTTTGCCTTCTACGAGGGGATCTTCTCCGGGGGTCTCCGATTCCCCTTCCATCCTTTCTTCTTATCCGTCCTGAATAATTATTGTCTGGTCCCCGTCCAGTTGGTGCCAAACGCCATCAAGGTGATCTTCTCCTTTATCATACTCTGTCATGTTCACGGGTTCGTTGCCTGGTTCTCCTTGTTCAGGGCATTCTTCATCCTAAAACGCCACCCGATTGAGGACGGGTGGTGGTCTCTATCTTCTCGCCCGAAGGGCATCAAGTTCGAGCTTCCCTCTTCCATCAAGGGATGGAAGAGCAAGTTCTTCTTTGCAGACGTCGAGGGGGTCGACTGGGCCTGAAGCGAGCCAGACCAGTCCCCCAATCGGATCTCCGCGATCGAGATAGCCGATCATGACGATTACGATCAGCTTCGCACTGCTCAGATCCCCTCTTTGGAGGTCCTGCTATCGGAGCAGAACCTTCTCGACGCCAGGGTCGATTCATTGACGGGGCCAGGTAAGTTCAACCCTTCTTCCATATGCATTTTCTCTTTTCTCCATTTTAGGCTGACCTTCTAAGCTCCTGTGTGCAGGGTTGATCCTTCCAGAGGGTGAGTCGTTGTCGGTCTCCAAGAAGAGACCGTCCACCGGAGTGGTTACCGAGCCTCCTTCGAGGCGGGCCCGAGTTGAGGGAGTGCCGACATCTGCTCCTGCCGTGCCGGTCGCCCCAAAAGGAAAGAAGGCTGTGGGAGCCCCCGCGCGACGGGTGAGGCCACCGGTAGAACTCCCTGCTATGGAGCCTGTGGTGGTCGTCCCGGCTGATGCCGAACTCCTTGTCTTGAAGCCTATGGCGGCCGTCCAGGCTGATGCCGTTGCTGCCACCGCTCCACTCCGTCCTCCGGGCCCGAAGATGGTCGAAGCTGAGGGAGGAGAGGCCCGCCCTGCAGATCCTCCAGCGACGGGGGTTCTAACCACGACAGTATCAGATCCTCGACCGGTTCTTGGGGGTCCTGCCACCGGAGGGGTGGGTGCACTTGCCCCTCGGGAGAGCAGGAGAGATGAGGCGAGGCGCCGCCTTCCGTTTAAGCTGGGGCCGAAGAGCTCCTTGGCCGACAACCGCGCCCTGGCTTATCGCATGATGGACTTCTCCATCCAACCATGCGACCGGGAGGAGATGGATGGGCTGCCGGTTGGAGCCGTGATCGACAGCATCTTCCTCCTTCTCTACACAGTAAGTAACCTTGTCCCCTCTCTCTCTTTTTTCTTCTTCTTCTTCCTTTTTTTTTTTTTTGACTTCCCACGTGGTGCAGATGGGTATCAAGGCCCTATTCATCAGGAGCTGCTACCAAAACTGGGAGCAAGCTGAGCAGCGACAGGCGACCGAGATCGAGTCGCTGAAGGCCAACCCGGAGAGGAGGGCTGACTCTGAAGAGGCGCTTGGCCAACGAGTTAAGGACCTCGAGAAGCAGCTCGCCGACTTTGAGGGGTGAGCGAGGGGGGCTCCAGGAGAACCTCGACCGTGAGCAGGGGGAGTAGAGGAAGAAGACTGAGGAGCTTGCCGATTTCGAGCAGAAGTTGGGTGTGGTCATCGCCGAGGCGGCCTGACAGAAGAGGACTGCCCAGTCCCTTCAAGCTCGACTGACGGTAGAAGAGGAGAAGTCCGCCACGGCTCAGAGGGCAGCAGACGAGGCGGCCAAGTCGATCGCGGATGCGAGGCACGAGGTGGCCACGGCAAAGAAGGAAGCTGGGGAGGCGGTGGAAAGGTACAGGACCTCGAAGGAGTTCCTCGTCGAGATCCAACAGATGGCGTCGGAATCCTTCTTCAAAGGCTTCATATACCTGCACCGCTTGTCAAGGAGTTCATCTCGGCCGAAGGCCGTAGCCACCTTGACTATCCCGGTACTTCATACTAGGGGGCGGGCATTGAGGAGGCCGCGCCAGCTGAGCCTGAAGCCGCGCGGTCAGAAGCCCCTGCTGATGGAGACTCCCAGCCCGGCGATCCAGCTAGCAGATAGTCATTTTTTGCTTCCTTTTATGCCTTGTTCTTTCTCTGTATTTAGCAGGGCCACTCAGCATGTCGAGGGCCTGCAGGATACTTGTAATTGACACTTAATCAATGAAGTGCAATCTTTCCTGCAGTCATTCTTCTTGTCTAGCTCCTCCTCTCGTCCACTCCCCTTTTCTCTTGTCTTTCTTTTTAATGTATGGGAAGATCAGAGAGGGCACCTCATCTTGCATGGGATCGAGTTATTAGACTTTGACATCAACAAGTTGGGTGCAAGTTGATGGCACTGAAGAGCTCGAAGGTCTCTTGGCCGGAGGTCTGAGCTCCAGTCTTGAGTGTGGAAAGTGGTAGTCTCGTTACTGTAGTTTCCTCTTCGGCTCTCCTTCTTTCCTTCCCCACTCTCCTTTCTTTTCTCTCTGTTTTCTTCTTTCTTTCTTTTTTTTTTGGAGTGGGGAGATCAGAGGAGAGGATGCTGGCTGTACCCCCACCTTGTTCTCTTTCTTTCCTTCCCCTCTCGTCTTCTTTTCGAGTGGGGAGATCAGAGAAGGGGGCTGCCGGGCTCCCCCCTTTGTTCTCTTTCTTTCCTTCCCCTCTTGTCTTCTTTTCGAGTGGGGAGATCAGAGAAGGGGGTTACCGGTCTTGATTGCCTTGGAGCTAGGCTCGAGGCCTTCCTGGACGTGGAACTAGGCTCGGGCCCAGGGATTGTCTGAGATCTTGGCTCAGGTCTTTGGCACCTTGGAGCTGGGCTCGAGGCGTTGATGGAAGCTACGTGGCCCCATGATCTCTTGGCATCTCGGAGCTGAGCCCGGAGACGTTTGAGATGGAGTGCAGCTTGGCTCGAGGTTCTCTTGGCCGGAGGTCTGAGCTCCGGTCTTGAGTTGGCGTCCTGGAGCTGGGCTCGGGAATGCTTGGAGTTGGGAGCTACGTGGCTTGGTGATTCTTTGACATCCTGGAGCTGGGCTCGGGGACACCCGAGGTGAAGAGCTGCATGGCTCGATAGTCTTTTGGCATCCTGGAGCTGGGCTCGGGGACGTCGTTGGTGTTCTCCTGCAAGACAGATAGATACTCGTGCAAGGAAAACCACTGTTATTATCATCGTTAGGAAACCTTACATTATTGATAGTATTTCCGCAAGTTGCAGGCATTCCATGTTCTGGGGAACCTGACACCGTTGAGATCCTTGAGATAATAGGCCCGTTGTGAGAGGGCTTCAGCTACTTTGTAGGGGCCCTCCCAGTTCGGGGAGAGCTTGCCGCAATCCCTAGGCTGGGACACTTTCGCCCACTGCAGCACTAGGTCTCTGGGCTTGAAAGCTTTTGTCTGGACCTGGGCGTTGTAGTACCGGGCCACTCTTTGTCGGTAGGCCGCCATCCGTAGGCGGGCTTTGTCCCTTGCTTCTTCAAGGAGGTCCAGGTTGAGTATGAGGTGCGCCGAGTTCCGCGCCTCATCATACTGCTGCACCCGCAACGTGGGCACGCCGAGTTCGACGGGGACGATCGCTTCGGCACCGAAGACGAGGCTGAAGGGTATTTCATTGGTTGCCGTCCTGGACGTTGTGTGGTAGGCCCACAGGATGCTCGGGAGTTCTGCCCACATGCCCTTAGCTTGGTCCAGTCTGGTCCGGAGTCCTTGGAGGATGGTCCGATTGGTCACCTCGGCTTTCCCATTCGTTTGGGGGTGAGCTACCAAGGTGAACCGGTGTTGGATGTCGTGGGCAGTGCAGAATCCTTCGAACTCGCAGTTGTCGAACTATTGCCCGTTGTCGGTGATGATACAACGGGGGAGCCCGAAGCGGCAAATGATTGATTTCCAAAAGAAATGGTGGACATTGGCTTTAGCGATCCGAGCCAGCGGCTCTGCCTCGACCCACTTGGTGAAGTAGTCGATTGCCACTAGTAGAAACTTTCGCTGCCCGGATGCTGGGGGAACGGTCCCAAGATGTCCATTTCCCACTAGACAAAGGGCCAAGGGGCTGAGAGCTGGGAGATCGGCGCCGCCGGCTGATGCTGGATGTTGGCATGGCGCTGGCATTTGTCACACCTCTTGACGAAGTCGACGACATTCTCCCTCATGGTCTCCTAGAAGTACCCCTGGCGGAGAGCTTTGTAAGCCAGTGTTCTCCCTCCCACATGGTTCCTGCAGAGGCCTTCATGTATCTCTTGGAGCACAAAGGCCGCCTTGGCGGGCCTGAGGCATCTCAGGAGTGGGTAGGAGTATGATCGATGGTAGAGTTGGCCCTCCATCAGGACGAACCGAAAGGCTTTCTTCCTGACGAGGGCGACTTCTGTGCGGTCTTCTGGCAGGGTGCCGTCAGTAATGTACTGGATATACTTGTCCATCCAGCTCGGCTCGGGGGCGACTTGATGTACTTCCATCGGGTTCTCGTAGCTGGGACTTTCAAGGTGCTCTATGTAGGCACGTCCCAACGACGAGTCCGGCAGAGTCGCGAGTCTGGACAGTGCATCCGCGCGTGCATTCTCTCCTCGAGGGATGTGGAAGATGCTGAAGCATCGGAGGCCTGCCGTGCTTGTGCGGACTTGCTCCAGATACTTCATCATCTGGGCATCCTTTGCTTCATATTCCCCGGAAACTTGTCCGGCGACCAGTTGGGAGTCGGTGAAGACTTTCAAGTCCTGCACACCCAGCTCACGGGAGACTCTTAGGCCCACGAGAAGTGCCTCGTACTCCGCCTGGTTATTGGTTGCGGCAAATTTGAAGCGGAGGGCGTATTCCGCCACAATCCCATTGCAATTGGTCAGGATGAGGCATGCTCCGCTCCCGTCGAAATTGGATGCTCCGTCTACGTGGAGGATCCAGGGCTCTTCTCCTGGCCCGGGTTCCGTTGCTGTCTGCTTTGGCTCCTCGGTGAACCCGATGTACTCGACCACGAAGTCGGCCAAAACCTGGACCTTTTGTGACGACCTCGGTCGGTACGCTATGTCGAATTCGCTGAGCAGCAGGGACCACTTAGCAAACCTCCCGGATATCTCGGGTCGGGTGAGTATAGTCCTCAGCAGCTGGTCTATCATGACCACTATTGGGTGTGCTTGGAAATAGGGCCTGAGACGCTTAGCAGACATTATTAGTGCAAAAATGAGTTTTTCAGCCTGGTCTCCGCGTCGTGGAGGATTTTGCCGGTGTAGTACACCGGCTTCTGAGACTTGTCCTCGTCTGCACGGACGAGAGCTGAGCTGACCGCTCCCGATGTCACCGCCAGGTACAGCAAGAGCTCCTCTCCCTCCTCCGGCCTGGAGAGCAGCGGAGGGGAGGTGAGGAAGTTCTTCAGCTCCTCGAAGGCTATCCTGCACTCCTCGGTCCAGGTGAAGTCGTGCATCTTGCACAGCGCCTTGAAAAATGGCAGGCAATGGTCGATCGACCTCGAGATGAATCTACTGAGGGCGGCGACACGTCCGGTCAGGTGCTGGACCTGCTTCTTGGAGGTCGGGAGTTCCATGTCGATGATGGCCTGCACCTTCTCCGGGTTTGCTTCAATGCCCCTCTGGGTGACCATGAAGCCGAGAAATTTTCCTGCCGCCACCCCGAAGGTGCACTTCGCCGGGTTCAGCTTCATCTGATGCCACCGCAGGTGTGGAAGGACTCGGCGAGGTCGGCTACATGGCTCGAGCCCGGCCTACTCATGACGAGCATGTCGTCCACATACACTTGCATGTTGCGACCAATTTGGTCGTTGAAGACCTTGTTGACCAGGCGCTGATAGGTGGTCCCTGCGTTCTTCAGGCCAAAAGGCATCATCCTGTAACAGTATGTCCCCTGGTCGGTGACGAAGGCAGTGTGCTCCTCGTCCTCTGGGTGCATGCGGATTTGATTGTACCCGGAGAACGCATCCATGAAGGAGAGCAGCCGGTGGCCCGAGGTGGCATCCACCAGCTGGTCAATCTTCGGGAGAGGAAAGCTGTCCTTCGGGCAAGCTTTATTGAGGTTGGTGTAGTCCACACAGATCCTCCATTCATCATTATTCTTCTTGACCATCACTACGTTCGCCAGCCAGCTCGGGTACTGGACCTCTCGAACGAAACCGACAGCCAGGAGTTTATCTACCTCTTCTTTGATGGATGCCTGCCTCTCCGGGATGAAACTTCTCTTCTTCTGCCGAACTGGCTTATGCTTTGGGTCGACACTCAATTTATGAGTAATGATGTCAGGGGGAATACCTGGCATGTCCGCCGCCATCCAGGCGAACACATCCGCATTCGCTTGCAGGAATCCCAATAATTGGGCCCTCTCCTCCTCGGGTCGCTGGGCTCCGATATGCACTGTCTTCGCAGGATCGTCTCCAAGCGGATAAGAAAGTAGACGCTCGACCGGGCCTCCTCTGGGGTCTTAGGCCCTTTGGTCGAGGTCGTCTACGCTGGGGTCATCTTGAAGGACTTTGGCCCCAGGGAGAGTTTGAAAACAATGCTGCACCGGCTGGGGCGCTCCTCTCATCTCTCCAACACCGTAGGGAGTTGGGAATTGTACAAGTAGCCTCTTGGTGGAGACAACGGCGTCAAGCAAGTTGAGCCCGGGTCGACCCAATATCACGTTGTAGGCGAAGGGAAGCCTTACATTGTGAAAGTCATCATGACGGTGCTCTGCCGAGGTGGGGTTCCGGCAGTGACCGGGAGAGTGATTTATCCTTCTACTCTCACAGAATCGCCCGTGAAATCGACAAGGGGTGTGTGCACGGGCCTAAGTTGATCGAGGGAGAGATTCATTCTAGAGAATGCATAATAAAAAAGCACGTCTGTGGAGCTTCCACTATCAACCATGATGCGCTTTACAATGTGCTTCGTGATCGTCATTTCGACGACCACGACATCATTATTTACATTTTTCCCTCCGTCCTCCCCTTCCCTCATAAAGGGGAGTACATTCTCAGAGTCCCCTATCCCTCGGGCCTTCTTGGACGCACGCGCTGCTCCCCAGGAGATCATGCCCATCGGCTTCTCGGTAGGGCGGTTGTCGATGGCTGGAGCTGGCGGGAGAGCGACAAGCACCTGGGACTCCACTTGAGGTATGCCCCCATGAACCTCTTGAGGTAGCCTCTCTTGATGAGTTCCTCAATCTCCTACTTGAGGGTGCAGCATTCCTCGGTGTCGTGGCCGTGGTAGCGGTGGAAGCGGCAGTACATCGTCTTGTCACGGTCGGCAGTGGTCCTCAACGGAGGCGGGCGCCTCAAGTAGTCCTCGCCCTCAATCTCCATAAGGATCTTTGTCCTCGAGGCGAGGAGAGGGGTGTAGCTCTCCTCAGGGACAGGGGTCCATCTCAATCTTGGCCGGTCCCTTCGGGAGCTCTGAGCCTGGGGTGCTGGCTTCCGGGTCCCGGACACTTCAGCAGGGGCCGACTTCTTCAGGGGTCCTCCGTCGAGCTCCCGCCTCGTACGGTCCGCCTCCTCGGTGCGGATGTACTTTTGGACTCGGAGAAGGAGCTCAGAGTAGGTCTTGGAGGGCTTCTTATCCAGTGAGTAGGTCAGGCGGGAGGTCATGAGCCCTCGCTTCAGTGCCAGCACGGCGACTAGCTCTTCAAGATTGTAGATCTCCAACGCGGCGGCCTTGAAGTGGGCCACGTAGTCCTGCAGGGGCTCGCGGTCCTGCTGCCGGATGGAGAAGAGGCTATCCACCTCTTGTGGCAACTTCCTGCAAGCATCGAAGTGAGCCACGAACTTCTGCCCTAGCTGGGCAAATGAACTGATGCTCTCCGGCTCCAAACGGGTGAACCATACCCGGGCTGCCTTCCGGAGAGTAGCAAGAAAAGCGACGCAGAAAAGAGCGTCGGTAGCCTCCTGGACCCTCATGAGAGTCCGGTAGCTTTCCAGGTGGTCCAGGGGGTCGGTGGTCCCATCGTAAGGATCCACCTGCGGCATCCGGAACCGGTGCAGGATCGGCTTCGCTTGGATTTCTTGGGAGAATGGGGGACGGGCGTCGTAGCCCGCTGGCTCACTAGTGGAGCCCGGCATATTGGCAAATCGGCAGGCAAACTCCGCCAGCTTGCATTCATGTTCTTCCAGGCGCCTTTCCGTCACGCGCTTGACGACTTCATTAGTGGACCCCTCCGCCGAAGGAGACGGAGAAGGTGACATGGATGCATGGCACCCGTGGCGGGGGGTCTTGCTTTTCTTGCCTCGGTGGGGTCTGGGTACCTCCCGCTTTGTCAGTGGTGGCCCGCGGCTGCGATGGCCTTCCTTGGAAGGAGTGCAGGCTGTCGCAGGGAGCCGCGGCATGGGCCGCTGGGGTCCCTAGCTGTTGGTGGGTAGCCACAGACCGGTGCTGGTGCTGAAGCTGGCGCACTGCCGTGGCAAGGACTTGCATCTGTTGGGTAAGTGCAGCCAGCTGGGCTTTTGGTGGAGGTGGCTGGACCGGAGCGGGTGGCTCCGCCTCTTGGCAGTGCGGGTTCCCCCGAGAGGGAGAGTCCCCCGCACGACTGGTGGAGGCTTCCCTTGCACTTGTCGTCACCATCCTTCCGCCTAACTCGTCTGTGAAGAGATGGAGGGTTTACCCCCCTACCTGGCGTGCCAATCTGTTGCCACCAAGACCGTCGTGGCCCGTAGTTGCTGCCGGTGCTGGAGTGCGCTCCTCTCGCTGCCTGCCGGTCCTCTACTCCTGGACCTACGAAACAGGGGTTAGTGATCCGGGCCGGGATTTCCGGCGGGGGCAATCCAACGATCAAGTCAGTGACGATCCAGGAAAACAGATCCTCCTGGTCGGGCCCCTCTTGATGGACTCCGCACTAGGAAGAGTGAAAGATGTGTGTAGACGAAAACGTAGCAGGGGAAGATTGATGGCGGAGATAGAGGGGCTCCCTGTTCCTCCGCTTCTCTTTGTTTCCCTTGTTTTTCCTTTGCTGTGGTGTTGGTAGTAGCGCTTTGCCCTCTTTGTCAAGCTTACGCTTGTGTTGGTGGTGGATCGTGGTTACTGTGTTGTTACTGGTATGTTACCTCCCCCCTTTCGGGGGTGCCGATTGTTCTTTGTAGTTGAAAATTGGCCATTTGGAGTTTGCCTCGAGATCCTCGTTGGGTTGGCAGGCGCGTGCGGCAGGATTCCGTGCCGTGGACGGGACGCCTTTCCTGACAGGTGGTAGGGGAAGCTCCCATTCCTTCTGACACCTCTCCGGTCGCTCCATTCCGGGAAGCCTGGCAGAGCCTCGATCCGGGGGTCGCCGCCCTAGGGGTGCATGCTCTCTGGCTGGCCCATCCCCTAGAAGTACGGCCGGACAGGTAGTTATGGCGGCATGAGGGGGGCGTCGTTCCGTGGCCCTCGGGCGGCTCGCCGGTGTCCTGGGATGGCAAGGCTTGCTCCGGTCTGAGCGCTCCGAGCTCGTGCAGTCACCTTGGTGGAGGAGGGGAGAGTGCGGGCCTGGTCCAGAGGGCACGCACTCGGAGAGGCTCCACATCGGCGGGTGAGCGCTGAGCTCGACCTTGACCGCAGGGCACTTGCCTCCGAAGGTCTCGCTCTGAAGGGCGGAGAACGGATCTGGTCCAGAGGGCGCGCGCTCGGAGAGGCTCCACATCGGCGGGTGAGCGCTGAGCTCGACCTCGACCGCAGGGCACTAGCCTCCGAGGATCTTGCTCTGGAAGGTGAAGGACAGCTTCGGCCTAGGCGTCCCGAGCTCGCGGGCACGACCTGGCGGAGGACGGAGCTCGACTCGTGGCCTTGTAGGAGCTCAACTCAGCTCGGCAAAGTAATCCGGGTTGGAGCATCGCCTTGGCATCCACCGTGGCAGCTCCCTTAATATAGCGCCTGTCAGCTACCCACGTCAGCGGTCTCGCCACACCAATATATACATATATATACATAGATATACATATACATGCATACATATATGCATGCATACATATATACACATGCATACATATATGCATGCATGTATATATATATATATATATATATATATATATATATATATATATATATATATATATATATATATATATATATATATATATATATATATATATGAATATAAATTTATCGATCCATTCCCATATTTGTATCCATCAAAGCAAAGGATTTTGCTGTTTGAACTGACAGGGCCTTTTGCTCGGTTTGCCCATTTGAGATCGGAGGAAAATTTCCTCACAATATTTAGGAGTGCAAGAGTAGCACACCTAAATTCTAGCCTTTGTATATAACACCCAATGAACGTAGAGGATTTTAAGGAAGGAGTGGAGGCGCGGGAACAATCAACGAAGGTCTAAAGCACTTTCCATTACCAGCGGAAATATTGATAAATATTACAGATGGCATATTAATTCATAATCAAATAAATATTTTGAAAAGTGATATTGGACTTTGAGATAACAGCAATGCACCTTCCTCCATCTCTGTATATTTACCGTATAAGATCAGGAAACAAAATCCTCTGCTACTCTTGAACTACCCGGAATTCCACAGCCCCTAAGCTACGGAGTCACCAAGCGAGCGACAAACAAACGCCACTTGAACGGATGGCTGATTTAACTAGGAAAGCCGAATAGTCTCGATAAGAGAAAAGAGTTTGAACTCAGATAAAATGTAATCATCTTAAATTTGTATAAAAGAAATCCTATGCTTTTAGTAACCCTTTTTTATTGTCTCATAGATTTTCTTTTCTCTTCAAAATACTGGATCAACTTTCCCTTACTGCACACAACGTAGTTCTCTACAAGCTACAGATTTCTAGCTGGAGAGCATTCAAGTGACATTACTGCTGATCAACTAAAGCATAATGTAATAGACAAAGTTGTCATTTGATTTTGATTGATGCTTGTAATGGATAAGCACTCAACTTCAAGTTTTCTCAGGGACACGGAGAGGGCTGTTACTGCTTCTCTTGGAAGGCTGACAAGGTTACTTGGGCAGTTAGTAATCTAAAACATACAGCAAAGTTTCATTGTTATAGACATTTCTAATTGCATTCTTATAAGCACATCTTAACAGGTTTTCGATATAGAAATAAAAGGGAAAATTGCATCTCCATTTCAATATACACACTGTTTGGTCAAATACTTGAGAGTATGGAAAAGATCAGCACAATTTGAAACCAAAAATAACAACTCAAATTCCCTAATACCCCGGTGTTCCACCAGGGAAAAAAGTTGTAGGGTTAAACATTAATAGATAGCATATACAGTTTTGAACAAATAGTACCATGACAAACTTTCAAACATTTGATTTTATTTATTAAGAAAAGAAAAAGGAAAAAGATATCGGTTTTTTTTTTATATATAAATCAGTACGTAGCCTTTTTCACTACACATATACATGCACAATAACCGAGCAGCATCAAGGTTAAAAGAAACTGTCTTAATTTCAATAGAAAAATGCCCTGTACAAAAATATTACCTCTAAGCATGCCAGCAGTCTAAACTTAAAAGGCTTCAATCTTTAAGCATACCAGATAATTTAAAGGGATCTTAACGCACAAAATCTCTTGCCTTTCTATTTCAGGTTGCTAGGCATTTTATTTGCTTTAGCAAAGAGTGCTTTGAGTGTTCCCAAAAACGGGGAAAAAAATCACTCCTGCTACAAGAATTTCATTAGATGTACTGAAATCTATGGACTGCGATAAAATTGCTCCTACAGGAAATTACTTCAAGGCATCCTAATCTGACTGGAGTCTCATCTCCACACATTTTGCCACTGAAGCTACACTGCATTTTACTGTTGAGATTCAGAATAAAGGCTTTAAGCTTTTCTCAGAAAGGGGTTGGCACTCCACATACCCGGGCAACGCTAATTTCTAGAGAGCCAGAAGACCGGACATCAGATCACTGATGGTTTGGTCCCTTAAAAAGTTAAAGACCACAGGAAGTGGCAGATGCTAAGCTTTGAGGCTCGCAGAGATTCCCAGCTGAGAAGAGAAGGTGGCACCATGCCAAGGATTGATCTCTGGTATCCGAACAAAGCAGGAGTTCTTGGACTCTTCTATGAGATAAAGTTTATATCTGAGGTGGAAGCACTGGATTTCCTAAGTGAGACGAGCATTTGGGTGATGGCCCTGACGCATCAGGCCTTGTCATCGGGCAAAGAACCTATTCTATCTAAATTGACCTGGTGAATGAATTCTGCTGGGATTCCAGCACTCTTACCAAACAAAAAAATCAGTTCAAGAATCCGCATTTGGGCTCCATCTTGAATTCCATACATGATACACATTTTGATTTCTGCCTATCACACAATTCACTTCTCTCAAGTCAATCTATCCTAAACTTGCTACAGACTGCATTTGACCTTTTAGAAGGACAAATGCAACAGCACACATATCAGTCTTGCTTCTACCGATCCTAGTTCCCGACAACAAGAAAGAAAAAAAAACAAAAACAAAACAAATGAAAAGAAGGAAAAAGCCAACGCATGGGAAAAGGTGTTAAAGGTGACAAAACACAGCATGGAGGCCCTAGTTTAACAGAATGCTTAATGCAAATACAACAATGGAAGAAGTTGGACATACAATACAACATTCTTAATGGTTCTTCTAAATGATAAACGAGGCAGGGAAGAAATACAAAATATAAGTTGCAACTAAATATTCTGATTGGCTTTCTTTATTGCATAAAATCCAAGTCCTGGATGAATGAAAGGAGCCAGTCAAGGATGCTAGACTAAATGTTTACCATTCATGTCTAAGTTGAACCTGAAAACAAAGCTCTGATATCTTTGTTGGATACAGGGATCAGCATGCTGCATGATAAAAGTAGAAGTACACAATCAAGTCCGTGAGCAGACCTGTGTATAACTGTTCTGCTGTATGAAACAACTCTAACAAGAAGGTGATGCACTTTTGTCATCTAAGCTAGGATAAAGAAAATGGTCACACGAACACAAGAATTCTTGGAAACACCCAATATTAAGTCACATGCTTCAATCATTTGGGGGCAATACCAAGTTTAAGCAGAATGTTCGAAGCTGCCAAGTTTGAAGGCGTTTAAAAGAAATCTACTAACTGTAACAGAAATGTTACTTATCACCACCTTCCTCGTTCTTTTGCCCATATCGGCGGTTGAACTTTGCAATCTGACCTAGGCTCTGTGCCATCTGGCGCCTTGCTCTAAAATGATAGACTTTGCCAACATGATGTATCTTGGTCATCAAAACATGCATCAATCTCCCACTCGGAGTCACATAGGAAATCCACTGCATCTGGGGGTGCAAGCCTTTCCTCATCTTTCCACCTAACAATCAAGTAAGTGGCCCAATCAGAGAGATAATAGTTAAAATGATATACATGAAATTGAGTTTTCTCAGGAAAGAAAATTTAATCAACAGATACAAATCCCTTTGACCTAACTACAACCCATCTAACTGATTTGCACCTCAGGCAACTTCGTTGTATTTAAGTTGGTGGATACAGAAGGTGATAGTTACAGCAAACATCAAAATTGCCTATATGCAAATGCAATAAGGTTGAAAAGGAAAATCATGACCTGGTATGCACAAAACAGTGGTTCTAACAACCGTTTCTCAGAGGGGATATGCTATTGCTATACATTCTTACAATAGAAAAGAAACATAGATGAAGATTAAATTTTAAAGGCATAACTAAGTGTTTTAAAATATATAAAGTAATGCATCGTTTTCATCATTATTGTTTTATGAGTTCACTCCACTTTGCAAACCAACTAGACCAGTCTATGCCGCCAAGATTTCTTTCCCAATACTCGAAGTCATGTCCCCGAATGTTGGAGGCTGACATTGTATAAGCAACAGAGAGAAGTAATACAATCATTATCTAACTGTTTGGCATAGAGCTTTTCTTGCTATCTTGGGACGGGTGTACTGGAAAGCTTGTTTGACAAGTCCTCATGGCAAGCAGTAAATAGGTGCACGGGCATGCCACCAGCATTAGAACAGCCACAAAAAGGAGAATCAAAGGGAGGATATGAGAGTAGTGTGGGTTTAGGTGCCTTGACCTTTAAGGACTTTCATCATCTGCCATTCGAAAGAAGATAGGGTGTAGCCTGAGCAACACAGTCATTTTGAGGAGCTTGTCAATAAAGCCTGTGATTGGTCAAAATGACAACTTGTTGGAACTTTTATTGAAGGACTTTGCTGAGACATTCATTGTGAGAAGAACATGCATAAGCCCTATATTATGTTGGTAGCTATCTCTTTTGTGCAAATATAAGAGGAAAGACTTATTAAAAATAGCTCATGCAAGAGAGAAAATAACAGGATATTTAACATTTCAAGAAGATACACTAAACAACAAATATGCTAAGAGGCTTACACAAGAGGAGGTCATAGAAAGAATAAGCCTAGGAATATGTTAGCATCGTGATAAAAAGTGGCATAGAGGAGATTGTTGGAAAATGGCAATTTTTCTTATTGAACCTGCACGTATTGACACTTCACAAGATGATGAAGATGAAGATGATCGCCATGTACCACCAGACGAATTTGACCTCGAGAACAAGATCATTTAGACAGGAAAGGGAATGACCTGCTTCTCATCTTAGGATCCTAATTTCAATTTGATTAAAAACAGGAGTTAGGAGTCCAGGTCTAATAAAGATTGGACACATCATATTCCTATTTTGCTTTTTCTTATTCTTATAGGACAATTAATTCTGAATCTATAAATATGTAGTGCTCTGAATTTAATAAAAATAATTTAGAGGCTATTAGAGGTCTCAAACCTCTTGAATTGATCGAATACTCTTTCTTCAATCTATTTTTTCTGTTTTCCTATTATTTTGCCCGAGATTCCATCAATATTAAGTGAGCTCCTGTCAAACAGAATACATATATTAAGTGAGCTGCTATCAAACAGAATACATACACAAAAATATATATACATGACTTTCAAAAACTAGTTGTCCTGTATGTGTGTCGCACTATAAAAATTTCATCATGACAAGAAGATGAAACATCCTTCTTTTTTTTTATTGTATCCTACAACATCGAACTAGAAAGAGGAGACTCACTGATCAACTTTAGTTCAATGTCGAGAAGTTATGTTATTTAAACCTATCCTCGCTGCAAGGAGAGGGAAAAACCTATGATTTAATCCCCCTCGGGGCGTCTCATGGCCCATTTTCACCTGTTCTCCGAACCCAAAGCGGTGATTTTCCACGAAGGTTGTCGAAAGAAATCAAACAAATGGATGATTGCAGTAGATAATTGTAATTAACAACATGTTTTCCTTGTTTCCTTCCAAAAAAAATCGTAACAAATAGCATCGCCGCCACTACGCGTCGATCTCAACAGTTTAATCAGTTATCATCTCCGAATCAAAATTTACAAGTTACAACAGTTAAAAAACTAGAATATTAGATTAGAGAGACAGAGAGAGAAGGAGAAAGACCTGACCGTTGCCGGTTCGAGGCTACTAAGGTTGAGCTTCGAGTGCGAGTCGACAGGGATCTGCGGCCGCCTAACATGAGCCCTAGCTCTTACATCCAACGCTTGCAGGAAAGAAAATGGGACGGGTACGGTACCGCAAAACTTACCCTACGGAATCCGTTTAAACCCTTACCATCCGGACCCGCTCCAAATCCGATTACAAAATTAACCAAAAATTCCAAACACATTTAATTTATAATTAAATTTATCTTCTAGATACCTGAACCCGCCGATTCTTCTAATAACATTAAACTCTCAAAATCTCAAGTAACCAGCACAACTTCCACAAAATCTCAGTCAAAAAAATATGCCAACTATAATCTAAAACCCTTTCGATGTTCTTTTCTACATATATTCGAAGAAAGAGAATGGAATGAAAATAAAATGAAGTAAAATATAATAATCTACGAGGAAAAAAAGGCTTTATCTTTCAACTTTTTCGCTTACCCTTTATTTTTCTTGGTTTTTACTTTGTTTTCTCCCAATTTTTCTCTTGTATTATGCATTCCCAGGAGTCTCAATCGTGTAGGAGTCTCAATCGTGTAGGAGTCTTTAAGCAAAATAGGGAAGCTTTGTGGGTGGCTAGGGACCTTTTGCTCTTTTTTTAAATTTTTTTTTTCCATCATCAAGAGACTCAATTGGATGAAAAGCTTAAATTTGCCGAATAAAGAATTTTTGACCATGGCTGGGAGGCAGCGTGGACGCTTTGACCATCCCAAGGCCTTTCCCCTAGTCTTCCCTTATTTTTTTCCATCCTTGGGAGTGAGGGAGGCTTGGAGAGGCTCAAGGAGTCTCAATCTGGTGGATGGCTTTGCAGTGGCTGGATAGGAAAGCTTAACAAGGGTTGGGATCTTGTGTTAGATATTTACTAGCATGTAACCTGCTCTACGTAGCAGGGTTTTACCTTTTTTAACAAAAAAAAAATTATATGATGGGTATTATAAAATATTATATAAAATAAACTATATTGTTTACCATATTTTACTTTTCATTAATTTTAAAGAAATATTTTTTGGATTGAAATCCAAAAAATAAAATCAGGAGGCCCTTGGAACAGAGTAGACAATACCTTACATACCAAGCCATGAGCCCTTGGACATAATATTGGCATGCCAAGAAGAAGGTCAAAGCTACAACTACGATAAATCTATGACCATGATGCACCTCTGACTATATACAAATCTTCTAGAGGGTGTGATGAAAATAAGATTTCAGTTATACACAAACCCTCTCATGAGGCTGTGATGATAATAAAAAGAAGGCCGCCTCCTACCCGTACATAGTCCCACTTGACTGGAGGCTATGTTGTCCAACTTGACTGGAGGCTATGTTGTCCCACTTGACTGAAGGCTATGTTGTGATGGGAGGGTATCATTAGTCCCACATCGGTTGAGAATCGATGGGGACTCTACCTTACAAGGAAGAAACCATTCTTTCCATGTAAAGTACCCTTTGGATTGGAATCCAAATGATAAAATCATGAAATTTTGCTAGGAGTGTATTAACTAGCCATATATAGTATAAATCGATAAGCCAAGTATATATCAATTGGTTAGATATTGTATATTGGTGAACATTGCATTCGAAAAACTGTGTATTAATTTATCTATAGGTATATATTGAATTGCTACTAGATATGTATCAAAAAAGGCTTACAGTATGCATCAGCAAGTTATCAAGTATGTATCAATTTGCTATATATTATATATTTATGAACACCATTTTCGAGAAATTATGTATTAATTTATTTATAGGTATATTTTACTAGGTATGTATAAAAAAAATTATAATATGTATCGGTAAACTATCAAGTATGTATTAATTAGCCATATCGATGAACACCATATTGATGAACACTATATTCAAAAAACTATGTATTACTTTATCTGTAGATATATATTGGATCACTGCTAGGTATATATTAAAAATGCTTACAGTATATATCGGTAAGTCATCAAGTATATTTTAATTGACCATATACTGTGTATTGGTGAACACTATATGGCTAGTTAATATACATCTAGTAAAATATTCATCTAATATCTCAATACATACTTTTAGATAAATCGATAAATAGTTTATATAATATAATGTTCACCAATATATAGTACATGATCAAATGATACATACTCGAGGACTTACTAATACAAACCATATATTAGTAAAAAGTATTGTTACAGCCGTGACAGTGACGTGGCCAGGCTCAGGTATCGCCGAATGCGAGCGAGCCACGTGTAAGTTTCCCTACCAGAGTCAGCGCCACGTCCTCAAGGCTAGGGTCGGCAAGACCGCACCACCCGACGACTGTTTGAAGCAAACCGCTCCCGCCGAGGTCGAGCTCGGCGCGGAGTTCCTCTACCGACTCATTGGCGCCCGGGCCCGGAGGGGTCCGCCCGAGTGAGGTCGGCCGAGGTCGGCTGACCCTTCGCCTTTCGCCAGGTGGCCACCCTGAGACGGGTCCACCTCGGCCGAAGCCAGGCGACCTCCCGCCACCTCGCCAGGTGTCCACCCAGGAGGGGTCCACCTGAGCTGAGGTCGGCTGACCCTTCGCCTTTCGCCAGGTGGCCACCCGGAGACGGGTCCACCTCGGCCGAAGCCAGGCGACCTCCTGCCACCTCGCCAGGTGTCCACCCAGGAGGGGTCCACCTAAGCCGAGGTCGGCCGATCCCTCGCCCCTCGCCAGTTGGCCCCCGGAGACAGGTCCAACTCAGCCGCAGCCAGGGACTCCCGCGGCCCGAGCCGCGGGACAGCGTGGGAGCCTGCGCTCAATCCAGGGCAGGCCATCCCATCCGCGGGCCATCTCCAACCCCCGAGGGAGCAGCCAAGCTCCCCCGAAGAGAAACTATTCCGGTTCGGAGGATCACGAGAGTCGATCCCCGGCCGATGGGGCCAAAACGGCGCATCGCAGCAAGCGACGCCGGGGCCAGACCTCGCGTCGAGACCGATCGGCGCCCCCTTCACCTGCAGTCTCGGTGGAAGACTCCACCGATGAAGCCATCAGGCGCCAGGCCGAGAGGCGCCTAGAAGAGCACGAGCGCAAGTTGGCAGAGTTCGCCCGACGGTTCGCCGACCTGCAGAACTCGTCAGCTGACCCGGCGGGCTACGACTCCCGCCCCCCTTTCTCTGAAGAAATCCAGGCGGAACCGATCCCGAAACGGTTCCGCATGCCGCAGGTGGACCCCTACGACGGGACCACCGACCCCCTGGACCATTTGGAGAGCTATAAAGCTCTCATGAGGGTCCAGGGCGCCACCGACGCCCTTCTGTGCATCGCCTTCCCAGCAACCCTTCGGAAGGCCGCTCGAGTCTGGTTCACCCACCTCGAGCCCGGATCCATTTGCTCCTTCCAGCAGTTGGAAGGAAAGTTCGTGGCGCACTTCGACGCTTGTCGAAAGGTGCCAAGGGAGGTGGACAGCCTCTTCTCCATCCGCCAGCAGGACCAGGAGCTGCTCCGAGACTACATCACCCGGTTTAAGACCGCAGCCCTGGAGATCTACAGCTTGGACGAGCCCGTCGCTATGCTGGCTTTGAAGCGCGGGCTCAAGACGTCCCGCCTGACCTATTCCCTAGACAAGAAGCCGCCCAGGACGTATTCCGAGCTCCTCCTCCGCGCCCACAAGTACATCCGAGCGGAGGAGGCTGACCGCACCCGTCGAGAGCTGGACGGGAAGATTCCGAAGAAGTCAGTTCCGAGGGACGCCCCGGGAGCTCGGAGGCCCGGGCCGTCCGCCGACCCTCGCCCGAATCCAAGGCCGAGGGCCGAGTCTACCCCCGAGCGGAGGTACACCCCTCTCCTCGCACCTCGAGCGAAAATCCTCATGGAAATCGAGGGCGAGCGCTACCTCCGCCGACCTCCACCTCAGAACCCGAGAGCCGCCCGAGACAAATCAAAGTACTGCCAGTTCCACCGCGAGCACGGACACGACACGGAGGAGTGCCGCCATTTGAAGCGGGAGATTGAGGAGCTGATCGGGAGGGGTTACCTCAGGAAGTTCGTCAAGAACAAGGCCCCCTCTGAAAAGCAGCCGCTCGCGGCCTTACCGCCTGTCCCTGCGATCGACAACCGCCCAACGGAGAAGCCCGTGGGCATGATCTCACGCGGGTCCGGCCGAGCAGAGAAGAGAGCCCGGGAAGTCCCGGAGAATGTAATCCCTCCCAAGGGAGGGGAATCTAATGACAATGTAAACAATGATGCCGTGGTGGTCGAGATGACCATCGCGAAGCATCCTGTACATCGAATCATGGTGGATAGTGGAAGCTCGGCCGACGTACTTTTTTACGATGCTTTCTCTCGGATGAACTTGTCTCCCGATCAGCTGAAACCAGTGCACATCCCACTGGTAGGTTTTACAGGGGACTCCGTGGGAGTCGAAGGAGAGATCACTCTCCCGGTCACCACCGGATCCCCACCTCGGCAGGCAACCATCATGATAACATTCACTGTCGTCAAGCTCCCTTCGCCTTACAACGCCATTCTCGGGCGTCCCGGGCTCAACCAACTGGACGCCACCATCTCCACGAGGAGGCTGCTGGTGCAGTTCCCCACGCCTTTCGGGCTCGGGGAAATGAAGGGGACGATCCAGCCGGTCCCGCTCTGCCTCCAGACAGTCCCAGGCACCAGGAGCGCAGAGCTCGCCCACGATATCGAGGATCTCGACCTGAGAGAGAAGGAACCCAGGGGAGGGCCCGTAGAGCGCCTGCTAACATTTCCCCTCGGTTCGGACCCCCTGAAGACGGTGCAAGTCGGGGCCCAGCTCCCCGAGGAGGAGCGAACCCGCCTGCTGGAGTTCCTCCGTGCCAACACTGACGTGTTCGCCTGGTCGGCGGCCGACATGCCGGGTATCCCGCCCGAGATTATCATGCACAGCCTGAACGTGGACCCAGGTTGCCGCCCGGTCCGCCAGAAGAAGAGAAGCTTTGCCATGGAGAGGCAGAAGGCGATCAACGAGGAGGTAGAAAAGCTCCTCGCCGCCGGTTTCGTCCGAGAAGTCCAATACCCCAGCTGGTTAGCAAACGTGGTCATGGTAAAGAAGAGTAGTGGTAAGTGGAGGATCTGTGTGGACTACACCGACCTCAATCGAGCTTGCCCAAAGGACAGCTTCCCTCTGCCGAAGATCGACCAGCTGGTCGACACCACCTCGGGGCATCGTCTCCTGTCATTCATGGACGCCTTCTCCGGATACAACCAGATCCGGATGAACCCGGAGGACGAAGAGCGCACTGCCTTCATAACTGACCGCGGGACTTTCTGTTACAGGATGATGCCCTTCGACCTCAAGAACGCGGGGGCGACGTACCAACGTCTGGTCAATAAAGTCTTCAAAGACCAGATAGGCCGCAACATGCAGGTGTACGTGGACGACATGCTAGTAATGAGCAAACTTAATTCGGACCACGCGGCCGACCTGACGGAGACGTTCGGCAACCTCCGGCGCCACCAGATGAAGCTGAACCCGGCGAAGTGCGCCTTCGGGGTCTCCGCCGGGAAGTTCCTAGGGTTTATGGTGACCCAAAGAGGAATCGAGGCCAACCCGGAGAAGGTCCAGGCCATCCTGGACATGGAGCAGCCAGCCTCCAAGAAGCAAATGCAGCAACTGACCGGCCGGGTTGCGGCCCTTAGCCATTTTATTTCCAGGTCGGCGGACCGCTGCCGTCCCTTCTTCAAGGTGCTGAGGAAGATGAATGGTTTCGCTTGGACCGAGGAGTGCCAGCAGGCCTTCGAGGAGTTGAAGAAGACGCTCGCGTCGCCACCTTTGCTGTCCAGGCCCGAGAAGGGAGAGGAGCTTACCCTCTACTTGGCGGTTACCCCGGAGGCCGTCAGCTCTGTCTTGGTCCGAACCGACGATCATGGGCTCCAGCGGCCGGTGTACTATACCAGCAAACTTCTCCGGGACGCGGAGCTCAGGTATTCCCGGCCCGAGAAACTCGTTTTTGCGCTAATAGTGTCTGCCCAGCGTCTCAGGCCCTATTTCCAAGCGCATCCCATCGCCGTCTTGACGGATCAACCACTGAAAGCGGTGCTCAGCCGACCCGATACCTCGGGGCGATTGGCCAAGTGGGCACTGAAACTCAGCGAGTTCGACATTACATACCGACCGAGGTCGGCAATGAAGGCACAGGTGCTGGCCGATTTCTTGGTCGAGTGCGCAGGCTTGGGCAAGGAGCCCGAGGAGGGCCCCCCGGCCCGGCCGATGGAGGTCGGCACCGATGAGCCCGGAGAGGACGCCTGGATCCTCCATGTGGACGGAGCCTCAAACTCCGGCGGGAGCGGAGCTGGGCTCATCCTTGCCAACGGCGTCGGGGTCATCGCCGAGTGCGCACTCCGTTTCCAGTTCCCCGCGACAAATAACCAGGCGGAATACGAGGCACTTCTCGCCGGACTGAGAGTCTCCCGCGAGCTGGGCGTGACCAACCTCAGAGCCTTCACTAACTCCCAGCTCATGGCGGGACAGGTATCCGGGGAGTACGTCGCACACGACCCCCAGATGGTGAAGTATTTGGAGCTCGTCAAGGCGGGCGCGTCCAAGTTCCGGCGCTTCAACATCTTCCATATCCCCCGCGGGGAGAACGCCCGCGCGGATGCCCTCTCTCGGCTGGCGACCCTGCCGGACACGATGCTGGGACGCGCTCATGTGGAGCGACTTGAGGTCCCAAGCCTTGAAGCACCGGTGGAGGTCCATCAGGTCAGCCAGGAGCCCGGCTGGATGGACAAGTACGCTGCGTACATCACCAGCGGCACCCTGCCGGAGGACCGAGACGCGGCTCGCCTCATCAGGAAGAAGGCCGTGCGGTTTGTCCTGATGGACGGGCAGCTGTATCGAAGGTCCTACTCTTATCCCCTCCTCAAGTGCATTGGACCCACAGAAGCCAAGCTTGTGCTCCAGGAGATTCACGAAGGCATCTGCGGGAACCACGTGGGGGGCAGGGCATTGGCGTACAAGGCCCTTCGTCAAGGCTACTTCTGGGAGACGATGAAGGAAGACGCCGCCGACTTCGTGAAGAAGTGCGACCGGTGTCAGCGTCACGCCACGGTGCAGCGGCAACCCTCCAACCCGATCTCTCAGCTCTCAGCCCCCTGGCCGTTCGCCCAGTGGGGGATGGACCTTTTGGGCCCATTCCCGCCGGCATCCGGCCAGCGGAAGTTCTTGATAGTGGCTATCGACTACTTCACAAAGTGGGTCGAGGCCGAGCCCTTGGCAAGAATCACCGAGGCAAACGTCGCCAAGTTCTTCTGGAAGTCCATCGTATGCCGCTTCGGCCTCCCCCACACCGTGGTCACCGACAACGGACGCCAGTTCGACTGTCGGGAGTTCGAAGATTTCTGCAGCGACCTCGGCATCAAGCATCGCTTCACCTCGGTGGCGCACCCTCAGGCCAACGGGGAAGCCGAAGTCACGAACAGGACCATTCTTCAAGGCCTCCGCACGCGGCTAGACCAAGCCAAGGGCAGGTGGGCTGACGATCTTCCCAGCGTCCTTTGGGCATACCACACCACCCCTAGGACGGCTACCGACGAAACTCCATTCAACCTCGTCTTCGGAGCCGAGGCAGTCATCCCGATCGAGCTCAGCATACCCACGCTGCGCGTGGAGCAATACGACGAGGCAGAAAACCCGGCCAGGATGATGCTCAACCTAGACCTTCTCGAGAAAACGAGGGACAAGGCCCGAATCCGAATGGCGGCATACCGGCAGCGTGTAGCTAGATATTACAACTCCCGAGTGCGGCCGAAGGTTTTTCGTCCCGGGGACTTGGTCCTCCGACGCGCAGAAGCCTCCCAGCCACGGGAATGCGGCAAGCTTTCACCCAACTGGGAAGGCCCATATCGGGTGGCAGAAGCCCTCCCTCATGGAGCATATTACTTGGAAGAATTGGGAGGTGCCAGGTTCCCCCGGACATGGAACTCCTCGAACCTGAGAATGTACTACCAGTGATGTAAGGCTCCTAGATTCTGTAATAAAGCTTCCCCACTTCAAACACTCCTCTCTAACTTCAACGAGAAAGCCTGCGGCATCGAACTCAGTCCGGAAGATCCTGGGCTTCGGCCTGGAAGGTGGCGCCGAACCCAGTTCGCCCACGCAAGCCCGGAGCACAGCTCAGCAAGCCGCGCAAGGTTTGAGAAAGCCTGCGGCACCGAGCTCAGTCCGGAAGATCCTGGGCTTCGGCCTGGAAGGTAGCGCCGAACCCAGTTCGCCCACGCAAGCCCGGAGCACAGCTCAGCAAGCCGCGCAAGGTTTGAGAAAGCCTGCGGCACCGAGCTCAGTCCGGAAGATCCTGGGCTTCGGCCTGGAAGGTGGCGCCGAACCCAGTTCGCCCACGCAAGCCCGGAGCACAGCTCAGCAAGCCACGCAAGGTTTGAGAAAGCATGCGGCATCGAGCTCAGTCCGGAAGACCCTGGGCTTCGGCCTGGAAGGTGGCGCCGAACCCAGTTCGCCCATGCAAGCCCGGAGCATAGCTCAGCAAGCCGCGCAAGGTTTGAGAAAGCTTGCGGCATCGAGCTCAGTCCGGAAGATCCTGGGCTTCGGCCTGGAAGGTGGCGCCGAACCCAAATCGCCCACGCAAGCCCGGAGCACAGCTCAGCAAGCCGCGCAAGGTTTGGGAAAGCCAGCGGCATCGAGCTCAGTCCGGAGATCCCGGGTTTCGGCCTGGAAGACGATGCAGAAATTGTGTTGTTCGCGCAAGCATGAAGGCAACCCAAAGTCGGACCCGCTTAAGGTTTGCCCTGCCGCGACACGACTCTGCAGACCCCGTCCTTCGATTTAGTATGGAAGGACCAGGCCTGCAGTTATCTCAGGTGTTCCAGACCAACATCTCAGAAGGAAAAGAAGAGAAAAGTAAGACGAAAATAATGGACAATGTTTCGGTAAAGCTTGGGTCTTCATTAAACACGAGTAGCCAGTACAAGCTGGGAGCCCCGACAGGCCGGGACTCCCCAAAAGAAGAAGAAAAAGATAAAAACTACAAGGCAGTGCCGGATCACTGGGGTGCGGGTTCGGTGCCGTCCGCCGGAGGCGCGGGCGCCACTTCTTCAACTTCAACGGTGGCCGGCTCCTGGGGCTGTGCCGGGGCCGCGGCGTCGCTGGTCGAAGGCGCTGCAGGTGTCGCCTGGGTCGCGCCGGGAACCCTGCTCTCGCCCCCCGGCTTCCTGCCGCCGCCGACGACCCCGCTCAGGTCCAGCTGGGGGAAGAAGGCCCCCACCTTCTCCCGGCACATCCGGAACCCCTTCAGGAAGGAGTCCACGGTGGCCTCTCGGACTTCCGACGTGAACTCGTCGGAGGCCCGGAACTTGGGGACGGCCTCCTGCGCTTCCCGCTTGGCCGCCTCCAGGAGCCCGTTGATGTAGGAGCTCCGGTCCTTCGCCGCGGCCACCTCTCGCCGGGCCTCCTCCAGCTGGCGCTCCAGCCATTGGGAGTGGGCCTGCAGGCGGGCCTTCTCCGCCGCCTCCTCCTCAGTCCGGCGCTGGTTGGAGGTCCGCTCCTCCGACAAGGAGGCCTCCAGCTCCTTGTTCCGCTCCTCGGAACGCGTCAGGTCGGACTGGAGGGCTTGCTTCTCGGCTCGCAGCTCGGCCCCCTTCTCCATCAAGTCCTTCACGTCGGCCGCGAGCTTGCCGAGTTTCAGCTCCCGATTGGAGTCCCGCTTGGCATTCCCTACGAGGTAATTCCTCAGTAGGAGGACGTCGTTCCCGATCTGCAGAGGCAAAAACAATGCATGTCAGTGCAGAGGCAGAAAGCCTCGAATTGAAAGCAAAGAGGAAGGGAAAGCTCAGACTTACCGTAAAAAGCTGCGGAAGGATGCCGAGCAGTGCGTCCGCGTAGTCTCGGCCGCCCCGAGCTCGGTGGTCCCGGGCGGTGGAGGCGTACTCCATCATCCTCTCCGCCAGTCCTCTGTCGAGGATGACCGAGTCTTGGTGGGAGATCACCGGCGCCGGACCCTTCGGGCCGACCCCTGCGGCAGCTGCCCCCTCAGCCGGAGCCGCAACCGACGGGCCGGCGGTCGCCACTGGCGGTGCCGTCGGGCTGGCAGCAAGGATGGGCCCGGCGATGGGCGGAGCGGCGGGCGCTGGAGCTCTCTCTGCAACGCCGCCAGGTCGCGTGGCCGAAGTACCAGGGGCACCGCCCTGAGGTGGCCTGGGCGGGGAAATGGCAGCAGCTGGGCCGGGCACGGTCGCCGCCACGACCTCCCGGCTCGTCTCTGTACGAGCCCTCTTCGCTACAGGCTCATCTACATCCACGACTTCCCGCTGGGCCGCCCCCTCCAGGAGGTTCTCCAGAGAAAACTTCATCCCTGCAAAATGAAAAAGACAGAAGGTCAGACAGCTCGATCTTAAAGAAAGAGGGGGGGCAGAAATTAATGCGGGGCCAAATCTCACCGGTCTCACGGATGGGACTGATGCCGGCCTCAAAAAGATTCTGCTCAGAGAGCAGAACCTCGAGCGCCGGGACCACGTCACTCAGGAGCTGGGTGTAAGACTCCTGGTCCGCAGACTTGACTCGAGAAATCCGGTTCGGCGACCGGTCCGGTTCACTCCAAGCCCAGTCGACGTCGTCGACCGAGGCAAAGAAAAACCGGCTCTTCCATCCCTTGACCGAGGAAGGGAGGTCGAACCGGAGACACCTAGGCCGGGGCAAAATGTACCACCAGCCGTCATCGGTGGAGCACTTCTTCAGGGTGAATAGGGCCCTGAAGAGAGAAAAACGGGCAACAAACCCGTGGAAGTGGCAGAAAACGATGAAGGAGAAGATGACCCGGATGGCATTAGGAGCCAGCTGGGCCGGGACGAGCCGAAAGTGGCTGAGGAAGGAAAGAAAGAAAGGGTGCAGAGGAAAATGAAGACCCTCGAGGAGGAAGTCTTCGTAGAAGGCAATGCGGTCGGGGCCACTCATGGTGACGCGCTCCCCGGACCGCGGAACAAACAGACGAACAGACCCCGGGATGCCATAGGCATCCGGAGCAGAGAAAGGTCGCCTTCGGTCATGGTAGAAGCATGACCGGAGGGACCGGCGGGAAGAGATGGCGGAGCAGGAAGAGAAGGCAAGGCAGGAAGTGAGCGGAGGGGCACGGCAGGCGCAACCGAAGGGGACCGGATCCCCCTGGGGATGCCAATAGTGACACCCCCGGGTTGCAAGCGCCGGCGGACCTCCTCTGGAATTACCTCCTCATCCGAGGAGGAAGAAGATGGAGTCCTCGGCCGGGATGGACCGGCCTCGTCCGGATTGGAAGAGACATGGCGACGGCGCGCCATGGAGAAGGAAAGGACAAAGAAATTAGATAAGAAATGAGAAAGAAGGAGGGGGGCTAGAGAAGGAGAAGAAGGCACTCACCAAAAATGCACAGACGGGCGCGAACAGCAGAAGTTGTTAGCCTGCAGCAAACCGCCCACGAAGCAAGGGAAAAGGCCTCGTTCTGGAAAGTCCCCTCCCTTTCAAACTCAGCCGGCAGCAGCCGTACCCATCATTCCGCCTCAGACCATTGGATGGTCGCCACGTGGGCACACGCCCGACATCGACGCCTCGTTAGCAGAGTAACGGCCTCTGCCCCGAAGCGACGCATTGATTACGGGCAAGTGGACGACGCGTGGCGACTCCCCATAGGTCTTCAGCCGCATCGAGCCACGACGAGTGAGGATCGTGGCAATTATGATGCAATATCTTCGCCTCCCCACGTCATGTCCGCATTAAATCCCGACGTTCCGTTCTACGATACCCCGACGGAACGGCGGGCTGGGGGGCAACTGTTACAGCCATGACAGTGACGTGGCCAGGCTCAGGTATCGCCGAATGCGAGCGAGCCACGTGTAAGTTTCCCTGCCAGAGTCAGCGCCACGTCCTCAAGGCTAGGGTCGGCAAGACCGCACCGCCCGATGACTGTCTGAAGCAAACCGCTCCCGCCGAGGCCGAGCTCGGCGCGGAGTTCCTCTACCGACTCATTGGCGCCCGGGCCCGGAGGGGTCCGCCCGAGTGAGGTCGGCCGAGGTCGGCTGACCCTTCGCCTTTCGCCAGGTGGCCACCCTGAGACGGGTCCACCTCGGCCGAAGCCAGGCGACCTCCCGCCACCTCGCCAGGTGTCCACCCAGGAGGGGTCCACCTGAGCTGAGGTCGGCTGACCCTTCGCCTTTCGCCAGGTGGCCACCCGGAGACGGGTCCACCTCGGCCGAAGCCAGGCGACCTCCTGCCACCTCGCCAGGTGTCCACCCAGGAGGGGTCCATCTAAGCCGAGGTCGGCCGATCCCTCGCCAGTTGGCCCCCGGAGACAGGTCCAACTCAGCCGAGGTCAGACCGCTCGTACGGAGAGGCCCCCGGGGAAAGAGACAGGTCCCGAGGCCATCCCTCGGGCCGTACTGACCCCAGACGGCGTCCCGTACGGAGGGCGGCGGCACGCAGAACGTCACTTGCATTGGCCCGACAGGTCCCGCAGTCGAGAGACCCGATCCTGACGGAACAGGTCCCGTAAACGGATGGCGCCCACGCTCGGGGAAAAGAGCACTCTCACGGAGCCCGAGGCCTGACGACCGGCCGCTCTGCCAGCGCCGCCCTCCCTCCTTTTCTTTTCTGTCTTTGCCTTCTCCCTGCTGGGCCCGGCGGACGAGGTCGGAAAGCCGCCTGGCCTCCTTCACCAAAAAGGGAAAAGAAAGGAAGACAGGGGAGAGGAGTTTTCGAGGAGGAAAAGGACAAGCGCACGATGGAGGGAGATAAAAAGGGAAGAATCTGGGGACTGCAAGGTAAGCCAACTAGCCTGGGGACAAGGAGGAAGCACCGGTACAAGGCCTCGCTCCGAGAGAGAAACCAGAGATCCCGAGAGGGGAATACTGGACGTGAGCTCGGCAAGTAGGCCCGGCCGAGATTCCGGTCCCCGGAGCGTTCCCTTCACCAGTTAACTCTCCAAATCTGGGACCCTTTCGAGGGCCCGGAGGGGAGAGCCTGTTTTTTCTCGTCGTCTACTGACTTGACCGTCGGAGCTCCCTCGCCGGGATCCCCGGCCAGGGTCCTCTAACCCCTTTTTTGCAGGTTCTCCGCAGGAAGGGAGGCTCCCTCGCCAGGCGGTCAGGAAGGATCGGCTGATCCGCGGCGACGAGAGCGGCAACAAGTATGTACTGAAAACGAGAAAGAAAGATAATATCATATTTATAAAACTATAACTCCATTAGCAGAAAAGTTACTTGACTTTTATACTTACTCTTTAAAATTGATAAAAAAAAGGCAAACAATGAAGCCCGTCCCATACGATATTCTATAGTGCCCGCCTATATGATTTTTGTTCTGTTTGGAGCATATCTTCAATTGCCAAGCACTTTTTCATCTAGATTGAAAAGAATAAAACTAATTAATAATTAATTTAATTTAAAATGTTTCACGGTTCCATGTAAATAAATATAATCAAACTCATACATAAATAATTAAATTAGTTATATTACCTCAATTTCAATTTCTTCATGGGTGGCATAATTGACAATGCTAGGGGAAAATATGCTTCGGCCATGAATATGAGACCTAGACCAGCAAATATGGCCCATTGGCTTGGCTACATAATCATCGATTAGGAATATAAAGTCCAAAAGTGGATTAGCCAAGTCAAATGATCTAATAGCATGCACCATTTGACTGTTCATCAGATTGGCGAGGATGCTCGTCAGAAAGTCATCTCTTGACCTCGACATCGAACAAAAACTCTCCAATGTTCATGGTACCAGTACTCTGACCATTCATTGGAGAGGATCTTGATCGGGGAAAGATCCATCTTAGTTTTAGTATTCAGGCAAGACACCATTGTCAATGGTCAGTCTCACCTCTTAGCCGACCCCTTGTTAGAAGGATAATGCCTTCTTTGACCGACTTGCAAAGCACCAGGCCTCCAAATAATCCTAATCCGGGTAGGACTTCACTGCATATCTACTGTATGGACTGCCGTTGCATTTGTCCAACCACACATTGGGGAACAGAAGCCCATCCCAATCAGCCAGACTCAGCCAAGCATCGAACCACCAAACAACTGCCATCGAGCAGGCCTCGGTAGCAGCTAATTGTTGTATTAGAAAATGCTCTTGATGCGGGACTAACTAGATGCTAGGATAATGCAAGTGATTTTACTTTGTGATTTTTAGATTTTTTTAAACGAGGTTAAGGATTTCCGAAGACAAGCAAGAGTAGATCTAGGGTTCTATAATAATAAGAACTTCAAACTAGCAAGTAAGCCCCTAAACAGGATAAGAAGAGGATCCCAGGATTGAGAAACCCCGTAGGACTTAGCTCTCGGATCAATACCAACTTAGGAGTTAGGGTAGCAAACCTTAAAAATTTTGAAGTACCCGATGCCGAGTTCACTCGCTCTCACGGATGCGGCGTGGATGATCGAGCCTTCAACCTTGTGGATGCGCCGGCTTTCCGTCCGAAGGTCTCGAAGGCAAGGGAGACCGACTCCATATTCGTGGCACCTGGAGGACCTGCAAGCAATCAAGAGAAATGTTGGGAGCTAGCAAGAGACAAGAAATAATAAGGGAAGAAAAGTTGAAGATGGTGGTGAATGGGGAATCTTCTTGCTAGGCGCCAAGATGGATCATCCCGATGGACTCCGAACTCGACGAGGGAGGATGGCTTGCACGGAAGAGAAGGTAACTTGAGACCTCACACTTCTCGACGCCCGAAAGCAAAGGCGCTCCCTCGCGAAGATCGACGTTCCTAAGGAACGAAGGCAATAACTAGAAGAGTAGCACTCAAAATATTTTCTTTTATTCATCAATATTCAACTTTACAAGGAAGGGGTAAGGCCCTTTATATAGGCACTTTAAAATCCATTCAAATTTTGAAAAAATATAAAGTTTCATGAAGAGGGCACCCAAATTCAAATTTCTTCTTCTTTTGGCTGACCAAGATCTTGTGGCTTGATTTGGGGCTTGAAAGAAGGGAGTTGTCTTCTTAATTTGAGGGTCAATGCTTTTCTTCCATAGCCGACCAAGTACTTTAGGAAGATGGCTTGATATGGGGCTTGAAACAAGGGAGTTGTTTTCTTGATTTGAGGGTCAATGCTTTTCTTCCATAGCCGACCAAGCACTTTGGAAAAGAGTCTTGATACGGGGCTTGAAACAAGGATCAAGCCTTCATTGCCCATTGTCCTTCCTTGGCTGCCCATAGCTCCTTTTAGGGATGGCAATAAAATCCAAACCCGTGAGTACCCGACCCGACCTGACCCGACCCGATTGGGCCGGGTAGTCAATGCTTTGACTGGGTTTGGATCGGGTTTGGGTAAAACCCGAATGCTTAACTTTGAATTTGGACTGGGACTGGATAGATATACACCCAACCCGAACCCAACCCGAATTATTTTAATATTTAAATATATATATAATTAATATATATTTATTAATTATAATTATTAGTTAATAATATTTTAAAATACTTGAATCCTATATCCTAATCATTATATATATATATATTGGATTTTTTTTACCTATTATATTCATGGTGAATTCAAAATAAGATCATAATTAATAGTTTACCAACTTCATAATATAAATTTTGATAGAATATGAAATTAAATGTTGTTGAACTAAAAATGTAGTTAAATTTTATTTGTTTAATGTATGTATAATTTATAAAATTATAGATGATTTTAAAGTTGATAAAAAAAAAATATATTTAATATGATTCAGTTGGGTTCGGGCCGGGTAAACCCGACTACCCGATATCCAGTTGAGATGGGTTTGGATAAAAAAAATCAGTCCCGATAGTGTTTGGGCCAGGTTTGGGTAGTGTATTGAATATTTGGGTTTGGATTTGGGTTTGGATAGTTATGCACCCGGCTCGAACTCAGCCCATTGCCATCCCTAGCTCCTTTGGAAAGAGGCTTGATAGGGGTAGGGAAGGGAGGAAAGAATCAATGAATGGCATCCAAAAATTCCAGCATTCCCTTCTTGCCTTGGCTGCCCACATGTCAAGGTGATGTGGCGCCATATGGGATGGATGAGGTGGTGCCAAGTGGCATCTTTCATGGCTTGGGAGATGGCTTGACCCATTACAAATTGGACTAGACTCGAAGACCACTCCGACTTGGGCCTAATCTTCAAACAGACTCGGATTGGAATTATTACATGACCCATAGACACAACTTGACCAAATTGGTCAAGGTACATGACTAAAACAAAAGCAATTGAGACTAAATTCATGACTCAAGAAAATAAAATGCTTAGGCTTGAAGTCTTATTACATGGCTCAATAAAATGAAACCCTAATCAGATATCCATATAGGATTGAGAAGCCTCTGTCGGATTCTGGTGCCCACACCAGTTCTCCCGGGGTGGGAGGAACTCGACCCTGTCGAGTAAGAGTTGATTTGGCTTTAGTTCTTCTCCAGAAGGTCGGGGTCGAGGAGCTGCAAGTCCTCTTGGGTATCCTACGAATCATCGAACTATGGTCGGCTTTGCAATCGGACCAAGTAACGCTGATAGCCTTTGCCCCGGGTGGTCATAGCTTGATCATACAAGACACGCTCGGTTCGCTCTTCTCTCTCAGGTAAAATTAGAGGTGGACACTCTGGGTCGGGTTTGCTCTCAAATGAAAGGTTAGGCCTAAATGGCTCACTGGATATGTTTGCTGGTTCCCTATACTCGACTAAGTCCAGGATATTGAAAGTCGAGCTAATGCCATAATCCGGGGGTAGCTCAAGCACATAGGCATTAGGGCCAACTCTCCTTATCACTCTAAAGGGGCCAACTCCACAAGCATGAAGTTTCTTAACGATTCCCGGTGAAAACCATTCAGGCCTAAGCCTAATCATTACAGAATCCTCTTGATCAAACTCTTTGGTTCTCTTTTGGGAATTAGCCAAATTATTTTAAAATTTGTACTTAATGCAGAATTCTAACATGATGCAAAATGCCGACTCAACTAACCATTCCTATAGAGCGAAATTTTATTGGACTCTCTAGGACCTAAGCCTAACAGATTATTAACTCTCTAGGTTTGACTATGGTCTGGTATGCACAAGAAAAATTACCATGGATCCCTAGAAAATGCCATAAGGTATACCAGAAGTAGATGGCAAAAGGGATGGGTTCTAAGGAGTTATGCATTCTAGTAATCTCAACAAAAAGTAACCCCATGGCTCTAGAAATGTGAGAAGGCTCAGGGAAGGGTAGGAAATAGGAAGGAGGCTCAGGGACTGGTTCAAAGCTAAAGAGACTGACCTTAATGTGTGAATGTTGGTCTATGGGTGTGCTTGTCCCAGCTTCATCATTAGTACTAGATGGACCTATAGGTGCAAGTTCTAGGATAGGCTGGGTGCTCCTAGAAGGTGGAAGGTCATCAGGAAGGTCTTTGGAAAGTTTATCTTGAAAGTCCTCTAAACTAATGTCTACTTCTTATTCCTGGACCTTCTCCATGGACAATACTTGGGAACCTTCACTGTCATCGATTTTGTTTGCTTCGGACTCGATCATTTCTTCCTCAAATTCTGTAGTAGGTTCAGGATCTTTTTTCTTTGATTCCTCAATGATTTATATCTTCGGCCCATCTCCACCATACTCCTCTACTAAACCTGACTATAGATGTTTTCTTTGGATTGTTTAATGGGCTCAGGAATTTCTTTCTCTAGATTTTCAATGGGTTCAACCTTTTCATACTTAAAGTATTCAATGGGCTATGATACCAGATGATGCGGGACTAACTAGATGCTAGGATGATGCAAGTAATTTTTCTTTGTGATTTTTAAGTTTTTTTAAATGAGGTTAAGGATTCTCGAAGACAAGCAAGAGTAGATCTAGGGTTCTATAATAATAAGAACTTCAAATTAGCAAGTAAGTTCCTAAACAGGATAAGAAGAGGACCTCGGGATTCAAAAACCCCGTAGGACTTATCTCTCGGATCAATACCAACTTAGGAGTTAGGGTGGCAAACCTTAAAAGTTCTGAAGCGCTCGATGCCGAGTTCACTCGCTCTCGCGGATGCGGCATGGATGATCGAGCCTTCAATCCTATAGATGTGCCGACTTTCCGTCCGAAGGTCTCGAAGGCAAGGGAGACCGACTCCGTATTCGTGGCACCTGGAGGACCTGCGAGCAATCAAGAGAAATGTTAGGAGTTAGCAAGAGACGAGAAACAATAAGGAAAGAAAAGTTGAAGATGGTGGTGAATGGGGGTTCTTCTTGCTAGGCGCCAAGATGGATCATCCTGATGGACTCCGAACTCGACGATGGAGGATGGCTTGCACGGAAGAGAAGGTAACTTGAGGCCTCACACCTCTTGACGCCCGAAGGCAAAGGCACTCTCTCACGGAGATCGATGTTTCTAAGGAACGAAGGCAATAACTAGAAAAGTAGCACTCAAAATATTTTCTTTTATTCATCAAGATTCAACTTTACAATGGAGGGGTAAGGCCCTTTATATAGGCACCTTAAAACCCATTCAAATTTCAAAAAAAATACAAAGCTTCATAAAGAGGAAAGCTTCATGAAGAGGGCACCCAAATTCAAATTTCTTCTTCCTTTGGTCGACCAAGGTCTTGTGGCTTGATTTGGGGCTTGAAATAAGGGAGTTGTCTTCTTAATTTAAGGGTCAATACTTTTCTTCCATAGCCGACCAAGAACTTTGGGAAGATGGCTTGATATGGGGCTTGAAACAAAGGAGTTGTCTTCTTGATTTGAGGGTCAATGCTTTTCTTCCATAGCCGATCAAGCACTTTGGGAAGAAGTCTTGATATGGGGCTTGAAACAAGGATCATGCCTTCATTGCCCATTGACCTTCCTTAGCTGCCCATAACTCCTTTGGAAAGAGGCTTGATAGGGGAGGGAAGGGAGGAAAGAATCAAGGAATGGTATCCAAAATTTCCAGCATTCCCTTCTTGCCTTGGCCGCCCACATGTCAAGGTGATGTGGCGCCACATGGGATGGATGAGGTGGCGCAAAGTGGCATCTTTCATGGCTTGGGAGATGGCTTGACCCATTACAAATTAGACTAGACTTGAAGACCACTCCGGCTTGGGCCCAATCTTCAAACAGACTCAGATTGAAATCATTACAGGACCCATAGACACAACTTGACCAAATTGGTCAAGGTACATAACTAAAACAAAAGTAATTGAGACTAAATCAATGACTCAAGAAAATAAAATGCTTAGGCTTGAAGCCTTATTACATGGCCTGATAAATAAAACCCTAATCAGATATCCACATAGGGTTGAGGAGCCTTTGTCGGATTCTGGTGCCCACACCAGCTCTCTTATCACTCATCGGATCCAACCACACGTTCGGCATGCAGCAACACATTGGTCTAATCACCTGCCCACCAGGAGGAATACATCGATTGATCAAACCATGAAGGGTGCCACCTGTTGATCACGTCCATCTGACTCTGCCTGGGCAACAACTGACTTCCATAGCTTGGCAATCCCAAGATTATTGAGTGCATCCCACTAAGGCCATTTGGACAAGTCTCCATGGCCGACCAAGTCTTAGACTCAAGCGAAGCGCTCGAACCATCCTCGGATGCTTGGGATAACTAGCATAGAGATGTCAACGGGTCGGGTCTGGACCAGAGACCCATGGGTATTTATCCAACGGGTCCAGGTCTGGATCTAAATCTGGACCTGTTTACCCGAACCCGAATTCGATTAGTCATAGTTAAATGGATCCAGGTCTGGATATATAATATCCAGACCCGGCAAACCCAAAACTTAATTATATAAAATAATAATATATATATTTATATAAATATGGGATGTTGGATCATAATCCAACGGTTAAGAATCCATCAAGGCTTTTACTATAAAACCTTTCTTCCATCGTGCCCAAGCCTCTTTCTCCCTTCCCGCGAATCCCCAAATCCGCTCCGCCTCCATGACCGACACCTCCCTTGACAACCAAGCCCTCCATGGCCGACGCCTCCCCCACGATGGCAGACCCCTCGACAGTCGACGACCGATGCCCACTGCCCGTTGACAGCTCTACTTTGCTGCTCCGAGCCTCGACATCGACCTCCCCCTGATGACGGACCCCTTGACGGTCGACGCCTGCTGCTCCCTAACCATTGTGCTGCTCCGAGCCTCGACATCGGCCTCCCCCCAGACGGCGGACACCTCGACGGTCGACGCCCGTTGCTCGTTGATAGCTCTACTCTGCTGCTCTAAGCCTCGACATCGACCTCCCTCTCGATGGCGGACCCCTCGACGGCCGACGCCCGCTGCTTGCTAGCCACTCTGTTGCTCTAAGCCTCGACATCGGCCTCCCCCCGATGGTGGACTCCTCGACGGTCGACGCCCGTTGCTCGACATTGTTCTTGGATCCGAGCACAGCCGGCCACCAACATCGTCGATCGTCCCCACTCCCCTGCCGGTTACCGTTGCCCTATCCCAATATCATTCCCGGGCTGTCTTCCTCGGACCCAAGCCCCTGCTATAATGCTACAATGCTACAGTGCCTCTGTTAGATGTTTTATTAGCTTTCTTATAATCTTATGTTAGTTCAATAATCTTGTTAGCAGGTTCTTAGAATCTTGTAATCCTATTATGATTGCCATTCTCTTAAACTATTTGTATGATAGATAGATGGGGTTGGATGTTGTTAGTTTTGTATCCTCATTTGGTTTGTCACATCTTTATAGATTGGTTATTGTTGGAACATCTTATGTAGCTGGATTATGATTTTGTCATGCTAAAAGTTTTAAAAAATATTAAAACAAGTAGTGGAATCTTTCTTATATTTTATCTATGTTTCAGTTTTGTCATTGCCATTCCTGCTAATAGAGAATGAAAAAAAAAAAAATCCTCCACTCTTACAAGCCCATCGGCCATGGTGGTACCTTCCATTCGAGTCTGGAACTTTAAAATTGGACCCGTCGAGTATTTAGGTCCGAGTTTGAGTCAGGTAGCTAAAATCGGGTCCAGGTCTAGATATCTGGGTTCCGACCTAAACCAGACCCGTTGACAGCTCTAAACTAGCAGACCCTTAGAAGGAACATGCTTTTAGACCCCAAAAAGCCAATACTCCAATGCTCACCACCATAACCTCCACAACGTGGCCAAATGTCATACCATGTCTCAAGATCCCCAATCATCACCATATCAGTGCAATTAAGGGAGGCATGCCTAGACTTAAACAGTAATCCATGTCATCATTAAAGAAGTGTGGCAAACTCTATGTAAACGACAAAGTTCCATTAAAGAGAGAAAATATATTTTCTACCAACAAAGAACTCCTGATAGTCCACATGATAAACTTTGCCACTTTTCATCGAATCTGCTAAAGATTTCTACCATTCCAAAAATATCCTTCCCCTCCATCATGTCTCTCATATTGTTGTTGTGCCTCATAGTTGACTCAAGAATTAGAGTGCCTGTGCTAAAGCCACCTTTGGCTTGGACTTTTTTTCAAGTACCATTTCTCAGAGATCAACTTGCACCACCTATTCCAGCATTAGCTCCAGCATCCCCGGCACTCGATGGATTTTAGCACCAATAAACGATCTCTTGCATCATTAATAGAATTTTTTTTCTAAAATAATTTTAGATCTTATAGTATAAAAAATATAGTAAATATATATTACTGAATTGCACTGGAACATTTTTCTGAAGGACTATTATGGAAAAAAGATCATGTTGAATCTATATTTTTGGGAGTCATAAAAATTAATTCTTTCGGAATTTGAGATGGACATGTAGACGAAAAACTGCCATCTAAATTTTCAGTGGCGATTTCATTTTCCTTGAAAATTCTGACTACTTTGAAGCTAGAACTGTTATTGTATTGATTTTGTGAACCTAACATTAGTTGAAAGTAGGGGTGCAAATAGATTAGTCGGACCAAGTCATAAGTGACCACAATCCGACCCGATTCTTTGATCATGTCATAATATTATATCAATACCCAACCCACTAAAAAATCGGGTTAGGTTGAGTCGGGTCCACTATCAAAATTTTCAATCCAATAGGTTATTCGGGTCGGATTGGGTCCATAAATAACCCGATTTTAATCTAAAAAATTTAGATTTAGACATCGTTCGGATAAAATTTAGATAACTATATTTTAATTATTACATAGCCAACTATTATTAACCATAAAATAGATAACAAATAATATTATTTTTAAAATAAATTAAGATACAAAAATAATTATAACTCTATCTCTATGTTAAAAATAAATTTCATACAAGTTTTAAAATATAATTTAAAAGTCCAAATAAATATGATCCTCATAGTATTACTATGTTCAAGTCAGTTCGGGTCAGATGTAAATTTAGTAAATCCAGATCCAACCCAAAAAATAAAATATGTCTAATTTTAGGGCCAGATTTGGATCCATGGATCCCTAAAAATAAGTTTGATTAAATTTAAATGGGTTGAATCGGGTCGAGTCATGGGTCAACCCGACCCATTTGTAGCCTTAGTTGAAAGATATAAATATTGCCTAAAATTTTTTGATAACAACCGGAAGAACAAATCAACCGCATCTTGTATTTATTAGCAGATTAAGTGTTGGAATGTCAATCAATTGTTGAGCTAATTTTTCAAATATGATGAAGTTTGCCCTGCCTATATGGTCTTCGACAATGGCATTCAGTTTATGCCTGGTAAGAACAAATTTATAATGTTCATATTTGTATGATAATAAATTTATTTAAATAAATAAAATTTTCTATATATGAAAGAAAGATGCAACTTGAAATTATAAATAAACAAATATATATAACATATCAAATTCAAAAAATATAAACAAATTATAAATAAATAAAAAACTACAAAAAATTTTAAAAAAATATAAATAATAAATAACATATAACATATCAAATTGGACATAACATGCAATCCCATTTCAAGTGCAACATTTTTTTGACATGCAATTCGATTTCACATGCAATATTTTAAAAAAAGAAAAATAAAAAATATGCCTTGAGAAAATAAATAACAGATTTATGTTTCATTAAAAAAAATGCTCTATCTTGTTCAAGAAATGTAAGAAATCAAAATAAATTATCTGTTATCCACTTCGTTCCGGTTGTTATAATTGTCCACATGGTCGATATCTCCAAATTAGACAATCATGGAATAACTAATTCTCCGACCGCCATTACTTACTGTTATGAGGAGGTTACGTTAGCTAACTTCCATAACCGTAAGTAGTTATATTTATACCTATAAGCTAACTCCAGATAAGTTAGAGCCATTCTTCTTTTCTTCTCACTATACTCTGCTCTCAAGTTCTTCATTCTGCTACCTGGATTCTTGCTAACTTTGGCATCGGAGTGCCCCCCACCAGAAAAATTCCGATCAGAAGAGTTATTTTGCAGGCTTCCATCGACGGCGAACCGGCGGGCAAGCTACTCCATCCGGTCGGCAAGGATTCAGCGTCTAACACATTTATTTTCCATACTCTAACAAAATAAAAGTATCTATTTATTTAATAATTTATCTATAAACTATACATGTAAATCAAGATTATTTACTTTTATTAACTTATAATTTTAAAGATTATTCAATAAAATTTATTTGTTCATAAAAAAGTAAGTTTTATTTAATTTATGATTAAACTATACCTAAATAAATTATTGTATATAATTAATTAACTATATCAAAAATTATTTAATTATATAAAAAATAAAATTATTTAATTTGATAAGATTTTTTATACATAATTATATAGTTATATTAAAAAAATATTTATAAAAATACATGTGCATAATAATATAATATAATATATAATATAACATAATTAAATATCATAATATAATAAATAATACTATATTATAAAATAGTAAATAATTTTTATTGATAACATTAAATATCATAATAGTTATTATTATATTATAATAAAATTATTTATTATAGTTATATATTATATTCTATATTATAATTATATTATTTTATTATATTTTAATTATATAATATATTATTATATAATTTTATGATCTAGACACTAAAATGAACTCCTGTTATGCATACTTTTGTTCCTAAAAATTATATATCACAACAGGACAAAAATAAAAAAATTATTTTTAAATTAATAATATATTTATATTCTTTAAACTCTTATACATAAACGCTTAACAAAAAAAAAATCCTAGCCATCGTTTAAACTTCCTGGCTCGCCACTCCAAGCCTTCCACGGTTCCACTTGATTAATTATATATTTAAACCCTTTAAACTCAACTCTTACATATAAATACTTAACAAAAAAAACCAAGCCATCGTTTAGCTTCCCCACCCTGCAGCTCCAAGCGAGCCACCTGGTTGCTAAGCTTCCTTATTTGGCCGGTCCAATTCGGGAAAACAACAAATTGAAAGGTAAGGTCTTTCTATCATAGATTGATTTTTTTTTTTCTCGCTGGTTCCCTTCTTCGGAAATCTGTAGGGAATGTAAACACCTGATTGAGACTCCTCAGGACGGAAAAAAACAGAGAAAAAATCGGAGAAAACAAAGGAAGAAGGAACAAATTGAAATGTCACGCCCCGAATCCAGATCAAGGATCGGCTACGTGACCGGCCGCACAATCCTAGATATCTTCTAGAAATCATACCAGGCCTAACTTTCAAATCTACAACCAAACAATAGTAAGGAACAACTTTTCATAAAGATTAACAGAAAATAAAATACATATAAAATATAACTCAGAGATTAACACCTAAAACCTAACTCCTCACTGATCGGTTCCAAAGCCCAAATGATCTTCGATATCTGAAACAAAAATATAGAAAAATAGGGATGAGCTACATAGGCTCAGTAAGTTATCAACACCTTCAATATACATACACCAATATGCATCTAATAAAAACAAGTATAATACATCATGCAACAAGATGTCCAGCAATATAATAATAATAACCAACAACATGATGCAAGTATTAACACTCAAATGCAACCAACACAGACACGACTATGGATGGCCAACCATTTACTTAACTCTCATAGTCCCTCAGACTATGGCCAAGATCGGCCCATGGCTCGCCCCGAAAGAGTCTAGATCCTGTATCACATACCGCTCAACAGTCATGTGCCAGCAATAGCCCTGCTGGAGGCCCAAAAGGAAAACTAGCTCTAAGTATCACACGAGAAACATGCATCCTCTGCATGTGCCTGCCACGCATGGCTAAAATAAGGCACCTAGCTCCTGTGTCACATATCGCTCAACGGTCATGTGCCAGCAATAGCCCTGCTGGAGGCCCAAAAGGAGACTAGGTTCCCGTATGATCATAGTCAGACTAGAGAGCACTCACACCGTCACAATGTACTCACACCAACACAATGCATCCACATCACCACGATGCACGCAATCTAAAGCAATCATACAATGTACCCACACCAACACAATGTACTCACGCCAACATAATGTACTCACGCCAGCATGATGCACGCAATCCAATGCAATCAAATGCAGATATATTACATATATCTACTAAGTTATAAATATATATATATATTGGCATACATATCAGAGGTCAAGATAACTTACCGAGGAATATCCACCAACTAGAACAGTCCAATACTAATCCGGGTCTTCCAAAGTCAACGATGATCCTGAATCACAAATTTAAAAAAAATAAAAACTAAATTTTCCTGAAACAACCTTGTCCAACGGATCTTTTCCCCTTCTTCCCTTTTATTTAATATTATTAATATAATAATTATTATTATTTATTTATTTATTTTTCCAATGGGGTTTTTACTGGACCGGTTCAACCGAACCCAGCCCGCACGTCCAGGCCACAGTGCCTGGACCTGGTTCACGAGGAGAACCGGAGAGAAACGACGGCGATCCTCCTGACCGACCGACCGGAAACATCGCCGGAGGGAAGGAAAGAGACCGGCGGTCCGACAGTGGCCGCCCGATCACCCGCCGGGAAGCACAGGGGATAAATCCCCTTCCCTGTTAACAGAGACCTCTTTCTCTGTTAACAGGCCGATCAACTTCCCCCGCCCCCCAACGAGCGATGGAACGGAGGCGATCCCAGTGGTCGACCGTCCGGAAAGGGTCGCCGGAAGGAGGAGAAGAGACTGGCGGCGGCCAACAATCGCTGGCCAAAACCTCCACGAATACAACGAAAAAGAAGGAATCGGCCGGATTCTTCCCTTCTCCCCGGCGAAACACCCCCACACCAACGTACCCTTCCAGAGAAAAGAAAGACGAGGAAGAAGAACTTACCGGCGAGATGACCTCCGATCGCAGCGACCACCGGTGAAGAGAACACTCCGGCGAGGCTGAGACACGAGAAGGGAGCCGTCGGCGTCCACCGTTAGAGAGGGTATTCGGGATCAACAAAGACACCCGAGGTCTCTAAATAATCGAGGAAGACGCCTATCCCCTCCCCCACCACCGGCGGCGTCGACGGGCATCCGAAATTATCGCCGAAAAATCCAAACTTCCGAGCTAAATTGAATTTGAACTGAAGTCGGCAGGGGCCGTCGACTTCAGCCCAAATCCAGCCCAATAAGAACTGGGCCTCACATTCTCCCCACCTAAAAAAAAAAAATTTCGCCCTCGAAATTTAAGTCTTCTAAACCCAAAGATGCACAATCCAAAACTTATATGATTCAATACTCACAAGTACCATTCTATCCAAATTCAATAATTCCAATAAGAGCATCTCTTCTTTCATCATACACACTTTAAATTAAATCTAATATCTTTAGTCTACCACACTTCCGCCGCACACTCTGATATAAATTTTCAAATCATCAAATATCTTTCAATACCTTAATTATACCCCTCTCACTAACTATGACATCTTAATCTTAAACCTTTGCTCTGATACCACTCTGTCACACCCCGAATCCAGATCAAGGATCGGCTACGTGACGGTCGCACAATCCTAGATATCTTCTAGAAATCATGCCAGGCCTAACTTTCAAATCTACAACCAAACAATAGTAAGGAACAACTTTCCATAAAGATTAACAGAAAATAAAATACAGATAAAATATAAACTCAGAGATTAATACCTAAAACCTAACTCCTCACTGACCGGTCCCAAAGCTCAAATGATCTTCGATATCTGAAACAAAAATATAGGAAAATAGGGGTGAGCTACATAGGCTCAGTAAGTTATCAACACCTTCAATATACATACACCAATATGCATCTAATAACAACAAGCATAATACATCATGCAACAAGATGTCCAGCAATATAATAATAATAACCAACAACATGATGCAAGTATTAACACTCAAATGCAACCAACACAGACACGACTATGGATGGCCAACCATTTACTTAACTCTCATAGTCCCTCAGACTATGGCCAAGATCGGCCCATGGCTCGCCCCGAAAGAGTCTAGATCCTGTGTCACATACCGCTCAACAGTCATGTGCCAGCAATAGCCCTGCTGGAGGCCCAAAAGGAAAACTAGCTCTGAGTATCACACGAGAAACATGCATCCTCTGCATGTGCCTGCCACGCATGGCTAAAATAAGGCAACTAGCTCCTATGTCACATATCGCTCAACGGTCATGTGCCAGCAAAAGCCCTGCTGGAGGCCCAAAAGGAGACTAGGTTCTCGTATGATCATAGTAAGACTAGAGAGCACTCACACCGTCACAATGTACTCACACCAACACAATGCATCCACATCACCACGATGCATGCAATCCAAAGCAATCACACAATGTACCCACACCAACACAATATACTCACGCCAACATAGCACCCACACCAGCATGATGCACGTAATCCAATGCAATCAAATGCAGATATATTACATATATCTACTAAGTTATAAATATATATATATTGGCATACATATCAGAGGTCAAGATAACTTACCGAGGAATATCCACCAACTAGAACAGTCCAATACTAATCCGGGTCTTCCAAAGTCAACGATGATCCTGAATCACAAATTAAAAAAAATAAAAACTAAATTTTCCTGAAACAACCTTGTCCAACGGATCTTTTCCCCTTCTTCCCTTTTATTTAATATTATTAATATAATAATAATTATTATTTATTTATTTATTTTTCCAATGGGGTTTTTACTGGACCGGTTCAACCGAACCCAGCCCGCACGTCCAGGCCACTGTGCCTGGACCTGGTTCACGAGGAGAACCGGAGAGAAACGACGGCGATCCTCCCGACCGACCGACCGGAAACATCGCCGGAGGGAAGGAAAGAGACCGGCGGTCCGACAGTGGTCGCCCGATCACCCGCCGGGAAGCACAGGGGATAAATCCCCTTCCCTGTTAATAGAGACCTCTTTCTCTGTTAACAGGCCGATCAACTTCCCCCGCCCCCCAACGAGCGATGGAACGGAGGCGATCCCAGTGGTCGACCGTCCGGAAAGGGTCGCCGGAAGGAGGAGAAGAGACTGGCGGCGGCCAACAATCGCTGGCCAAAACCTCCACGAATACAACGAAAAAGAAGGAATCGGTCGGATTCTTCCCTTCTCCCCGGCGAAACACCCCAACACCAACGTACCCTTCCAGAGAAAAGAAAGACGAGGAAGAAGAACTTACCGGTGAGATGACCTCCGATCGCAGCGACCACCGGTGAAGAGAACACTCCGGCGAGGCCGAGACACGAGAAGGGAGCCGTCGGCATCCACCGTTAGAGAGGGTATTCGGGATCAACAAAGACACCCGAGGTCTCTAAATAATCGAGGAAGACGCCTATCCCCTCCCCCACCACCGGCGGCGTCGACGGGCATCCGAAATTATCGCCGAAAAATCCAAACTTTCGAGCTAAATTGAATTTGAACTGAAGTCGGCAGGGGCCGCCGACTTCAGCCCAAATCCAGCCCAATAAGAACTGGGCCTCACATTCTCCCCACCTAAAAAAAAAAATTTTCGCCCTCGAAATTTAAGTCTTCTAAACCCAAAGATGCACAATCCAAAACTTATATGATTCAATACTCACAAGTACCATTCTATCCAAATTCAATAATTCCAATAAGAGCATCTCTTTTTCATCATACACACTTTAAATTAAATCTAATATCTTTAGTCTACCACACTTCCGCCGCACACTCTGATATAAATTTTCAAATCATCAAATATCTTTCAATACCTTAATTATACCCCTCTCACTAACTATGACATCTTAATCTTAAACCTTTGCTCTGATACCACTCTGTCACACCCCGAATCCAGATCAAGGATCGGCTACGTGACCGGTCGCACAATCCTAGATATCTTCTAGAAATCATGCCAGGCCTAACTTTCAAATCTACAACCAAACAATAGTAAGGAACAACTTTCCATAAAGATTAACAGAAAATAAAATACAGATAAAATATAAACTCAGAGATTAACACCTAAAACCTAACTCCTCACTGACCGGTCCCAAAGCCCAAATGATCTTCGATATCTGAAACAAAAATATAGGAAAATAGGGGTGAGCTACATAGGCTCAGTAAGTTATCAACACCTTCAATATACATACACCAATATGCATCTAATAACAACAAGCATAATACATCATGCAACAAGATGTCCAGCAATATAATAATAATAACCAACAACATGATGCAAGTATTAACACTCAAATGCAACGAACACAGACACGACTATGGATGGCCAACCATTTACTTAACTCTCATAGTCCCTCAGACTATGGCCAAGATCGGCCCATGGCTCGCCCCGAAAGAGTCTAGATCCTGTGTCACATACCGCTCAACAGTCATGTGCCAGCAATAGCCCTGCTGGAGGCCCAAAAGGAAAACTAGCTCTGAGTATCACACGAAAAACATGCATCCTCTACATGTGCCTGCCACGCATGGCTAAAATAAGGCAACTAGCTCCTGTGTCACATATCGCTCAACGGTCATGTGCCAGCAATAGCCCTGCTGGAGGCCCAAAAGGAGACTAGGTTCTTGTATGATCATAGTCAGACTAGAGAGCACTCACACCGTCACAATGTACTCACACCAACACAATGCATCCACATCACCACGATGCACGCAATCCAAAGCAATCACACAATGTACCCACACCAATACAATGTACTCACGCCAACATAGCACCCACACCAGCATGATGCACGCAATCCAATGCAATCAAATGCAGATATATTACATATATCTACTAAGTTATAAATATATATATATTGGCATACATATCAGAGGTCAAGATAACTTACCGAGGAATATCCACCAACTAGAACAGTCCAATACTAATCCGGGTCTTCCAAAGTCAACAATGATCCTGAATCACAAATTAAAAAAAAATAAAAACTAAATTTTCCTGAAACAACCTTGTCCAACGGATCTTTTCCCCTTCTTCCCTTTTATTTAATATTATTAATATAATTATTATTATTATTTATTTATTTATTTTTCCAATGGGGTTTTTACTGGACCGGTTCAACCAAACCCAGCCCGCATGTCCAGGCCACAGTGCCTGGACCTGGTTCACGAGGAGAACCGGAGAGAAACGACGGCGATCCTCCCGACCGACCGACCGGAAACATCGCCGGAGGGAAGGAAAGAGACCGGCGGTCCGACAGTGGCCGCCCGATCACCCGCCGGAAGCACAGGGGATAAATCCCCTTCCCTGTTAACAGAGACCTCTTTCTCTGTTAACAGGCCGATCAACTTCCCCCGCCCCCCAACGAGCGATGGAACGGAGGCGATCCCAGTGGTCGACCGTCCGGAAAGGGTCGCCGGAAGGAGGAGAAGAGACTGGCGGCGGCCAACAATCGCTGGCCAAAACCTCCACGAATACAACGAAAAAGAAGGAATCGGCCGGATTCTTCCCTTCTCCCCGGCGAAATACCCCCACACCAACGTACCCTTCCAGAGAAAAGAAAGACGAGGAAGAAGAACTAACCGGCGAGATGACCTCCGATCGCAGCGACCACCGGTGAAGAGAACACTCCGGCGAGGCTGAGACACGAGAAGGGAGCCGTCGGCGTCCACCGTTAGAGAGGGTATTCGGGATCAACAAAGACACCCGAGGTCTCTAAATAATCGAGGAAGACGCCTATCCCCTCCCCCACCACCGGCGGCGTCGACGGGCATCCGAAATTATCGCCGAAAAATTCAAACTTTCGAGCTAAATTGAATTTGAACTGAAGTCGGCAGGGACCGCCGACTTCAGTCCAAATCCAGTCCAATAAGAACTGGGCCTCACATGAAAGGTAAGACCTTTCCCTCAGGTCTATTTTCTATAAATCTTTCTCGCCAGTTCCCTTCTTCGGAGATCCATGGGAACTGGGAAGGAAAACACGGAGAATGGGCGGAAGTGGGGGAAGGCGGTGAGGTGGGCATCGACGACTCGGTGGTTTTGCGAGCGAGTTGGCTTAACACATAAAAAAATCATCGTGAGGAGTCCGAGCTTGACACGTGGCATGTTGGAAGAATTCTGGACTCTTCTTTAATTTTTTATAAAAAAATTGTTTCGGTACAAATCTTAAATTTTCTTTTTGTAATCTTAAAAAAGGTTTGGGCCGTGAAAAGAAAAGGCCCTTACCACGGGCCAAGCCCTTGTCCCTTCCCGACCTTTCCCTGTCTCCGTCTCCCATCCACCTAAAAACCCTTCTTTTCCCTTCTCCGACCACAGATGCGATTCCTTCCTCCCTCGCTTCCGCTCCCGGTGGAACCAAAACTGTAACCCTCCATCTCCATTCTTCGACGCCTATGGTTTTCTTTGCGGGAACCCTAATCTGTTCTTCCCCCTCCCTCACTCCTCTCCCGATGGAACCAAAATCCTAACCCCTCCATCTCCGTTCTCTAACGCCCATGGTTTTCTTTGAGGGAACCCCGTTCCTCCCATCCCGACCAAATCCCAACCAATTTTTTCTTTTTTTTTCCAACCCATGGACCAAACCCTCGCTCCCCTACTTCCTCCTTCCTTCCATCTTCCGATGGCGGTCTGCTCCCTTTCCGGCACTCCCTAAACCCCTCTCTAAAAAAACCCCAAACCCTTATACCCATCCCCTTTCACCTCCTGTCGTCATCCACCGTGCTCCGGCGATGGTAAAGCCCCGATCTCCACCGGCGACGATGGTTATTTGGTGTTCCATCATCCGCTGTGCTCCGGCAATATGAAATCCTCTCCCTCGCCGTCATCTACCGGAGACGTGGAACAGGCATTGTACATGGTATGTCCCTCCTTATTCCCTTCCACCATCAATTCCTTTCCTAGGAAGATTAGGGTTCTTTCAAAGAAAATCCTAGATCCTCTTCATCCAAACCCTAAACCTTCTTCACCCCTAAATCCTCCCTATACTTTCCGATTTAAACCCCATCTCACCTATTCTTTCCACCTCCAAGTCGGTGGCAAACTGCCGCCATCCACCTGTCCGGTGTTTTCCGTTCATCCGCACCGATCAGGTCGGTACGCATATCCTTTCTATGCAATTTTTTAAAAAATATCTGGGAGTCGGTCCATAGTGAGGCTAGCCCAACACAACCCTACCCCGGTCCATACCTAATTTATTACAAGTCTTCACCCCAAAATCCTCCCTATACTTTCCGATTTAAACCCCATCTCACCTATTCTTTCCACCTCCAAGTCGGTGGCAAACTGCCGCCGTCCACGTGTCCGGTGTTTTCCGTTCATCCGCACCGATCAGGTCGGTACGCATATCCTTTCTATGCAATTTTTAAAAAATATCTGGGAGTCGGTCCATAGTAAGGCTAGCCCAACCCAACCCTACCCCTGTCCATACCTAATTTATTACAAGTGCCCAGTCCAAAGAAGCCGACGCTACCCTGGCCCAGTCCCCCCTATTAGGCCATAACGTTGTTACGTCAGGAGCGGCCCAGTACTTCCTTAGCCCAAAACAAGTTCCACAGTCCATTAGGACCGGCCCGGTTACACCTAGTCCATCGCACTGGCCTGGTCCAATAAAATCAACCCAACCTGGCCCAGCCACCATCAGCCCATCAGGACGGGGCCCAGTCGTTCCTAGCCCAAAATACATGCCTCAGTCCATTAGGACCGGCCCAGCCTATTCCCAGTCCATCCTCACAGGCCTGATCCTCCGTGGCCCAGTACACCCTGAACGGTGACCATACGCTCTTCCGTTTTGCGCAGCCTCAGACGCCCGATTTGACGCCGAAAGGACGGAAATCCCGTCGCGCCATGCGAGCGCAACGTGGCCCAATCGAGGCGCGGTGCGCACCACGTTGGATTTCCTACACCGCACCCTGTGTACAAAGAATTACTCCCAAAAAAATTTCTTTCAACCGGTCCTTACCTAATCCTCCTTTCCCCCATGATGCAACATGGGAGAAGGAAGGCTGCCTTTCATCGGGCAGCAACCCCCCATTACTGACCCGGAACCGTAAATGTGCGCCGGCCCTCCCTTCTCCACGTGATGCTGCATGGGAGAAGGAAGGCTGCCATTTTTAAGGCAGCAACCCCCATTGCCCTGATGGAGAAAGAAATAAAAATGAACCTTTGCTTGGATTCCTCCCTTTCTCAGATGATGTTGCAAGGGGAATGGACGGCCGCAGGACACCTGCAGCAACCCCCCATTGCCCTGATGGAGAAAGAAATAAAAATGAACCTTTGCTTGGATTCCTCCCTTTCTCAGATGATGTTGCAAGGGGAATGGACGGCCGCAGGACACCTGCAGCAACCCCCCATTGCCCTGATGGAGAAAGAAATAAAAATGAACCTTTGCTTGGATTCCTCCCTTTCTCAGATGATGTTGCAAGGGGAATGGACGGCCGCAGGACACCTGCAGCAACCCCCCATTACTGACCCGGAACCGTAAATGTGCGCCGGCCCTCCCTTCTCCACGTGATGCTGCATGGGAGAAGGAAGGCTGCCATTTTTTAGGCAGCAACCCCCCATTGCCCTGATGGAGAAAGAAATAAAAATGAACCTTTGCTTGGATTCCTCCCTTTCTCAGATGATGTTGCAAGGGGAATGGTCGGCCGCAGGACACCTGCAGCAACCCCCCATTGCCCTGATGGAGAAAGAAATAAAAATGAACCTTTGCTTGGATTCCTCCCTTTCTCGGATGATGTTGCAACGGGAATGGACGGCCGCAGGACACCTGCAGCAACCCCCCCCCCCAAAAAAAAAAAAAAAATCTTAATGGTTTAGTGGTAGTGTTTGGATACAAAAATTTATCCCGGCTTCCCATTTTCCTCCTCTTCTCTTCCCCTCTCTCTCTCTCAGAAGAAGAGGAGCCGCTTCTACTGGAAAAAGTCTCGCGTTTGACCTTGGATTGGACTCGAGAGCCATATCAGGTAGCCTGTCACCCATCTGATGTCTTATGAATCGTATTTTGTTTTATATATCCCATTATCACTGCCCATTTCTTCCTCCCTTCCAGAAAGCTCTTGGCCATTCTCCTCAGAACCGTCTCTTTTTTTTAGCTTGAGTTGTACCCACTTCCTGTTTACACCCAAAAGCTTGGAAGGGCTTTGGAGATCTCATGATTTGAGCTTCTTTTCTTCTATCTCTAGGCTCAGAGGTGTGGATATCAAGTAAGTACTATAAAAAGGCCTTGCTTTCTTCCTTCATATGTAGATGTATACAGGGTTCAACAGAGAAGACCATCTCAGCTTGGAAACTAAAGATAGATTTTAGTCAGGAAAAGCCTAGCCTTTTTTTTTTGGTAGTCACCAATAAATAAATTTCATAGATCCACCTGTTCTTCCTTCTTTAGCTTTGTGTCTAAAAGGTTTTGTTATTTTTTCGTTATTTATATAGATCTTCAGAGATTGACTATTTCAGAAGAAAACTATTTTAACAAGCCAATAAAGATATGAGCTAAGAGAAAAAAAATTCTGTCTTTTATTTGGAAGCTTGCACTTAAAAACAGATCTCCTAGATCAGAGCAAGTAACCCATAACCCTAGGGTCTGTTGACTGAAATATCCCAGAACCCACGACCTTCTCTTCTTTCTTTAGATTCTTTATCTTCTTTAGCTTTTCTGTCTGAAAGCTTTTTTATTTTCTTTCCACATATTTATTTCTTCAAATTTGAGCAGAAATCCTCAATTTTTTTGCTGAGGAACTAGCAGTCTGATCTCAGTCTTATTAAAATGAAATAAATAAATTCAATTTGTTTCTTGGTTGGTTGCACTGAAAAAATATGATGAACATTATCACTTATCATATGTTGTAGCCTTATGAATTAGCATGGCTTGGAGATAAGATATGATGAATATTATCACTTATCTTATGTTGTAGTTGCGATGCTTCAATGATTTTAAGCTTTCATGTCATGAGGCACAAGTTTAATTACTTTTTGAATTCATAAACCTCCATAACTGGCCTCCAATTATATATCGCTGGATGAATAAATGTTTGGCAGTCTTTTATAATAATGTGGAGGCATTGTTAAAATTAATGGTTTCAGCATTTTGTTGATTTGTAATACTTTTTTTTTCTCGTTATTTTCATGTATAATATGCTCGATAATGTATCTTTTATATTATGTTTTGCTAATGATGATAGGCTGCTTTAAGAATGAGAGACAGGGGTTTAACTACATTTACATGATAGGCAGTCTTAATAAGTAGTTATTCGATCTTGTAGTCGCGATGTTCTAGTATCTATAATGTTGTTTATTCTGAGGCATATATATTTTTCAATTCATTAAACTACGGATTATTTTTATTGCAAGTATATGTCTCGGCACACATTTCGGTGGATTTATTTTCTTGTTCCATAACATGTCTTTGTTATCATTTATTTTTGCATCATTAAGAAGTCAATTATAACAATATATATTGATTTTTTTAAATTGTGTAACGTTTGGGATACTGTTGATAAGATGCCTAAATAAAAAAAATCAATTAATCAGTAGATGCAAGGGAAGGATCATGTCGTATTCATGTCGTATTAGAGCACCTAACTGGATCGATACTCTGGATATGATTATGCCTCCTTAATGAGGCAAGAGAACGACGAAGGTAATTGTCATAATGGTACTTTCATGTAAGAAACATGGAAGAAGATGATTATTTCGTTCAACGCATGGACAAATAAGTCCTTCAATTATAGGAATCTCAAGAATCGGTTGAAGGTACCGAATCGGTTGAAGGTACCGAAGAAAATCTTCTACTTGTACTATAATTTATTTAACCGATTTTGTTGTGGATGGGATCCTATACTAAATGTCCATATATGGTGATGAACAGATGTGGGAGGAGGTTATCTTGTTGAATGGTCGATTGATGTTGATATCATACATAGCATGCTTTTGATAATATTATAATAATTATTTTTAAATTATTGATAACAGGTTAACAAGGAGTATGCTCGGATAAAGGGTATGCTATTTCCTGCATACGATGATATAGACATCCTTTTGTTCAAGAATATGGTCACTGGTCGACGGGAGGATATATCTGCTATTCCAGAGGGGGTATCGGACAATGATATCTCGGACGACGAAGTGGATTGGATAAATTTAGATGACATCAACGTTGGCCAACCATCACAATAAAGTGGTGGAGTTCATCGTCTGGTCATTTTGACCTATTTGATGATGTATCCCCTTCATAATGCATAAAGAATCACTTATCTTATTTTTAAAGGTCTCCTCTCTAGCAAGAATACATTCAGGTGTAATTCTAGGGAGACTCCAATTTTCGTATACACTCATCAATAAAATACATCGTAGGACGGGCAAGCTCATCTCTCTCTTCTCCATCTGATGCCTCATTAGATCATGGTGTCGTCTGTCTTCTCACTCCCGCCCGCGGGTAATTTTCCATCTCCTTTGATTCGAACTGCACTCTCTCCTTTTTTTTGGTTAAGATTTATTTGATTTCCTTCGTGAAACTTGATTTATTTAGCTTTACCATGTCCCCTTTTGCTGAATGTTTGAACTCCTTTTCTTTATCAGTGGCCATTCAGCTTTCTGATATTCTCTAGGGTTTAGGAGTATGTTTCCTGTTGCATTAGATTGGATTTTTGATCTATTTGGGCCTTTTTTCTGTTAGGAAAAAGTTCTTAGTGTATTATATTTCCACCGGTTTCTAAGTTTTCTAAAGACATGGTCTCTTCATTTTTGGCCTTTTGCAACTTTATGTAAATTTCGCATACAAGTGTCACAAGTGGGAGCTCAAAAAATTTGCTTTTTCTGTTTTTTTGAATGTTGTTTGTTTGATAGGTATGTACCTTGGGGCTCTCATAAATCATGATTGCATTATTGAAAAATAGATCCCAATTTAGTGTTACCTTAAAACCCAAACTGGTCTAGGAAGAAGATCTTAATGCTGCTGATTAAAATGGACATAGCATTATTGCATTATATATCTAAGGCTCAGTGAACGACTTTGCTTTGACCATTATTTTATCATGGAGGCATCAATTCCCAATGTAATGGCCATTATTTAGCCCATATGTTGCATTATGCTGGTGTTCTCAAGAAGTTATTTTGTTATGACTTGTTTCTTTTTATATTGTATATCATTTTTATGTCACTATAGTTGAATATAGGTGCTTTCATTTTTCTTTGATGTTAGGGGTTTTGAGCAAACCTTATGACTGCATAGGCAACGGTCCAGTTGGTCCTCATAGTGAAAGTGTGTTAGATGTGGGCAATTGTGATTCCATAAAATCAGTTCAGTATAAGAAAAGAAGAATGTCTGACAGTGTGGAGGTGGCAGCTTCTTTACCCACTTTGCATTCTTCTGGCTATTTTATAAAACCCTCAATTGACGAGCTGGCAGCCAGTGAACTTGTTGATTCTGGTTACTGCAGCAGGGTTCCAAACCTTGAGGTTGGAAGATTTGGTTACGGACAAATTAATTTCTTTGGTTATACTGATGTTAGAGGATTGAATCTGGATCAGATCATCAAGTTTGATAGGCATTCTGTGGTGGTGTATGAAAATGAGATTGACAAGCCTGCAGTGGGCCATGCTCTTAACAAAGTTGCTGAGGTGACCCTGATTCTTCAGTCGAGATCTTTGGGTTCAAAGGGCTTGGAATCTGAGAGGCTTATTACTAAATTGCAGAAAAGTGCTCTCAGACAGGGAGCTCACTTTGTTTCATTTAACTCGGTTAACTGTGAGTGGAAATTTCTAGTCCCTCATTTCAGTAGATTTGGATTGGATGAAGATGAAGAAGATGATATGGTTGTAGATGATGTTAATGCTCAACCGGCTGCTGAGATAAAAGAACCTCAAGTGCATTCTGATGGACTGGTTTTATCTCATTCGCTGCCAGCTCATCTTGGGCTTGATCCTGTGAAGATGCAAGAAATGAGGATGTTGATGTTTCCTGTAGAAGAGGAAGATGAAGAATTTGATGGTTCGTTTCCACATGACAAGAGATATAATAGCAAGGAGTATATGAAGGCAGGTTCACCAAGCTCCAGTGCCAAAAGTTTTAATAACAGAACTCCTTTACAAGGTTCTTCACGGAAGACAGATAGTAAAGCCAGTCCTCGTACTGTGCGAAAAGCACCTCAAGCTTTACTCGAATACAACATAAATAGTTCTGAGTTAAGCCCATCTAGAAACATTCTTATGACTGGGCAAAACAAGGGTATGCAACTGAAGCTGACAAAAAGTGAAGGCTTTAAATTGGAGGAAAAGCACCCGACACCATTACCTGGAGGATATTCTAAAAACGTTGTTGATGCTGGTCTTTTTATGGGAAGATCATTTCGTGTTGGATGGGGACCAAATGGTGTCCTTGTTCATAGTGGTACACCAGTGGGCAGTTTCAGAAATGGATTGTCTTCTGTAATTAGTGTACAGAAAGTTGCACTAGACAGAGCAGTGAGAGATGAAAACAATAAAGTCAAGGAAGAGCTTGTTGATTTGTGTTTTTCTACACTGCTGGATCTACACAAGTCTCTAGACCATGAATCCACTGATGTGGATCTTGGGTCTTGTAAAATAAAGCTTCAGAAGGTTGTATGCAATCGTATAACACTGTCAGAGATATGTCGGGCTTATATTGGAATAGTTGAGAAACAGTTAGAGGTTACTGGTTTATCTACATCTTCTCGCATGCTTTTAATGCATCAAGTCACAATTTGGGAATTGATAAAAGTTCTGTTCTCAGAGAGGGAAACAAGTGGGAACTTGAAACCTCTAATTGATGATGATGGTGAGGAAATGTTGGTTGATATTAAGGATAGTTCTGTTGACATAGACATTGAGGCAAGACCTTTTGTTCGCAGAGCAGAGTTCAGTTATTGGCTGCAAGAAAGTGTTTGCCACCGGGTACAAGAAGAAGTGAGCTGTCTAAATGATTCAAGTTATTTGGAACACATACTCCTACTTTTGACAGGACGGCAGCTGGATGCAGCAGTGGAACTTGCTGCTTCTAGAGGAGATGTACGGCTGGCTATATTATTGAGTCAGGCTGGTGGGTCAATAGTGAATCGGTCTGACATGGCTCAACAACTGGAACTCTGGAGGATGAATGGGTTGGACTTTGAGTATATTGAGAATGAGAGGTTAAGGTTGTATGAATTGCTTGCAGGTAATATCCAAGGTGCTCTTCGGGATTCACCAGTTGATTGGAAAAGATACCTGGGATTGGTGATGTGGTATCAACTACCGCCAGATACTTCATTACCAGTAATAATTCACACTTATCAGCAGCTTCTTGACAAACGAAGGGCTCCACATCCAGTCCCAGCTTATATCGATGAAGGACCTCTTGAAGAACCAGTGGACTGGAGTGTAGGTGATCGTTATGATATAGCATATTATCTCATGCTGCTTCATGCTAATGAAGACAAAACCTTCAGTCCACTGAAAACCATGTTCAGTGCCCTTTCTTCTACACATGATCCACTTGACTACCACATGATTTGGCATCAACGTGCCATATTGGAAGCTATTGGTGCATTCAGTTCTAATGATCTTCATGTTCTTGACATGAGCCTTGTTTCCCAATTGCTGTGTCTTGGGCAGTGCCATTGGGCCATCTATGTTGTTATCCACATGCCTTATGATGATAATTTCCCCCATGTCCAGGCCAGTCTTATTAAGGAAATTTTGTTTCAATATTGCGAAACTTGGAGTACACAGGAAATTCAGCGCCAATTCATTGAAGATCTTGGCATACCATCAGAATGGATGGATGAGGCTTTGGTAGGTAATATTGTTTTGATGTTTTTGCTTTCTTTGCAAAACTTGTCATATAATGACTCCAGATTCTGATATAAATTCAGTTTATTCTGAACTTCTGTTAACTGGCAACCTAATAGAAAAGAAGCTATTATTTGATTTTTAATGATTTATTTATTTCAGAAAATAAATATCATTTCTCTCAATGATAACACTTGAATGTATCATGTTGGTGCAGGCAATATATTTTCAATACATTGGAGATCTTCCAAAGGCCCTTGAACATTTTCTTGAGTCATTTAACTGGCAGAAAGCTCATTCAATTTTCATGACATCAGTTGCTCATTATTTGTTTTTATCATGTAAGCGTGTGATTGACTATATTTTTGCTATTTCCAATTTTCCATACTCATATTTGTTAGTTATGTCTCAAGTATTGCATTATCACATTATCACTCTTATCTTTCCAAATATTGTTATGAGCAATGAACTTTTGCATCAATGGACTATTTAAGCCCAAAAGGAAATCAAGTAAAAGGAAAAACAATTGACAAATCTGAATTATAGCTCTGGAATGATAGAAGCATAAAGATATATCAAGCATATTATAACCAAGAACCTGCAGAGGAGAGGAGTGTGGTTTACATAAACTTTAAATTTCTTCTTGTATATGATGGGATTGTAGGAATGATCTATTCTTGCACTTTGTGTGGAGGAAGCTGGACCAAGATGGTATAAACAGGAGTATAAATTCTTAAGATGAACATAATTTCTTGATTCTGATATGCTGTTGTTCTCTATTGAAGGGCTTACACTTGAGTGATGTGAGTAAGACTTAATCTACATCTCTTGGTATTGTATACTTTCTCAAATCGCTTTGATTACAAAATTCGTGCAGGATAGCTGAATGCTCCTGATGATTCACCTGGAAACTGTTCTTTCCTCAGAAAGTACAGTGAATGGTGGCCTTAGGACTGTGCAGTGTCATTACATGGAGGGAGTCCAACCAGTTCTTGGTTGAGTACTCATGGTAAAACTTAGGATTTTATTATACTTAGAATGATCCTCAGTAGCTGAAATTCTATATATTGCATGATGACAGAGATGGTTTTATTATAAAATGATGCTTGACCTGACTGTTTTAGCTTTTGCTATTAGTAGGCATAATCCATCCTGGGTAACGAAGAAGGGAAAATAATCTTGATAATCTTTTATACACCTTGTCAAGAAAGAGGACGTAAGATAGGATCATGCCCTTGTTCGTGGATGAAGAGAAGACTTTATGTCATGTGATACATGACTCAAGAAACATATACTAGCTTTGCAAAGCAATTATTGTGTTGAAGTTATTATTATTTTTTCAGCATGTGGTGTGCCTTTTTGTTAGTTGAAAGAAAGCAACTCAGAATATAAAAATAAAATAAGATGACTTGGACTAAGATCAAAGATGCTCATATTTCTGACCAGGATCTTTTGGGAACCCAATCTCTTAGACCTCTTCCTTGAGGCCATACTTGATGTGGCTCTAGTCTGCAAAATGAACCATCATTGGCTTCATGTGTCCTGCTTCATAATTTTTCCGACCTGTTTCAGAGTCAAGTTTTCATGGGCTTGCACAGAATTTGTTCTAACAAGGTCAGAGGCACACTTGATCAGAGTAGAAAAGATTTAGCATGTTATTGTGCTGTCTAAGTTAAAATTGTTAACATATGACATTCCTAATAGGTTCTGATTATGAGATTTCTAATTTGGTGGACCTATGTTCTTTTTCTGTTCTCCATGCTCATGTAAAAAAATGCAGTCTCACTCTCTTTATAGTATGTATGACAAGTGTGTTAGTTTATCCATTGCTGTTCCAGTTTAGCTCCATGATATTTTGAATGACAGTTTCATCCATTGCTTACAGTCTCACTCTCTTTATAGTATGTATGACAAGTGTGTTAGTTTATCCATTGCTGTTCCAGTTTAGCTCCATGATATTTTGAATGACAGTTTCATCCATTGCTTATGTAATTTCATTTCAGCTAAACATTTTGAGATTTGGAGGATCACAAGCTTGATGGAAGAGCACAAGTCAGAAATTGCTGACTGGGACTTGGGTGCTGGAATTTATATTGAATTCTATGTTATAAGAAGTTCTTTGCAAGAAGAGACCGTAATGAGTGAATCGGTAAGATATTTGATAGTATGTAGAATGTGTAAATGCTACAGATCTGATACTTGTTTCATCTGTAATCTCACATTATTATGGAAATTGACAAATCAAAGATACAAACAAATACCAAAACACTAAAAGTAGCACACTGTGATTTTTATATGATAAACCATATCCCATCACTTTGCTGGATATCATACTAAACACCTATTTATACTTTGTTAACTTGTTCTACCTGTTAATAATGGGAGTGAAGCCATTTGAGTACATTCTACTATTTAACAACCCTTCATTACAAATGGAATAGCTTTGCTATGAAAAAGAGTATAGTTTTGCTAAAAAGAAATAAATGACCAGACAGGATTGGCATTTCATAACATAATAGTTGGGATAAAGCTTGTTGATTGAACAAGACCTTTTTGCTAGACAGTGTCAACTGCCTTAGATTATCTCACTTAACAAAAACAAGTCACCAGAAAGCAAATTCAATTAGAACATGCATGAGGATACACTTTCTTTCTAGCAGCACCCAGTTTTTTTTTTTGCTACCACGTGGAAGCATCTCTTAGTTCCTCTGCAATGTCCTCTAGCTGGATTTGGCTTTGATAATTTTCTCCCTCAGGTAATAACTATAATCATAACCAATAAACCTTGTCTGTTCACTCTTCACTTCTGCTTTAGGAATTGTTCATTATGTTCATCACAAGCAGGGCTATATCTTGTGGCCTTTGAAAGTGATGCAAAGAAATATTGGTGCAACAGGTAATGTAAGTTGCCAATGGCTACATCCAAAGGATTACAAGGTGCTTTGGTGTATTCGAAGATACTTTATTGCTTCCATGTGTGATCATGGTTAAGTAAATGCCTTACTGGAATCTGCAGTCTTTTTTCTTTAGGGGTACAATTGAGAACATCTATTTTCAGTTTCTTCATTTTTGGGTATCTGATTTTGTCTGCATGTTTATTTGCTGGTAGTAACCTGTCTTCTCTGCTGCATTGGGTACCTCTGGATTCAGGACTAGAAGTCACACTCATTCTTCCACACGACATGATTTATCTTTCAATTCTGTGTGAGCACCTTATTGTTTTATTTGTGTTTTTGATTAGGATCCCCTTGAGACGAAAAAAGAAGCTTGCCAAAATTTCTTCAGTCGCTTGAATGACTCACTCTTAGTTTGGGGGAGTAGATTACATGTCGAAGCGAGGTATGTAAACATTCCGTGGCATGATCTATCTTTAGAATTTGAACTTGAAATACCATAATGAGTACCTAAAGCCTGGACAAGTCTTGCTCAAATTTAATGTTTATGCTTTTAGTTTGTCACCCATAGCCATGTACAGGTAGGGTGGCAAATTCTCATGCTGAATGCAATGGAAGCATGATATGATTTTTGAAAGCTGGAATTTTGATATCTGTTCTGGTGATAGTTTGGATGAAAATAGGTGCACATCACAGATTTATCATGTTTCTCGATTTGTCATTTATCAAACACTGAGGTATATGTCATTATTCCAAACAAATGCTTCCTAATAGCTTTTGCATTTTGAACTTGAAAGAATTTCAAATTCTCTATATGTGCCAAAAACAGCTCATCCATGTTCCAAAAATTCTTTAAATTTGTTTTGAATTAAGGAAAAGGAATAAGTAGTTCCTCTTCTTGGTTTATTGGCACATGATGCTCTGATATGACCATATGATTTCTGTTTTACAGTAAATCAGGAATTCAACCTGGATAACTGACCTGAAAAAATCACTGTTGATACAAAATATAACGACCTAATTAATACTAAACAGTTGTTGGACTTGTGATCCCTAATCAATGCGATCTGCTGACAACATTGTTTAGAATGACGCATTTGTTTAAAAAAAAATGAAAGAGGAAGTTGTAACATGTTATGGGAAATACAGTCTAACAACATTTTAGATGACCAGCAAAAGCATTGTGACCTTATATTATTTTCCTCCTTTCTACTCGTACAAACTAAATCTTTGGTGCCACAGGGCTACCTATTCAAAGATGTCAGAAGAGCTATGCGATCTGCTTGTGTCCACTCCTGGAGAGCGTTCCACTCCATCAGTTCATATGAGCTGCTTCAAGACAATGCTCAGTGCTCCCTTTCCAGAAGACCTACGGTCTAGTCATCTGCAGAATGCTCTCTCAGTTTTTACCTACTTGCTCTCTGGGTCTGAGACGTGAAAAATTTTCCAAATGCTTTCTAAAGCATTTCATATTGTTGTTTTTGTAATATTAGAAATGTAGATCCGGGGATGCGCCCCATTGCTGTATTTTTTCTTCTACCTTTTTTAAGTTCAATGATTTTTTACTTTCCTGACCCTTGTGTGTGTCTATAACATGGTTCTCCACAGGCTTATTAAAAGTGATTGATCTAGAAAAGTCCAAGTATTCAGATGCATCACTTGAGCTTGGTTAACCTCCAACACATAATGTTGTAAAAACCTGTCTGCCTTTGTTTAGACCATTTCCAATTTAATGTTCAAGTAATTTATGAACTGTCTTGGGTTTGCTCAATTGTTCTAGGTCAAGCTGAGTGCTCTTTTTTTTTCTTAAAGTTGATGGAAAAGCTAAGTGCTCTTTGGTAGTCTTCAGTTATACTGCACATCTATCTCAGTGTCTTCTTTCCCACAAGGCATATTAGTGTGATTTTTAGGCCTCCGCTCTATTTTATTTTATTTTTTTATTTTTAAACCTTCATTGGGACCTATCAGTTTCATTATAGAAGAGTCTAGCTTCTCTGTCTGTCTTGCATCATTATTCTTCCCTATCCTTATTTGACGTCATTATCATTGAACTTCCATGCCTTGTCAAAATGCATTATTGATCTTTATTTGTGTTGAAATACAGAACCAAGCGTTCCTGTGAATTCTCCATTACCAATTTTAAATTTCTAATTTGGGCAGTTACCAATTTTAAATTTCTAATTTGGGCAGTTCTGAGTAAGAGAGAGGCCTGCCTAGAACCTTGAAGACTCTGCCTATGCAAACATGACCTTGTCATATGATATTAAGAGTGTTTTCATTTTATTGAATTCCACACTATTCATAAAGCTATATTGTTAGATTAAACAAACAAATAGACGAACAATCTCTCTTATCAATTGTGACTTGTTCGGTTCAAGCAAGTTCCCAACATGAGGAAAGTTTGAACTAGTAATGGGAAGTTAATATGCAAGGTCATGTAGAATTACAACATATTTTAGGTAAGGGATGTGAAAGTAAAATAATGATTTGAGGATTTAACTTTTTTCCTCAGGAAAAATAACTTATACACTCTCTCAACCTAAAGATGGTTTCAATTAAAAGTTTCAAAATGGTATTTTAATTCAGTCAAGTGATTCAATATAGTCCTATTGTCTATCTTTGTTGATATGGACTTATGGGATTTCATCATGCAATTATAAATTTTTTAGGATTGAAATGTCCTTGTGAGGAATGGTTTAAATAGAGGAGGGATAGAAATGAGGGATGAGGATAGTGAGGAGAGTTTAAAGATGAGGTGTTGGAAGAGAAGAATGTAGTGGAAGTAGGTAGGGCAGAGAAGAGGGATGATAACAGTTATAGGGTGAAAAAGTGTTGGAAAAGGAGATGGTGGGAGTGGATAGGATTTGAGACCAAGGGGTTTACAGTACCATCTTGTACCATCTGGTGTAGGGTGTACCATACCGTATTGGTCAAGAGCTGGTACGATTTATCTATAAAAAATGGTCCGGTCTCTGGACCGTTAAACAAATAAAAAAAATTATATTTTCATACCAGTACGGTACTGTACCAGTGCATATTGTCCAGTTCGATCCGGTTTGACTCGGTTCGGGTTCGATTCAGGTCTGATTCAACGATCCTTGCTTAAGAGGGAGGAGAAAGATATTTTTTTCTTAATTTTTTAATGATGGTACACGTATCGGTACGGTACCGTATTATACTGTACTAGTCGCTAATTGGTATGGGTTTCGGTACCAATTCAATGATCCTTGCTTGAGACTATGTTAAATGGAGAGTATAGACAGTGATAGTGACAAGTGATGGTGACAATTTAGAGGTGTTAGAAGAGGTGTCGGTGGGGCTTGGATAGGTCCAAAACCAGGTTACATGGAGAAGGGGGATGAGATAACATCAAGATTTAGAGAAGAGGATGTGTTGGAAGTGGTGGAGGAGATGGGAGTGGGTAGAACTCAAGACTAGGTTAGATAAAGAGGAGGGATGAGGAAGCGATCAAGATCAAGTTTAGAGAAGAGGAAAAAATATTTAGAAAAAGGAGGTGGTGGTGGAGTGAATGTGGCTCAGATAGGATCGAGCTAAATAGAAAGAAAGGATGAGCATGGTATAAGGGTTTAGGAAGGAGGAGGCATTTGAAAGTGAGGAGGAATGTGAACATATGTCATTCTAATGAGCACAAAATCATCTTTATGATGGCATCTTAACAATTGTAAGATGAGGTATGAAATGTAGCTAGTACTAAGTAATTTTTCTTTTTAAGAGAGTGCTAAAGCTTGAATGGAAACAATGTTTTTGACTATAATATCCTTAGTTTAGCTTTTAATTTCTTGAATTTAGCCTTTATATTTATTTCACATAGAATAAAAGATGTCACAAGAGCCATAGTAATCAACTATGTATGTGTGTATGAAAAAAAAAAAAAAAGTTTAATACTTAATTTGTAGAACCTAGTTTAATTGAATTTATTTTATATAAAATAATAATTGTTACAAGTAAGGTTTTAAAATCTATGAAATAAGAACATCTGATTTTTTTTTAGGGAATGAAACACTCTACTATCCTACCTTATTCTAATATGCCATGATTGAACATCCAATAGGTATCATCCAACTCTTTTTCCATCTTCTTTTCTTTACTTTTTTCTTTATTTATCGTTTTCCTTCCTTTTTTTTCTTCTTCTTATTTTTCTTTCTTTTTCTTCCACCTTTCTCTTTTTTCTTCCTTTTTTATGTTTTTCCTTCTTCCTTCCCTCTCTTTTTTTCTTCTTCCTCCCTCTCTTTTTGTTTTCCTTCTCACCTTCCTTTCTTTTTTTTCTTTCTTTCTTCATTTATCTTGTTCCTGTTGCCACCCGGATCGTCGTGGCTTGTAGCTCTGACACGTCGGGTTCCCATCGGGTGCCTGGCTCCCCGTCTCGCGGTAGGCTCGCTCGCTCGCTCCGGGGGTCCTGCAAGATAGAGGAAAGCCTCAGACCAGGGATTCCGGCAAAGGCACTCCGACGATCAAGTCAGTGAAATGATCGAGGGAAACATAAATCTCTATGGCGGAGAGCTTGGAGAACTCTCTGCATCGAGAGGGTGATAAAAGAGAAGAGAATGCTCAAAATGAAAGTCTCTATTATTTTTTTCTTGCTTGCTTCTTCTTACCTCTACTTACCTTTTCGTGCGGGCCTTATATAGATGAGTGGCCTTTGTTGGCTTCCAAGTTTCCTCCTTTGGAGGAGGCTTTCCGTTGCCTGTTGTCGCCTCTCTGTCGGGCCAGATCTGTGCCTGAGCCTGGAGCCATAATGGGATGTTGCCATTTCGAAGGAGGCCGCCTGGGTGCCGCAGCGCTTAGGATCTAGGGCGTAGGGTCTAGATACCCTATTATGGAAGTCGCATTTTCCCAGTCGTGCGGTTGCCGACGTGTTGGCACGTCGTAAGGCTGGGGGCCGGGGGCCGTCCGGATCATGCAGATCATGTGCACGGCGCGCTGCAGGGGGCCTGCACCACTTCTCGAAGGCTCTGTGTGATTAGGTACTCATTTTTATTTTGAATTCCGGTCTCTTTATGCCTTTGGCGGGAATCCACGCTCCTGCTGGTAGGAGGGTTCGCTTCGGAGGGGTGGACTCGATCTCGACCGAGAGCTGACCTCAGACGGGGGCCATCCTGATGAGCCCTGCCTCGACTGGGAGCTGACCTCGGCAGGGCAGTCCATTCTGGGAGCATGAGCTCGACCCCGATTGGGAGCTATCCTCAACCGGGGGGCCCGTCTTGGAGGAATGGACTCAACCTCGATCGGGAGCTGACCTCAGACGAGAGGCCCGCCTAATGAGCCCTACCTCGACGGGTGGTCCACTTCAGTTCTTCGTCATGTAGTCTTACCCATGTGGTAGGTCTCTTGCCATCGTGGTTGTCCGCAGGCTCCACATTAGCGGATGTCGCCACATTAGCCCGCAGGCTCCACATCAGCGAATGTCGCCATATCAGTTGCCCCCCACTCTCGAGCCCGGAGAATGAAGCGTCCGCTTGAGGCGAAGGGAGTAATGGTTGCACTGGCATGGAGGGGGCGCACCCCTTTCGTTTCTGATGCCGGGTGCGTTGGCGTTTAGGCAATCGTGCTTCAGTGCCATCTAGATGTTGCTATGTCTTCTCTCCCTAAAGATGGTTATTAATATCGCATCGGCTTCAATGGAACTGCTCCGGGTTCGAAGCGTCGCTCCGATACATGGCATCCCTCGGTTGGCCTGGCACGAGACATGGCACACATCTTCTATGAGCACGAACTGACAGGGCTCCATGCCATTAAATAGGATCCATCTTCTTGGTCCCCGGAGATCCTTCAGGCAATGAAAAATGAGACTTTCACTCCAGAGCTACCCTCTCCTTTCCTCTTGGGCGAAGTCCTGAAAAGCTAAAATCCTTTCTTTTTTTTTTTCATATTGTAGTGATGAAGTTTAGCCTCAAAGACCTTCGGGAGATGTCCCAGAAGAGGGCCGCTACCAAGGCACCCGAGGGGGAGCCCAGTGCGAAGGTCCGGGAGGGCGACGCTGACTCCTTTTGGACCAAGGAGGTGGCCCGTCTGGAAAGGAGGGTGCAGACCCTCCAGGCTCAACTGGAGGAGGAGAAGGCTCGGGCCATGGCGGCGGTTGAGAGGGCAGCGACGACTGCTGTGCGGGCGGAGATGGCCAAGAAGGAGGCGACAGAGGCCATCCTCAAGTTCATGGCATCCCATGCTCTTAAGGATGAGGTCGCCGAGGCTATCTTGGACTCCTTCCACCAAGGCTTTAGGGACTTCAAGAGCAAGGCTTTTCATTTCTACGAGCTGAAGGGTCTTGACAACATCAGGCCCTCCATTCCGTTCCTTGGATAGGAGGATGAGCCCGGCTTTGAGGAGGAGTTGGAGTCTGAGAAGGCTAAGGCTGAGGCGGAACCCGAGGCCTCCCCAAGCACCTCGTGGGAGGCGTGGGCTGCCCGTTGGTCTAGAAAGGAGCCGACGGCTGGCTGATACTTAGATCTTCCTTTCCTTTTTGTATTTGTAAGTCAAGGAGGGCCCTCAGTTTGTTGGGGGCATCTTGCAAGGGATGTACAAGAAGTATTCATATTAATGAAATCCCTTGGCTATCATTCTACTTCTTTCTCCTTTTCTCTCTCTTTTTTTTGTGTTGTCGGGTTACGGGCCAAGCGGGAGATGGTGGGGCTCGTCTGGAGTTCCCATCTGACATCCCCGGACTGTGGACTGGGCAATGAAATTGCTTGTCTTTGGGTGCCAGACTTCATGAGCTTCCGGGCTTGGAGTGCCGGGCTCCAGGAATCTCCAGGCTTTGGTGCTGTGGCTCCGGGCTTGAGTACCGGGCTCCAGGAGTCTCCAGGCTTTGGTGCTGTGGCTCCAGGCTTGAGTGCCGGGCTCCAGGAGTCTCCAGGCTTTGGTGTTGTGGCTGTGTTGTGGCTCCGGCTTGAGTAGGGGCACGGTGGCTCCTGGCTTTGGTGCGGGGCACTGTGGCTCCCAGTTTTAGTGCGGGTCTTCAGGTGTTTCCCGGCTTTAGTGCAGGGCGCTATGGCTCTCGGCTTTGGTGCGGGGCTTCAGGATTTTCCTAGCTTTAGTGTGAGGCGACGGAGGTTCCCGACTTTAGTGCGGGGCACTGTGGCTCCCGCTTTGGCGCGGGATGATGTGGCTCCCGGCTTTGGTACGGGACTTCGAAAGTCTCCTGGCTTAAAGTAGGGTAAATGAGTTCCTGCACAGGTAAAATACAAGATCACACCAAAAAGGAACTTGAATTTATTGTGGAAGAGCCTTATGTTATTAGTGGTACATCCTTAAGTTGTTGGCATTCGAGGTTCGCGTGAAGTGGATGCCGTTGAGCCCGGCGAGGTAATAGGTCCCGCCCGATAAGGCTTCGATCACCTGGTAAGACCTTCCCAATTTGGGAAGAGTTTCCTACACTCCTCGGGTTGGGATGCTTTTGCTCGCCTGAGCACGAGGTCGCCTGGGCTTGATGAATTTTTGAGGAGATGTGCTAGATTTTTGACTTCATCGTACTGTTCTATCCGGAGCATGGGCAGGCCAAGTTCCATTGGAATTATTGCTTCAGTCCTGAAGACGAGGTTGAAGGGCATCTCTCTAGTAATCGTACGGGGAGTGGTGTGGTAGGCCCATAGCATGCCGGGTAGCTCATCTATCCATCGGCCCTTGACTTCGTCCAGTCTTGTGCAGAGCCCTTGCAGGATGGTGCGGTTAGTCACTTTGGCTTCCCCATTTGTTTGAGGATGAGCCATCAAGATAAAGCGGTGGCGAATGTTGAGATCGGAGCAAAACAATTCGAAGGCCTGGTTGTCGAACTACTTTCCATTATCAGTGATGACTGTATGTGGGAGGCCGTATCTGCAGATTATGGATTTCCAAAAGAAAGACTTGACCTCTGCCTCTGTTATCCACGCCAAAGGTTCGGCCTCGACCCACTTGGTGAAGTAGTCGATGGCCACAATCAGGAACCTCCATTGGCCGGACGCTGCAGGGAAAGGGCCTAGGATGTCCATTCCCTACTGGGCAAACGGTCACGGGGCTGATAGCTGGGAGATCGGAGCTGCTGGCTGTCGCTGGATGTATGTGTGGCGCTGGCACTTGTCAAATTTCTTTACAAAATCGGCTACGTCTTCCGCATGGTTTTTCAGAAGTATCCCTGCCGGATCGCCTTGCGGGCTAAGGCCCTGCCCCCCACATGGTTGCCACAGATGCCTTTGTATATTTCTTGGAGCATGTAAGCAGCTTCTGTGGGCTTCAGGCACTTCAGCAGGGGATAGGAGTAGGACCTCCGGCAGAGCTATCCATCCAGAATCACATAACGTGCATCCTTCTTCTTGAGAAGGCCGATTTCCTTTCATCCTCTGGCAGAGTGCCAGCAGTGATGTACTTAATGTAGGGATCCATCTAAATAGCCTCGTTGGAGACTTGCTGGACCTCGGCCATAGTTTCACAGCTGGGGATCTCGAGATATTCGACAAAAGCATGCCCCAGCGAGGTTTTCAGCAAGATGGCCAGCCTGGAAAGGATGTTGGCCTGGGCATTCTCTACCCGTGGGATATGGGATATGTTGAAGTGCTGGAGGGTTGACGCATGAGAGTGCACCCGGTCCAGATACTTCATCTAGGGTCCCGTGCTTCATACTTGTCGGAGACTTGGCCTGCCACTAGCTATGAGTCTGTGAAGACCGTCAGCCTCTTGACGCCCAGTTCGCGGGATACCTTCAGCCCCGTAAGGAGCGCTTCATACTCCACCTGGTTGTTAGTCGCCTTGAAGAGGAAACGCAGTGGGCATTCCGCGACGACCCCATCAGGGTTGGCAAGGATGAGGCCAGTTCTGCTTCCTCCCGTACTGGAGGTGCTATCCATGTGGAGTACCCATGTCTCCTCCACTGGGGTCAGGTCCTGCCCGAGCTCGGACTGTTGGTCCACCTCCTCCAAACTTTCCTCGGCTAAGGTGCATTTCACCACAAAATCAGCTAGAACCTAGCCCTTCTATGCCAACCGTGGGTGATAGATGATGTCGAACTCGCCGAGCTTCGGGGCGGCTCAGGATAGCCCTCAAGGGCTGATAAGTGAGGACGACGATGGGGTGCACTTGAAAGTAGGGCCTGAGGCGCTGCACAGACATTATTAGTATAAAAATATTTTTTTCGGATCGAGTGTACCTGGTTTTGGCATCACAGAGTAGCTTGTTGGTATAGTAGATTGTTGCTGAGAGCCGTCCTTGTCAGCACGGACCAGCACGGAGCTGACTGCTTCTGGTGAGACAGCCAGGTATAGGAGGAGCTCTTCTCCGGGCTCCGGCCTGGATAGTAGTGGCGGTGAAGCAAGGAACTTTTTCAGTCCCTCGAATGCTTCTTGGCATTTTTCTGTCCAAGTGAAGTTATTCATCTTCCGGAGGACCTTGAAGAATGGCTGGCAACGCTCGGCAAAGCGTGAGATGAAGTGGCTCAGAGTTGTGATGCGCCCAATCAGATGCTGGACTTCCTTCTTAGAGGCGGGATGCCTCATGTCTGTGATCGCCTGGATCTTCTCGGGGTTGGTTTCTATCCCTCTCTGGGTCACCATGCACCCCAAGAACCTTTCTGTCGCCACACAGAAGGCGCACTTGGCGCGGTTCAGCTTCATTTGGTAGCGACGGAGGTTATCGAAAGCCTCCGCCAGGTCGGCAATATGGTCCTCCTCCGGGTTGCTCATGACAAGCATGTCATCTACGTATACTTGCATGTTGCTACCGATCTAGTCCTTGAAGACCGTGCTGACCAAGCACTGGTAGGTGGTCCCTGCATTCTTAAGAAGGGCATCATCTTGTAACAATACGTACCTCGATCAGTCATAAATGCTGTGCACTCTTCATCCTCGGGATGCATGCAGATCTGATTATATCCGAAGAATGCATCAATGAAGCCGAGGTACTTGTAGCCTGAAGTCGCGTCCACCAGCTGGTCAATCTTGGGGAGAAAAAACTGTCCTTTGGGCATGCCTTATTGAAAATAGTGTAATATACCCAAAGGCTTTCCTGACCATCACCATGTTAGCAAGCCAGTCAGGATAATGTACCTCTCGGATGAAGCCCGCTATGAGGAGTTTGTCGACCTCCTCGTTGATAGCCTTCTGTCGTTCCGGGGTGAAGCTCCTTTTCTTCTACCGGACCGGACGATGATTGGGGTTAACATTCAGCTTGTGAGTTAGCACCTCAGGGATGATACCGGGCATGTCGACGGCGATCCAAGCAAAAATATCTGCATTAGCCCGTAGGAAACTGAGCAGATAGGTTCTTTCCTCCTGAGTTAACAAGGCTCTGACCTATATCGTCTTCGAGGGATCTTCCCCTAGCAAAAAAGACAACAGGGGCTCGACCGGCTTGCTCTTTGGTTCTGCTGCCGCCAGATCGGGCTGGTCTATGGCAGGACCGGAACCGGCTCCTCTTAGGCCTGGGACGGTCTGCCAACAGTGCTGCACCGGTTGTCGGGATCCTCTCATCTCTCCAGTCCCTCATGGGGTCGAGAATTGGATAAGGAGGCATTTCGTGAAAATTGTGGCATCAAGTAGATTGAGTCCCGGGCATCCCAAGATGACATTATAGGGTGAGGTGAGCTTTGCAACAGTAAAGGTCACCAGCACGATGCTTTGCTGGGATGGTGTCCCAGCGATTATTGGGAGCTTGATTTCTTCCTTGACTCCAACTGAGTCTCCGGTGAAGCCTACCAGAGGCGTGAACACCGGTCTTATTTGGTCTGTGGATAAATTCATCCTTGCAAAAGCATCATAAAAAAAGATGTCCGAGGAGCTTCGACTGTCTACCATGATTCTTTTTATAAGATATTTGGCTATCATCATCTTAACGACGACAGCATCATTATTTGGGTTGTCTATCCCAACTGACCCCTCTCCCATGAAAGCGAGTACATTGCTACTCTCCTCTCTCCCCTTAGCCCTCTTTGGGATTTTTCTTGCCCCCCAGGATATCATCCCCATCGGTTTCTCGGTGGGACGGTTGTCGATGGCGAGGGGCCGAGGTCCTTCAGTCTGGGCTGCAGGGGGTGCTCCCCTCTCCACGTACTGGCCAAGGTAGTCGTGCTTGATCAGCTCTTCGATCTCCCTCTTTAGATGGTCGCATTTCTCGGTGTCATGGCCATAGTCCCAGTGGAAATGGCAGTAGCGAGACTTGTCCTGCTCAGCGTATGGCTTCAGCGGTGGGGGTCGATGCAGGAAACGCTAGCCCTCGATCTTCATCAGGATCTTCACTCTAGGGATGAGGAGGAGTGAAACTCTCTTCATCGGCAGGGTCAGCCTTGGGCCTTGGCTCCGGTCGCAAGACCCGCATCATCCTCCGGGTCGGGTGGTCGGAGGTCTCCTTGATAGCCTGTTTCTTTGGGGGCCTCCTGTCCAGCTCCCTCTTGGCATGATATGCCTCATCGGTGCGGATGTACTTTTGTGCTCGAAGGAGGAACTCCGAGTATGTCTTTGGGGGCTTCTTATCGAGGGAGTAGATGAAGCGGGAGGTTCGCAGCCCCCTCTTCAGTGCTAGCATGGCGACGAACTCGTCGAGGTTGTAGACTCCAGGGCGGTGGTCTTGAACCGGGACACATAGTCCCGGAAGAGTTCCCGATCCTGCTGTCGGATCGAGAAGAGGCTATCAGCCTCGTGTGGCGCCTTCTTGCAAGCGTTGAAGTGCGCCGTAAACTTCCTCTTCAGCTGGGGGAAGGAGTCAATGCTCTCAGGTTCGAGTATAGAGAACCAGACCCGAGCAGCCTTTCGCAGTGTCCGGGAAGGTGATGCAAAGGAGGGCATCGGTGGCCCCCTGGACCCTCATGAGGGCCTTGTAACTTTTCAGGTGATCCAGAGGGTCTGTTGTCCTGTCGTAGGGGTCAACTTGTGGCATACGGAACCGGCTGGGGATCGGCTCCTCTTGGACTTTTTTTGAGAAGGGTGGACAAGTATCGTAACCCATGGGCTCACTGGGATAGCCTTGAACTTCCACGAACTGACGAGCTAGGTCCGCCAGCTTGCGCTCATGCTACTTGAGGCGTCTTTTTGCTCGACGGTGGATGGCCTTCGTCAGTCGACCCCTTGGCGGAGGATGCTGGGGATGAGGGAGGACCGGAGCAGAGGAACTTGCGCTTGAGTTACCAGCCACACAGAAGCTGCTGGCGCGAGGGCGCGCAGTGGTTCGAGGCCAGAGAGCGGCTCTTCTGGCTGATCGGGTCACGCTACGGTCGCTTGCCGCCCGCCTGATGAGCCTCTCGAGGGGGGGATGCCGCAAGCAATGGCCCCTCCCGGAAGGACTGCAGGCTAGTGCGGGGATCGGCTATGCAAGTCGCCAGGGTCCCTGGCTGCTATTATGTTTCTAGGGAGCGGTGCTTCTGGTGGAGCTGATGCACTACCGCAGCCAAGAGTTGGACCTAGTGTGTGAGTGCGGTGTATTGGGGGTCCGCCGGAGGTGGTTGTGATGGAGCAGGATGCTCCCCCTCCGGGCATTAGTCGCCGTGGCGAGGGGGGTCCCTCGCTCGACCAGCGGAGGCTTCACGGGCTCGCGTAGTCACCATCAGACTATGGGCATCCACACGATCTTCCTTGCAGTGGGAGGGGCGATGCTTTCTTCCGGCCCTCCCCTTACTTGGCGCGCCAATCTATTGCCGCTCGGATCGTTGTGGCCCGTAGCTCTGACGCGTCGGGTTCCCACCGGGTGCTTGGCTCCCCGTCTCGTGGTAGGCTCGCTTGCTCGCTTCGGGGGACTTGCAAGATAGAGAAAAGCCTCGGGCCGGGGAATCTGGCGAAGGCACTCCGATGATCAAGTCAGTGGAACGATTGAGGGGAACAGAAACCTCTGTGGCGGAGAGCTTGGAGGACTCTCCGCGTCGAGAGGGTGATAAAAGAGAGAAGATAATGCTCAAAATGAAAGAGTCTCTATTGTTTTTTCTTCGCTTGCTTCTTCTTACCTCTATTTACTTTTTCGTGTGGGCCTTATATAGGTGAGTGGCCTTTATTGGCTTCCAGGTTTCCTCCTTCGGATGAGACTTTTCGTTGCTTGTTGTCGCCTCTCTGTCGGGCCGGATTTGTGCCTGAGCCTCGAGCCATAACGGGATGTTGCCATTTCGAAGGAGGCCGCCTGGATGCCGCAACGCCTAGGATCTAGGGCGTAGGGTCCAGATACCCTATTATGGAAGTCGCAGTTTCCTAGTATGCGGTCACCGACGTGTCGGCACACCATAAGGCTGGGGGCCTGGGGCAGTCCGGATCGTGCAGATCGTGTGCACGGCATGCCGTAGAGGGCTTGCACCCATGGCAGGGCATGTGGCACCTCTCGGAGGCTCTGCGTAATCAGGTACTCCCTTATCTTCATTTTGAATTCCGGCCTCTTTATGCCTTTGGTAGGAATCCATGCTCTTGCTGGTAGGAGGGTTCACTTCGGAGGGATGGACTCGACCTCGACTGGGAGCTGACCTTAGACGGAGGGCCTGTCCGATGAGCCCTGCCTTGACTGGGAATTGACCTCAGTAGGGCGGTCCGTTCTGGGAGCATGAGCTTGACCCTGACTGGGAGCTATCCCCAGCCGGGGGGGTCCGCCTTAGAGGGATGGACTTGACCTCGACCGGGAGCTGACCTCAAATGGGGGGCCCGCCCAATGAGCCCTACCTCGACTGGGAGCTGACCTCGACCAGTTGGTCCGCTTCGATTCTTCGTTATGTAGTCTTATCCAGGTGGCAGGTCTTTTGCCGTCGTAGCTATCAGCAGGCTCCACGTTAGTGGATGTCGCCACATCAGCCCACAGGTTCCACATCAGCGGATGTCGCCATATCAGTTCTATTTTCTTTTACTCCTTTTTCTTTTTATTCCTTTTCTTCTTATTTTCTTCCTTTCTTATTTTCCAACTAATATCTCGTGAAGGTGGTCTTTGGTTTGAACATGAGATCTGCAATATATATATATATATATATATATATATATATATATGTATATGTATGTATGTATATGTATGTATATGTGTATGTATGTATATGTGTATATATATATATATGTGTTGCCGATCTCGCTGCCGCGCCTGTGGCTTTGGAGCCGCCGATTTGACTGGACCGTCTCGCCCCGGGGTCTCCTAGCTCTCAACCCTGCAAGAGAAGGTCAGAAACCCTGGCCGGGGATTCCGGCAAGGGAGCTCCGATGGTCAAGTTAGTGAACGGCGAGAGGGAACAGAATCTCTGAGACGGGCCCCCGAAGGAGTCCCAAACTTAGAGATCGAGCTAGCAAGAAAGGTCTTAGGAAGAATAGAAATCCGGCCGGGTTCCTCCACCGAGCTCGCGCCAAAGGTCCCCTCCCGGGATCTCGGATCCTGCTCTTGGAACGGAATCTTCTCTCCCAGCCTTTGTTTCTTGCTTACCTTGTCGTCTACTCTTCCCTTCCTTTTAACTCCTCATGTTGCCTTTTCATTTGCCGCCCTTGGGAGACTCTTTTGTCGCTTTCACCTCCTCCCCTTCATCTCTTTCCCCTTTCCCCTTCTGGATCAGGCGGCTTCCCCGCCTTGCTTGCCGAGCCTAGCGAGGAAAGAGTAAAGGGAGGGCGCCGGTCAGACCGCCGACCAGACCTTGGGCCGAGCGTGAGCGCTCTTCTTCCCGGGCGTCGATGATGCCCGTTATTGGGTCCTGTTTTGTCAGGACTTCGCCTCTCGACTGCGGAACCTGTCGGGCTGATGTAAGCGATGTTTCGCGTGTCGCTGCCGATCGTACGGGTGATTTTCTCGGGGTGCGGTGCGCACGGCTCGAGGGGCAATCTCGGAGCTCGCGCCCCTGCTCCTCGGAAGCTTCTTTGCACAGGTTGGCCTGCCTCGATCGAGGTGGACCCCTCCTGGGTGGATACCTGGCGGAGCGGCAGAGGGGCGCTCGACTTCGGCCGAGGTGGTCCCGTCTCTGGGCGCCACCTGGTGAAGGAGCGAGGGGGCCCGGCTCGACCTCGGCCGAGGTGGGGCCGTCTCAGGGCGCCACCTGGCGAGGGAGCAGGGGGGCCGTCGGCTCCGGCCGAGGTGGACCCCTCCTGGGTGGACACTTGGTGGAGCGACAGAGGGGCGCTCGACTTCGACCGAGGTGGTCCCGTCTCCGGGCGACACCTGGCGAAGGAGCGAGGGGGCCCGGCTTGACCTCGGCCGAGGTGGGACCGTCTCAGGGCGCCACCTGGCGAGGGAGCAGGGGGCCGCCGGCTTCGGCCGAGGTGGACCCCTCATGGGTGGACACCTGGCGGAGCGGTAGAGGGGTGCTCGACTTCGGCCGAGGTGGTCCTGTCTCCGGGCGCCACCTGGCGAAGGAGCGAGGGGGCCCGGCTCGACCTCGACCGAGGTGGGGCCATCTCAGGGCGCCACCTGGCGAGGGAGCAGGGGGGCCGCCGGCTTCGGCCGAGGTGGACCCCTCCTGGGTGGACACCTGGCGGAGCGGCAGAGGGGCGCTCGACTTCAGCCGAGGTGGTCCCGTCTCCAGGCGCCACCTGGCGAAGGAGCGAGGGGGCCTGGCTCGACCTTGGCCGAGGTGGGACCGTCTCAGGGCGCCACCTGGCGAGGGAGCAGGGGGTCGCCAGCTTCGGTCGAGGTGGACCCCTCCTGGGTGGACACCTGGCGGAGCGGCAGAGAGGCGCTCGACTTCGGCCGAGGTGGTCCCGTCTCCGGGCGCCACCTGGCGAAGGAGCGAGGGGGCCCGGCTCGACCTCGGTCGAGGTGGGACCGTCTCAGGGCGCCACCTGGCGAGGGAGCAGGGGGCCGCCGGCTTCGGTCGAGGTGGACCCCTCCTGGATGGACACCTGGCAGGACGGTAGAGGGGCGCTCGACTTCGGCCGAGGTGGTCCCGGTTCCGGGCGCCACCTGGCGACGGAGCGAGGGGGCCCGGCTCGACCTCGGCCGAGGTGGGACCGTCTCAGGGCGCCACCTGGCGAGGGAGCAGGGGGGCCGCCGACTTCGGCTGTGGTGGACCCGTCCTGGGTGGACACCTGGCGGGGCGGCAGAGGGGGGCTCGACTTCGGCCGAGGTGGTCCCGGCTTCGGGCGCCACCTGGCGAAGGAGCGAGGGGGCCCGGCTCGACCTCGGTCGAGGTGGGACCGTCTCAGGGCGCCACCTGGCGAGGGAGCAGGGGGGCCGCCGACTTCGACCGTGGTGGACCCGTCCTGGGTGGACACCTGGCGGGGCGGCAAAGGGGAGCTCGACTTCGACCGAGGTGGTCCCGGCTTCGGGCACCACCTGGCGAAGGAGCGAGGGGGCCCGGCTCGACCTCGGTCGAGGTGGGACCGTCTCAGGGCGCCACCTGGCGAGGGAGCAGGGGGCCGCCGGCTTCGGCCGAGGTGGACCCCTCTTGGGTGGACACCTGGCGGAGCGGTAGAGGGGCGCTCGACTTTGGCCGAGGTGGTCCCGTCTCCGGGCGCTACCTGGCGAAGGAGCGAGGGGGCCCGGCTCGACCTCGGTCGAGGTGGGACCATCTCAGGGCGCCACCTGGCGAGGGAGCAGGGGGCCGCCGGCTTCTGTCGAGGTGGACCCCTCCTGGGTGGACACCTGGCGGGACGGTAGAGGGGCGCTCGACTTCGGCCGAGGTGGTCCCTGCTCCGGGCGCCACCTGGCGAAGGAGCGAGGGGGCCCGGCTCGACCTCGGCCGAGGTGGGACCGTCTCAGGGCGCCACTTGGCGAGGGAGCATGGGGGCTGCCGATTTCGGCCGTGGTGGACCCGTCCTAGGTGGACACCTGGCGGGGCGGCAGAGGGGGGCTCTACTTCGGCCGAGGTGGTCCCGGCTTCGGGCGCCACCTGGCGAAGGAGCGAGGGGGCCCGGCTCGACCTCGGTCGAGGTGGGACCGTCTCAGGACGCCACCTGGCGAGGGAGCAGGGGGGCCGCCGGCTTCGACCGAGGTGGACCCCTCCTGGGTGGACACCTGGCGGGACGGCAGAGGGGCGCTCGACTTCGGCCGAGGTGGTCCTGGCTCCGGGCGCCACCTGGCGAAGGAGCGAGGGGGTCCGGCTCGACCTCGGCCGAGGTGGGACCGTCTTAGGGCGCCACCTGGCGAGGGAGCAGGGGAGCCGTCGGCTTCGACCGAGGTGGACCCCTCCTGGGTGGACACCTGGCGGAGCAGCAAGAAGGCCCGGACCGACCTCGACTTCGACAGAGACGGCGCTACATCTGACTTTGCCGAAAAAAAACTCCGCGTGGTTCGAATCACGCCCAGCGAAATCTAAGATATGCCACGTCATCGTAACGGCCGTAACAATATGTATGTATGCATACATATATATATATATATATATGCATATATAAAGTGCATTTATACTTCTATTATAATAAAAAGTCTCCTCTCTATCCTAATATTAAATATATTTTTATTATTTTCCAACTAATATCTCCTGAAAGTGAAAGTGATCTTTGGTTTGAACATGAGATTTGCAATATATATATATATATATATATATATATTATAGGACGTTACCCATTTCAACTCCATCCTAGTTTCAATATTTGTTTTTTATTATTTTTAACTTATATCTCTTAAAGGTGGCTTTTGGTTGGAAAATAAGACTTGGAAAATGCCTAATACAGGTAGGGAATAAACTTTACCTACTTAAACCATCTTATAGATATTTTTTTACAAGTAAGCTATTCCATGTTCATCTTTGAATAGGCTTATGCCCATTTTTTATACCCATTTCACCATTTTAAATTACAACTCCAAAATTAATTTTATATTATAAAAAATTGTAATATGACAATCAATGTATTATGTAACGTTTTTGGAATAAAATGCAGAAATTATAACATATGATATATTGAACTGCTAATATAACATATTGTGATATATTATAATGCTATTATAAGATTTTATAATGCTACAACATACATATCATATTATATAATGTTATTCATTAATATTCACATTATATTAAAATTATATAAAATATGTCATAACACTTCTATAACTATGATATAATATTATTCTTTAATGCTAATATTATATTTAAAATATTAATATTAATGCATAAATATGCAAGTCAATGATAGTTTTGCTATTTTAAAAAAATAATTTTTAGTTTCCTTTGAAAATTTTGACAACCACCCTTTTTCTCATGGCGATATTTGTTTAAAAGTTATAATGGGCTATCCAAATTCAAAATCTAAAATTTTTGAGCTAGCATTTAAGGCTCTTGAGTAGTTTTATTTTTGTTACTATAAAAAAAATTAAATATTTTCTTGATATGAATCATGTTGCCCTTTTTTGATGTTGAGACTAACTCTTGATACCATAAGGTGTGCTCTTTATTATTAAGAGTATGTGAACAAATTTATAGATATTTATCACATGATTTATTTGAATGGTTGAGTCTAAAATTTTATGAAATTTATAGGTTGGATCGATATAACCATCCAAAGCTTAGATTATACGTTGGCCTAGACCTAATATCCAATATTACCTTTTGAGTGGGTTAAGATTTCTTTTTTCTATAGAATTCAAGCTAGCTCATTTAAAAGATAGTCATGGATACTTGTAAAAATAGGTTTAGTTTAACCTAAAATCCAAGTTTTTGGTAATTATACTGGTCAAATCCATAAATTTTATGGAATTTTGGATGCAACTATCCAAATGAATCCTTTCTCTTATGCCAACTTCTTATAATTATAATATATACATAAACTAGAGATCACTGGTTCAACATGGACATCATATGCATTGCACCAATCCTAATAGCCACAATAACCTAACAGATTTAATGACAATTTGGCTACTCATGAGTATATTCATCATCTCTTGATGAATAGTATAATGTTCATCTTATTGAGCACCACAGGGTGACAACCTATATCAACCTCGAAAAAAATACCCACCGGAATGGAAAGTGAGATGCCAAGATTTTTTTTTGAAAAATAGTTAATCAAATAATTTATGAAAAATATAAACTAATGATAATTATTTCTATCACCATAATATCCATTCTAATAAGAAGACGATCATTGCAATAGATAAGCATTCCAACTGTCATCCCCATACTGAAGACGAGGTTCTAATTAAAGGGCATGACTAATTTCATGCGAGAAACAATGTCCCAATTAAAGGGCATGGCCATCTCCATATTAAAAACGAGATCTAATTAAAGGATATAGCAGATTCTGTATGAATTAGATATACCGGAAAGCCCCATACAACTCCGTCTTTAGTAGTAGTCACATCTTACTAAACTCCGTTGAGAACTTCTCATTTCGAAAAGGCCCTCAACCCTTGTCTATAAAAGGAACTCCTTGGGAACTCCCAGGGTAAGATGCCTGGAACCCCTCATTTTGCTTTCACTTTCT